>CM060956.1:51169363-51595811 GCA_030765055.1 Mantis religiosa
TGAAAACATAAAATGGATTCCTTCAGAGTTGCATCATTACTTATAATATTGTATCAAATTTTATAAAATTGTTACCCACTTGGCACTAATAGCAAGATAATCTGCATATAAAAAGATACTCTTTTTAGCTTAATTAATTTAAAATTAATGTAAACTTGCCCTATTTTCATGCATTCTTCTGTGTTCACTTTCCGTCCCCTTTCCATGTTTAAAGTTTTTGATGCCATAGGTGTAGCTCATGAGGCAAGACAAGAACAGTTTTCTTAGCTATGCAGTGGCACCTGAAAAACTGATGATGGGAGAAGTTATGCAATCATGTATGTGCAGAAGTTAACAATGTTTCCGCCAATGAGTGAGTAAAGTTCACCAGCATAGCTTTAGTACAGCATTCTTAGTGTTTACACAGACACTTGCTATGGAAGGTGCATGTAGTTATATTATCAAAAAGGTTGGTGGAAGAACTGTGCTTCATAGCCAAAGTAGGGAAATAACATGGAATGTTAATTATTTTAAACAAAAAAAGAGTGGGTAGTCTATGTTTTACAGGAGTATGTTTTTAACTATGGGAGTGTCAATTAGTAGTGTATGGATAATCTTTATGGAGGAAGATAAATGTACAAAGGAGAATACTTCATTTAGCATCCAAAAAGGACCTAGATGAAAAGATAAAACCAGTGTATATGACTTTGTTAAGGCAGTAAATGAGGTTCATATAACGGAAGGTGAAAGGTCAACATTGAATTCATTACTGTGCATCTTGAAGGAAAAAATAAATGTTTGTGGAAGCACATGGGTTTTAAGGAAAGTGTTCAGAAATCTAGGCTTTAGTAGAGAAAAGCAAAGAACAATACACATTTTAATAGAGAAACCAGAAGTTCACAATTTGTGCTTGCAATAGCTAAGACATTTGAAACAGAGAACTGGGAAGGCCAATAGCTTACACAGATAAGAGTTACATTTACGCATCTCACACAAAATACCATGCTTGGTATGATGATCAAAATAATGGATTTCTACTTCAATTTCCAATGGATCAAGAACTATAATTATTCATGCATGGGAAGAGATGGGTTTTATTCCAAATGCTTTGTTAATGAGTCGGGTAATTCAAAAACAAACATCACTTAAATTATCCTTACTTGGACATGTTTCGGAGAACGTTTTGTCCCCATCGTCAGCAGTTATCCGACTGGTTGGATTCGTGGTTTCTTGAAGTGAGCTGGTTGTCTGTGGCGGCATCTGTTGTCTGTGAGATGAACTTCCAAAGAGAGTTTTCAGGCGGCAATTCGAAATTTAAAGTATACTGTTTGTTTTTTATAATTAGCAACTTTTCCCAAACATCGAGTTCGACTGCATTACTGGCTGATTTTAATAGTTTTATATTTGGTACAATTTCATGATTGGTAGACCAGAAATGGTAAGCTATTGCTGATTTTTCTATTTGTTTGTGTTTCATGCATCTCATATGTTCCTGTAACCTAATATGTGAACTTCTTTTGGTTTTTCCTATGTGGAACTTATTGCAATCTGAGCATGAAATACAAACAAATAGAAAAATCAGCAATAGCTCACCATTTCTGGTCTACCAGTCATGAAATTATACCAAATATAAAACTATTAAAATCAGCCAGTAATGCAGCCGAACTCGATGTTTGGGAAAAGTTGCTAATTATAAAAAACAAACAGTATCGAGATTTAACTGTATTGGAACACCACAGTGAAGCGAAAAATTATTAATTTTTAGATGAGTCGTATTTTTTACACATCTGCTTCACTTTCGTACCTATTTTGAGGACATGTTTCGCAAATCATCGTTTGCATCTACGGCTCTTATGCGACTAAAGCTTGATCCAGCGGTGTGGGTAATTCTGGGGTTGCTGCTGCCATCTGTTGATTTAGTGATGAACTTAAATGTGGGATTCTCTTCTGGCGGGATTTCAAAGTTCATAAGTTGGTTTTTATGTTTTTCTATGTATATCCTCTCCCATATGACGAGTTCACTATGTTTTTGTACGTGTTTTAGTAATTCTGTGCTATCTTCAATTTCATGATTTTCAGACCAGAAATGAGCTGCTATTGCGGACTTATCAATATTTGAAAGTGAAGCAGATGTGTAATAAATACGACTCATCTAAAAATTAATAACAAACAGTATACTTTATATTTCGAATTGCCGCTTGAAAACTCTCTTTGGAAGTTCATCTCACAGACAACCAGCTCACTTCAAGAAACCACGGATCCAACCAGTCGGATAACTGCTGACGATGGGGACAAAACATTCTCCGAAACATGTCCAAGTAAGGATAATTTAAGTGATGTTTGTTTTTGAATCACTGACTCATTACTTTCAAACGTTAAATACATCACTGTTTCTAACCTTTTGCTTCAAATAATGCATTGTTAATGTTTAAATCTGGCGCTAAATATGGAGGTTACCATAAAGACATAAATTTTCTGAATTATGATAGGCAGTTTAAGACAAATTAATTCCCAGTCTTACTCATAACTATGTCCTTGTCATTGATAAGGCCTCATATCACAATGTCTAGATAAATCCCATTCTCAATTCCTCATCAAGAAAAGCAGATATGATCTCTTAATTAACATTACATGGCATTCACTTTGGCCCTAAAATGTACAAATCAGAATTACACTCCTTGGTAAAGTGGAATAAGCATACTTTTAAAACATGTAAAATGACTCGTCTTGCTGAATATGGCCACACTGTTCTTACACTGTTGCCACCTTACCACCCAGATTTGAACCCAGTTGAATTATATAGAATTTAGTTAAAGAACATGCAGCCAAAAAAGTATAATTTTCTTTGGACAAAGCAGCTTGTAGAAGAGAAGTGCAACATTATCACATCTGAGAACTGAGTTTCAATGTGTCAACATGTATGACAAATTGAAGACAAATACATGGCGCTGGAACCTTTTGTTGATTAAGCATCCAGCAGATTATTGTTAACCTAGAAGAAAACAGTGATGCAGACAATATAGTGATAATGATTAAGAGGGCGAAGTTGTTGCAATGAATGGGATTGAGGAGCTGTAGAAACATGATGACTACAAGTAATATTGCTTGTTATTTGACTGTGTTCATGGTTGCCAACTCACTGTGTGATAAGCTGGATCACAGTCATAAATAAACATTGACATTCCTTAAAACAAAATATACGAGGGCTATCCAGAGAGTAGATTACATTTTCGTCTGTTTCCGCTAGGGGCGGGGCTAGCGCGGCCATCTTGGGGTCAGAGCATTGCGCAGCTCAGTCGACATCTAGCCGTGCTAGTGAGAGGTTCGTGCTGTGCTCCGTTCAGATACTGTGACGGTTTGAAATGTCTGCGTTAATTGAAAATCCCGCGAGCTGTGAGGTGCGTGCAGTAATAAGGTTTCTGACTGCAAAAAACTGTAAACCGATAGAAATCTATCGGCAGCTTTGTGAAGTGTATGGGGACAACATTATCACTGAAGGTGGAGTGCGTCAGTGGGTCATCAGATTTAAAAATGGCCGAACCAATGTTCACGACGAAGATCGAAGTGGGAGACCCAGCATAGTGACTGCCAAACTTGTCGAAAAAGTCGATGCTAAAGTCCGTGAAAATCGAAGGTTCACAATAACGGAACTTTCTTTGAGTTTTCCACAAATTTCGCGAAGTTTGTTGCACGAAATCATCAGCGAAAAGCTTGGTTACCACAAGTTTTGTGCAAGATGGATTCCAAAAATCTTGACAGAGGACCACAAAAATCAGCGAATGGCTGCAGCGTTGAACTTTTTGGACGTTTACCATAAGGATGGTGACTCTTTACTCGATCGCATCGTTACTGGTGACGAAACATGGGTGAAACACGTGAACTGTGAAACGAAATTGCAATCAATGCAGTGGGGGCACACAAGTTCTCCCCAAAAACCCAAGAAATGCATGCAAACAATGTCGGCAATGAAGATGATGGTGACTGTTTTTGGGACAGAAAAGGTGTGATTTTGGTGGACTTCCTGGAAAGAGGCACTACAATAAACTCTCAAAGGTATTGCCAAACTCTCCAAAAACTCAGAAGAGCCATTCAAAACAAGCGCAGAGGAATGTTGAGCTCTAAGATCTTGTTGATTCCCGACAACGCCCGGCGCCACACGGCAAATGTCACTCGTGAAGTTCTTGAATCTTTTAAGTGGGAGTTGTTTCCTCATCCGCCGTACAGTCCCGACCTGGCACCGAGTGACTTCCACCTATTCCCAGCAATGAAGAAGTGGCTGGCTATGCAGCGTTTTGATGACGACGCACAGCTGCAAGAAGAGGTAACGAAGTGGTTGAAGGCGCAGGCGGCCGAATTTTTCGACGAGGGAATTTCCAAGCTCGTACATCGCTACGATAAATGCCTTAATTTGAATGGTGACTATGTCGAAAAGTAGTATTTAAGTGTGGCTTTCATCTGTATATAATAAAATTTGTTTCCTATACTTTGTTTACTTTTTATTCCAAAACGTAATCTACTTTCTGGATAGCCCTCGTATATGGGCATTGCTTCATTCAGATAATGCAGTAAAGGCAATAAATAGTCTCAATCTCTTAGGTAGATTAGAAACATACTCCAACACTCCACACATATATGTGTGAAAATTAGCTTTAAAACAAAGTGATATCACTGTAACTAGCTATGTGTCTACAATTACTTTAATGTGAATTGCAATTTTTCAGCTGCAAGCTGCCCCATCTATTACCCCTTCTCAGCCATTTCCGAGAGGGAGGGAGGGAAGGAAAACATCTTCCCCTATGTTCAAGAGTTATTCATGTCTCACCTCATGATCTTTATGACTTTCAGCTGCATGGAAAACTGTAATAAACATTTTATTGGCAGGAAAATATATAAATGTATTAAAATAAAATAACCAAAGTTGTAGTTTGGTAATAACAGTGATACAAAGATTATGTCATAATAGTTTGGTGTGATTTCATTATTCTGAGAGGCTGTTTAAACTGAAGGATCCTCTTACTCATTTGTTAATAAGAATTTACATGTATCTGATGCATTAAGTCTCTTATGTAATACATTTGATTTATATGGATATTAAATTTGTATTTGAATATACTAAGAAAAATGGTCATGTTAAATAAGGGATAACTATATCACATAAGTCTACTCCATGAAAGCAGCTAATGAGAGATAACTGTTGCACATTATATTTAAAGAGATACAAATCAAAGTTACATGATACAGGAGATTCTTCTTCTTCCTATGTTTCTCTAGGGGTTTTACTTTCTGAGTGATTTCCTCCCCATAGAGGAGGAAAGATGCCCGATGTAGCTATGGGGGAAACTCAGATGTTTTTTCATTGAATGGACCCATGACCTTCAAGCCTGGAAAGCATGTTCTACTGGATTTAATGCTGGCCATGAAAGTCTAAGCACATTCTACTGCAGAATTTGTGTTTTATTCAGGAACATTTTAATTTTATTCAGAAATTTCTCTATGGAAATTGAGGGTAATCTATGTACAATTGTGTTGCCCTAATCACAGAAACTTATGTGCTTGTTAGGACTATAATTAATAAACAATTAATATAACAAATAATGGGTGACTGACTTGCTGGTATATGCAGTGAAACTGGCAATATTATATTCCAAGGAGTGTTAGGATTTTATATATTTCAAATTTATAAAGCTTGATAATACATATCTTATACATATATATTTTCATTTGATTTTAGCATGAAACCATTGCTGGATACCGAGCCTACATTCATGGTATTGTAGGATTCTTTGTAGTAGAAGACCATGTGCTAAATACTGGAAATGGTTTGGTGAACAGAACTTACTTGGATGAAGTCTGGAGCATGGCGTTATCCAAGATTGTTAATGCTCTAAGGACACATTCTGTAAGCTTAACACCTACTACATATCACTCTGGTGTTTTTGTGTGTTGAGTTAGTTGTACTTCTACTGTATTTATGTTTGTAATGTAATTTATCTTACAGGCATACTGCACAGATGCTACCTTAATGCTCAAGATCAAAAACCTAATAATGTTATTCAATACAACTCTCAGGGTAAGTGCTTAGGTTCATTCCTTACTGATTTTGCTGCATTAAGAAAGATGTAGGGATTTTATTCATCATTGAAATGGACAAATTTTCAACACCTACTCATTTGAATTTACATACACTAACTTTATGACTCAGATTTATATATTTTGTGTGTGTTTAATTTTATTTTTATAAAGATTGAGGAGGTGACTGTTTAAACTAATTTATATCAAACATAATACGATTTTTGAACTTGTTAAAATGTATAACTTGTTTCTGTTTGTGAAGTAATTTCAGTGCTAATACATTCTCAATAAGACATAAATGCAAAATGGTGTAATTTATTTTCCAGAATTATGGCTATTCAGTTAATCAACTTTTTGATCTACTACATGAAATTAGGGATCATTATAATGAGGTTCTCATGCAACGTTGGGTTCAAGTCTTTCGTGAAATTTTGGATGAAGAAAGCTTCCTACCAATTCAGGTAAACTTATATGACAAGTTCATAAGTTGGACATGTGAATCATGCCTGTAAATGACCAAATCAGCCTTAGTAAATCTACTGTAACCAGTAATAATTTCAAAAGCATTATGATTATGTATCAAAAAGTAATATTCATTGATAAATAATTGATAACAAACTTTTTTCTTCATAATACAGGTTCTGCTGTTTAAGATCATGAGAGTCCCCTAGCTTCTAAACTAGACAAGACCACTTTTATAGAAGTTGAGATAATGCCATTTAATGTGTTTGAAACGCAGATTTCATTCGTGCTACTGCTGAAGATTAAAACTGCATAGGAATTCCATAACATTAATATTAATACAAAGTCTAAAAATTGAAAGAAGCTTAATATTCTTGTCAGATATTCTTTCATTATTTTCTCAAAAAGGAGATATACATGTTAAGTGTTGAAGATACACACCTCATAAATATCACTTTTTCTCTTGCAGTAAATCAATACATATATTGTGCATATCAACTTGCATTTAACCCTTTAATGGGTGCTTTTGCTCTGGGGCAACATTACACTGTATTCAACTTAAAAATATTTTATTGCTGTTTTTTTTGTTATAATATTGTGCTGGCCTTGGTCAGTTATACTAACAAAATTTGGAGTCTTTTGAATTGTAGATATTATATTATTTTTACAATTACATTGTAGTGTTTTTTAATAGTATAAAAAGGCAAAATCCAACCAACTGCAGTTAAATGATATCTTAGCAACATCCAAGTAATCATTTCACCCATTTCATTCAATGTCCTATATGACTTAACGTTGAAGGATGTAAATTTAAAAAAAAAAAAAAAAAAGAAAAAAAAAACACTGATTATTTTACTTGGGCCCTCCCCGTCCTTTACCACAGGCATATTTGACTGTATTTCCTGAGATCCGAACTCACAACGTTTTGAATGGATGGCCAGTCCATTGTATATCACTTTAACGTCCATGGCTATTCGAATCGATTGCGTTGAGGCATCACAGAAAGTGGTATGAGAACCAGTTTAGCAAGTACAGCAAGAGCAGCATAAGTAGCAAAATAGTTTGTCCATTAAAGGGTTAAATTAATGATGAATCAACATTAACATTCTTAATGCTCTATTTACCAAATTATTGGCATAGCAATGGGCTCTTTAAATGTGTTCTGCCAATAAATTGGAGCAGTACAGATGCTTAGCATCAATTCATTAATTATTTGATTTGCTTCATTGTGTGCAATTTACACTGATGCAATTTATTTGCATCTACTTAATACAATTAATATTTTTCCTGAGTTGATGTATAAATGTACAGTTCAGTTAACTTGAGGTGGCAGCTGAGAGAAGATGCACACTGAACGGAATTAGTCTGTTACCAATCCAAAAGGAGACTGAGGATGATTTGTACACGCACAGAAGTTGGTGCATGCACCAGCAATGGCTCCACATGTATAAATCATCCTTAGTCTCCCTTCAGGATTGATGACAGGCTAATTCCTTCTAGTGTGCATCTTTACTCAGCTGCCACCTCAAGTTAATCAGAATGTAAGAAAACAGATAGTGTGGCTCTTTGGTAATAGCTGTTTACATAAATCAAGTAAGTTTTTCTGTTCCTTTCTTGGAAGTGTTGAAAACAGTGTTGTTATGTAAATTAACTTTAAAGAGAGTCGATTAAAGACACTAGACAACACTTACTTTTAAATTTTTCCGGAACATGTTTCTGAGGCTTTGCCTCTATCATCGGCCGGCTCTCGACTGGTTCTCGTTGGTGTAGCTGACAATATTTTGTCACAGGTCTCCTCTGTGTGCTTAAAAGTAAGTGTTGTCTAGTGTCTTTAATCGACTCTCTTTAAAGTTAAGTTTTTCTGTATTAAAAATAGTCAAATGTATGCATGTTTTCAGGTTTCATCTCAGGCAGAATATGACAATATTGTGGAATCATTCCCTTTTCATGACCAAACATTGGAGCACATTGGATTTCCAAAACGATTTCCATTTTCTCCACTAGTTCCTAAGGTGTATCAGCAAGTTAAAGAATTTATTTATGCTTGTTTGAAGTTTTCAGAAGATCTCAATCTAAGGTAATGAAACAAAGTGCAGGCATTACCTGATATTTTATTGCACACTTTTTGATAGTAGTGATATTCAACTGTAAATATAATCATAACATTCATAGAGATTGAATGTGATTATTTATTGCCACCTTTTAGGGGAGTTATTACTAAAATTAAAAAAGTACTGTATTTTTATTACTGGGTCATGCATGGGTGTTGAACCAGCCTAATACTTTCTAGCATATAATAATGTACAGAAATTGTTAATGAATTGTAGCTATCTGTAAAGAATTAAGTTCTGGAAACATCACTGATTTTATTACTAATATTAGTTTACTGTTCCCTTCAAAGGGATTTGTTTATATTTTTTAAGGAACTGTTGTAGCACTTTTATGTATCACACTGCATTGTAACATTTCTTTTGTTAAAATCATGCTTATTCATACAGTTTAATATGTTGAATATATTTGGTGTACTTAATAGTTGGTACAGTTGGATATCCGGTGTTTATTTATTATCAGGTTACTAAGAAACTATGACAAAATTAAACAGAAGAAAATAGTCCATATAAAAGTGTGAGATTTATCAGAGTAACTATTTGCTTGTCTCAGGAGACATTATTATCAAAAATAACTTTAGCTTGGAAATTATGTCATTATTAAAGAACAAACTGTGTAGAATATATAATTGAAAAGGCATTCTGTATAAAGAAATACATTAATGTTTTCATTATAAAAGTTCAAGTATTTCCATTTCTATGATGTACAATTCAATGTCAAAAGCACTGATATCACTTCTACTATTTATCTAGCTTGCTGAGTGCATGGCAGCTGCATGCAGGATAATTAGCTACCATAGTCCTTGAAATAGTTTACGGGATATTGCAGGGATTTATAATTCTGAAGAAAACAAAACAGCTCTCTTTCCATTAGTTTCCTAATTGTAAATGTTAATTCCCCAGAAGCTTAACATTATTATGCTGCAGCTATTTTTCTGTTCCATTCACATGAATTTATATTGCTTGTAGAAAGCATTTTAAGAAGTTGAATTAGGAAGCTCATTTAGGCCATTAAAAAAAAGAAAAAAAAAAAAGCAAATTTTAACTTATACCAGCAATTTGCTAGTTGAAAATTAATTGTTCTTTCACACTGGCCATGTGTAGGCTTAAGTATGGAAAGATAGAGTCAGACTGAAAAATTCAATGCCATTGCCGGGATTTGAACCACAGATTTTCTGGTTGCCGTCCAGCCGCTCTAACCCTTGAGCTACTATGACCAATTAGCTGACATGACATTAAATTTAATGTCATATTGTATTTATTTCAACCTTTGGAACATAATACATATGTTATAGGACACGTCAGTTCAAGATACAAAGATAAATATAAAAAGTTACATAAGACTAAAAACTGTATCAGATACAGGATCCAACAAAAGTCTAAAGTAGAAAAAGCAAATAAATATAGACTATATAAAGACCATAGAGAAATGCTATATAAAAGTAATTGTTCACAAATGTGGAGTTTACTCTACTTCATGATTTAATTCAATTTAATTCAATTATTTGTCCTTTCGATTGATATCAGGCACGTCATAGTATAAAAATTACATTAATGGCCACTGTCATTACTTACAATCACTTAAAACTAATTAACGTTTAAAAACTCATTTACAGAATATAATGAATGTTGCAGTAAAAAGAGTTTTACTCACTTTTTAAAATGTATAAGGTTCTTCATTTGTTTAATATTTTCTGGTAGTCTGTTGTATAATCGTATACCTTTATTGATAGCACTAGACCTGAAGATTTCCGTTCTACAACTTTGAATGTGAAAGTCATCTTTCTGACGTGTATTGTATTTGTGAATGTCGGCATTTTTGTAATTTTGTATTTGTAGTTTATTTTGTTTTACATGGATCACTAATTCCAAAGTATACATACATGCTAGAGGTAATATTTGATGTTTTTTGAATAATGGCCTGCAAGATGCTCTGTTATCCACCTCCACTTAGTATCCTTATCACTATTTTTTGAAGTTTAAGGACTCTATCTGCCTTTTCCCCCCAGAACACTATCCCATATTGTAACTGACTGTGAAAGTAACCATAATATATATTTCTCAATGCTGCTAAATTTATTAAGCTTTTCAAATGTTTAAGCAAATAACAAATGGAACTCAGTTTATTTATTAAATGTTGAATATGTGTGGTCCATTTCATGTTCTCATTCATATGTAATCCCAAAAATTTTGTTTCATTATTGTAGCTAATGGCTGTTTTATGTAATATGTCATATTTAATGTCATGTCGGCACGTTGGCCATAGTAGCTCAAGGGTTATAGCGGCTGGATGGCAACCAGAAGATCCGTGGTTCAAATCCTGGCTATGACATTGAATTTTTCAGTCTGACTCTATCTTTCCACAATTTGCTAATTCTATAAACTGGCATACTTAATAAATTTGAGAATAACAGGATACTGACATATGCTCTTATTTCAGAACAAGAAAAATAGGTTAAATTTGGATATTCCTTAAGTATTTATTTTAAGAGCTAATTATTTTTGTATTTTATATTTACAGCCAAGTTGAAGTTGCTGATATGATCAGAAAATCCACAAACTTGCTATTGACCAGATCTTTCAGCGGTTGTTTATCATATTTATTTCGTAAACCAAGTCTGGCTCTCAACCAAGTGATACAAATAATTATAGATACTGGATATTTAGAAGAGGCTACTGTCTATTTGGAGGAGTTTGTCTCCAATATAACAGGGTAAGTTCTTAAGATTCTATATATTGAAATATGCAGTGTTGCTTTTACCATAAACTAATTTAATATTATTCTGAAAGGCTGAACCCTTTGACTAGAGAAAGCTAATAATCATCTTTCATTAATTAGTATTGTTGAGATACAATGTACGAAGGAGTAATTTATCTCAAACACATAGTTGCATGTAAACATGTACAAGATACAAATTACTCAACAAAGAAACAGTGGTATGAGTCATTCTTATTCAAAACTCTGTAATTGTCTTGGTAAGCCATTTGACTGTGCCATGTTGTACCTGTAAAAACTGCTCATTCTAGTTGAAAGAATAAAAGATTTCCAAAAACATTCATGTAAAAAGAAACAAAAGGGGAAAAATGATAAAATAGCATGTTACATTCAATAAACTATAATAATAGTGACTAAACTTCACATATCTTTGATAGTATACATACTGCGACTTTGTGGGTTCGTAGAATTAAAAGTCTGAGTTGCAAAAATTCAAAACGTTCTTTATTCGCATAGAAATACACTTTGTACACCAGCAGAGTTACGTAACACACAAACACAATCTTCAAAGATCGTTGACCACAGCAAAGAGTTCACTTCCAAAACACACACCAGTTCCAATTACAACTCTGTTTACGACTCTGTTTATGACTGCTCGCTGGCATGTCGCGATCTCTTATATATTACCTCCATTGATAATTCTAGACTATTCTAAAACAAACAAGAAACCGAATGTTCTCTATCAATCAAGATGTCACTAGAATGTTCCATTTATCTCACTTTATTTGTTTCGGCAGACCTTTATCTCCGTGCTATCTTTATCAGTTCCTTTGTGTGCACAAGCCACGCTATCGCGATAACGGATTTGTGACAATACTGTCTTATAAGCAGTGTCATTTTTTAAGAAAAACAATTATTTGAAATGTGTTCTGAGAAGCAATTAACTAATTTTCAAAGTATAGACCATTAGATTCTATGCTCTTGAGCCATAGTTCAGTGAGCTTTATTATCCCATGGTGGTACCAATCTCTGGCTTTTTATGCGAAGAATTCGGGGAAACCCACTTGCACTGTTTCAATATTGTCAAAATATCTTCCGATGATAATATGGTGGTGCAAGATCAGGGCTGTATGCTGAGTGTGATAGCACTGAGTTTTTTTCTAGGTTATCCATACAGTATGGGGTGTTGTATTGTCCTGTTGCAATAGAACTCTTTTAACTAATGCTGGGTATCTCCATCTCAAAAGTTTATGAACTCGTTCCACTTGTTGAGAATAAAGATTTGCATCAATCGTCTGCCCGTTTGGAACAAACTCCCAGTGAATCAGATCTTCAAAATTCTACCAGACACACATTAGTTTGAGACCGAATTGACCTTTTTTAACAATGACTTGGCAGGTTGGCGGGGATCAAGCCACTGTTTCAAGGCATCATAGTTTCTATAATATATCAATTTTTCATCACAAGTAACAATTCTCTTACACTATCATCCATGGGATTACAGATATGCTGACATCAGATATCCACTCTACACTCAGCCTGTTGACGTGACAGTTCATGAGGTTCAGATCTACTTCTTCTGTATGATTTTCCAAGTCTTAATGTGGCAATGTATGGTATCTTTTGATGTACCAAGTTCTTCTGAAAGCCTACGGGTACCTTTCTGTGGATTTTCTTGCAAAACTTGGTATGTATTCTTAATATTCCATACTTAAGGTCTTCCAGAACGTGGTAAATCTTTAATGTTTTTGTCTCCATTGTTGAAATATTTGAACCATCATTGTGCCACATACTCACTAATTTCACTTTCTCGTTCCACTTCATATATTTTTCGAGCTGCGGCAGCAGCTTTATAATCTGGTTTCCAGTACTGTTTCAGAAGGACTCTTTTAAGTTCAGTCTTTGTTATCTCCATTTTGTGATTGTTTATTAACAATTGAAGACTGATACATGCTCACATTGTAGACAGCACTAGTCATGGCATCCTGTAAATAATATTGCTAAACCAAAGAAGCCCAATGAATTTTCCAAAACACCAAAATCAAAAAACTGACTTATGAGACCACCTAATTGTATGTAATATCAGGTTTAGTTTCACAAATACATCATTTGCATCTTTAGCCCAGTTATTTATTTCTGTTATCTTTACTGCATGTATGTTTTGGATTGCTTTGTATTACCAGTCTCTGAAAGTTACACAAACTCATTGACAGAATTGTTTGGTGATATTTCAAAATTATTATGTCATACCTATTTTTAAAAATAATGTTTTTTTTTTTCCAAACCGTTAAATCAATGGGTTCAGTTAATTATTTCACCTCTGGATATATTCCGTAATTAAGTGACCAAAAATGATCTCCTATAGCTGGTTTATCAATCTGTTTATATTTAATATTTCTAAAATGTTCTTTCATATTAGTTTCCAAATGACATTTAGTTTTACCAATGTAAACCCTGTCACAGTCCAAACAATTAAATTAATAAACAACAGATTTGTTAATCTCAGAAACTATTTGTAGTTCGTTTATTAATACTCGTCACTTACTTGTTTATATTTATGAGAGACTAGTTTCAAAGGCATTCGCCTCTATTTTCAATCTCTTTCCAACTGGCATCTGTTGTTGTCTGCTCTCTCTCTGATGGAGACAACAGACAACAACAGATGCCAGTTGGAAAGAGATTGAAAATGGAGGCGAATGTCTTTGAAACTAGTCTGTCACGAGTATTAATATACCAACTACAAATAGTTTCTGAGATTAATTTTGACGTCACTGTTACTAAATTCCTCCAAACACATATAACAGATTTGTTATTAGAAATTTTAACTTTTATACTAAAAACTTAGCAAATTCTTTATATTATACTTATTTTGAAGAACAAAAAGTTCAAAAAGTTTTGTAAATTTTTTTATAACCCAAGGATGATGATAAATTGTTAAGAAATTATAATCATCTTTTATTTTCTTCATCGTAGAAAATCTTTGACATATTTTTGGTATTTAAATTGATTTTTTTTATGTTTAAAATTGTGTTAAAACCATTAATTAATACAGTGTTCATATGTTTATATTCTCTAATAGATTCTTTTTTACTAAGGGGTAAGTTTGTTAACCTATAAATTAAATGACTGAAAATTTCAGATATATGAAAAAGGGTAAAATTTTCATTTATGTAATCAATATGATTTGATGTCCTATAAATTTATTGTGTTTTACTATCTTTAAATCTAGGAAAGGAAGTCAACCAATATTTTCAACTTCTAATGTTGTTTTGGGAGCTGTTGCTTCCATTTTCAACAACGGAGATCTGACTATCATTGATTGTAGTTGCTTGCAGTCTTTTTGTGATAGATCAATGAACTTATTTATTAAATTGTCGACTGGTGGGATTTTGAAATTTATTAATCAGTCTTTGTATTCCCATATTAAGATGTCCTCCCACATTACGAGTTTGTTATGGCTTATGATGCCTTTTAACAATTTTGGATTTGGGCCAAGGTTATGATTTTCATAATGATTTTAATTTTTTATCATTTAATCACCAACTAAATTCAAAAGTGAAATTATTGAAATAATTAATAGAATACATAGATTTAATGATTGTGTAATGAATTTTGAATTACCGTCTATTAATTCTGCCAGTAAGTTTGTTTTTCTTCCAGAGGTTGGTAAAAAACAAAAAACAGTCCATCATCTAGTGGCAATAACAATAACAGAAATATATGATTCACTATCTAACAATGAAAATGTTTCAGATTTAAAAATAGTTAATTCTTATATATTTCCATCTGCTGAATTCCAAAATCACCATAAAAATGACAGACTAGCTCTCCTTTGTAGTGATATTTCAATTTTTTAGTCAACATTTTCAGTTAGGGCGAAATTTAGTTTTGGGATTTGGCAGACCTTACAAATAAAGACAACACAAATGTTCTTAAGCTGTTTGTAAATTATAAACATAGATATTGTTGCTGTGACTGTGAATTTCAAATTGTTTCTGCTGTAAACTAATGCAGAATTTCAGGTTTGTGAGGGCTTTTAATGTGTAAAATTGTAAAAACGCCATGAAAATGTGTAATTAAGGTGAACAATTTTTATTACATTTGTGGTTAAAATTTGGTATGAAGGGGACCATAATATTTTGTGATACTTGTTTAGTTACACTACTGTGAGATGAGTGTGAAACAAGAAACAATCTATGACTTTTGCTGTGCCTGTGGTTTGGCAGGAGCCTAGAAACCATACAGATGACTGCTGTATCTGCTTGACTCCATCCATAAAGGCAGGATTGTGTATGTAGGAAAGAACCTGAATCTTCGATCTGATATTACCCATTCCAGATTCAGATAGTTTACCAGTTCGTACTCCACCCTAAAATTGTGTGTTTGAAGTAGAAAAAGAAGACAGTGTAGAACAAGAAGAACCCAGCGCCTTTCACATACTTGACATTGATTTTAGAAAAGAGATGATAAACCAAACAGACTAAGTCATGCAGAATTTAGTGATCTCATTAGAGACCTTGACCTATCTAAAGTAAAAGCAGAAATTCCTGGATTTAGATTACAGCAATGGGATATTCTTGAATATGACGTCAGAGTCTCATAGTGCAGACAGTGACACAGATATCTGCTTTCTTTTTTGAGAAGAAAAACAATTGTTTTGCAGCGACCTTAATGGCTTATGAATATGTTTGAATTTGAACTATGATCCAACTTATGTAAGGTAGTCATATACTCCTCCAACCTTAGTGTGAAAGCTGCAATGGCAACTATCTTCCTTCTATTCCTGTAGGCCACACAGTTCATATAAAGGAGGCAAATAAATGAGATCCTCTTAGACTCACTAAATATCAAGAACACAAGTGGAAAATCAGGTGAACTAAGTCATTGCCATACTCTTAGAAAATGCAACAAGGATACACAGAATATTACTGCTTATATATTTGGTGCAGTAGGGATAGAAAATAACATATTCAAGCATACTGGCCTGCAAGAAAGCCTAACACTAGCAATAAAAATGTGGCAGTCTTTTGTGGATCCAAATATACTTTTCACCCCTCCACATTAAACAGTTTTAATGAAAAATTTTGTCAAAGATAATGAAGTAAGAAGGATAGATCTTAAGTACATAAGAGAAACATTTATAAAGTAATGCCAAAGTTAAGGAAGCTATTTTTGTTGAACCACAAGTTTGAGAACCTGTAACCTACATCTGACCAAGTTTTAGAGGGGAAAGAAGCTTGGGAAGCTTTCAATAGAGTTATTCATTATTTTTAGGCAACAGAGCAGATGACAGCTACACTCAATTGGTGACAGTGCTTCTGCAAATATACCATCAATTTGGGTGCAACATGTCCCTTGAAATCGTTTTTCTGTATTCCCACCTGGACTTCTTCCCTGCTAGTTGTGCAGTTATCAGTGATGAACCCTAGAGAAAGATTCCATCAAGATATTTCTATAACAGAGCAAAGATATCAGGACCATTGGAATGAAGTAATTCTAGCAATGATGATGATGATGATGAGTATAAGGGCGATCAACTGCAGAGGTCATCAGCGCCCTTTTTAAAAGAAACTGGTCATGGCAAAAGCCAGATAAAAATTCCTCTAAAACACTATAAATATGTCAATAGAATGACAAAAATACATACGCGTTTAAAAAAAAACAAAAAACAATAGAAATGTCATCTAAAAAGCCATAAATTCTATTTGCTAAATCCTAAAATCTAATCTCGAAAAGAATCTAAAAACCTTCTCCACTACTGCGTTATCGACCGCTAGCATTTCTGCAAAGCTGACCGGCAGCTGCAGAGACGTCCTAAGGTCTGCTAGGTGAAAACACTAGCAGCACATGTTGTACAGACAACGCTTCATTGCAAAACGGACACAGTGGAGAAGGCTCCTTTTTAAAAAGAAAACTATGAGTAAAAAAGCAGTGCCCAATTCGTAACCGAGCCAAACTCACCTCCTCGCAACGAGATGACCGACCAGAGGTAACCCAGGGAATCGGAAGTTCTTTGACAGATCTAAGTTTATTATTGCGGAGAGCGGACCACTCTTCCTGCCAGCAGGTTTGCACAGCTCTCCGCAATACGGCCCTAAAGTCTTCCAATGTCACAGATGGTATTCGAACCCTGGGCTTCATGATAGCCATCTTAGCTGCTGAATCTGCCATTTCATTCCCCCGCAAGCCTACATGATCAGGGATCCATGCACACACCACGTTAACGCCAGAAGCGTGTAAAACGTGGAGGGCATCCTCTATACGCTGCACAATAGGGTGGTAGTTGTACAGCTGCCGTAGGCTTTCTGTATTCCCACCTGGACTTCTTCCCTGCTAGTTGTGCAGTTATCAGTGATGAACCCTAGAGAAAGATTCCATCAAGATATTTCTATAACAGAGCAAAGATATCAGGACCATTGGAATGAAGTAATTCTTGCAGATTACTGCTGGTCTTTGTATAAGGATGCTCTGGAACTCACAAGAGGCGAGCTGAAACATGACGATCTCAAGAAGCCACCATAGAATTGTCTTCAGACCCAACCATCTGCCAGGTATTCTTCCGTCAAAGTATAAACTTGAAAGAAGCATAGAGACAGTGAAGCACAACTTAGCACAAGAGTGAATCGAGAAGATATTGACACACTGCTTCACTCACACTGATTAAGCTGGAACTCGACTAGTGCAAATTGTAGTGGTTTTCTCTTTCTCCGTATTGTCGATAGATGGCATGATGTACTTGTCAAAGATGTCCGGTGGTGGAGTTTCAAAATTCATGATTATGATGATTTTTGTTAATGAAGATTTTTTCCCATATGGGTCAGTGTGAGTGAAGCAGTGTGTCAATATCTTCTCGATTAAATTTTATGATTCTTCCATCAGTTTAGAACTCTTAGAATGTAATTGTCATTTAAAAAAAATTGAAATGCACTTTCGTGGCCATGCCATGGCTGAGTGGTTAGACTGCTTGGCTCTCAGCAAGATGGCCTGGGTTCAATCCCAGGTGACTGCAAAGTGAGGTTTTTGATGGACAACATGGCGCTGGGATAGGTTTTCTCTGGGTCCTCTGGTTTCCCCCATCAGCATTCCACCATTTGCTCCATCATCTTTCCTATCATTCACCTCGCCCTCATATATATGCACTTCCTTCACCTTCACACCAGGCATTGGGTGTGGCTATCCTGGTTCTATCGGATCCAAAGCTTCAGTTCCTCAGGCCCGACCTTAAAAGGGATAGAGAAACAAGAATCTCCCAACACCACGATAGTGGTACAACAAGGGAAGTTAAAGAAGAAGGAATGCACTTTCAATGTTGCTGGCATATGTAATTGAAATGTATAGTTTTCTCTTAATCTGTTACTAAAATACTTTCCCCTGTTGTGTATCACAGAAACTAGAGCTAAGAAAAAATTTTAATTGTCATATTTGGTTTTTTAAACCCAAAATTAGTAAGACAAGTGAAATGTAGGAAACATTAAAAAAAAAAATTGTTGCTGGCTGGTTACTTGGCTGAAGGGTCAAGTGATATATTTGCAAAACTAGTCGCATCATTACATATAATACCAAAGATAAGTGAAATTTAGTCACTATTATTATAGTCTGCCGAATTATATTTTTTCCACTATTAACCGCTTCACCGATGGCCATTTAAACCCTTCAGGGGCCGGAAACGGATACCCAATAAACAGAACAGGACATTTAAATTGTTAAATGCTGTAAAAATGCATCATAAATACAATTCCGTATTTATTAAGTTATTTAAATGAAACAAAAACTGGTTTAAAACTCATTAAAGGCAGTATAAATCTACAGTAACAATAAAGTACAGACTACATTAATAAATCATTGAAATTTCACTACTTTGTTTCACTTTGGTTTCACTGTAACAAAAGCCATTCTTTGCGCTGAACACGCCTAACATTTGAATCATTTTGTTTTGTGTGTATACGAACGAATGTATATATGTATAGCTACGCAAGCAACTTCTCCGGTTCAAGTTTAGTTTAGTTTATGCTATACCAAGCAATAATCATACGAGAATATAGTGCGTTACACACTCACACTGGAAAGGAAACTCTCTGTCAGCATCTGTTATTACAGTGTTTCTCAACCAAGGTTTCTGGTAGCCTTATGCAGCTGTTTTTGCTCTGTATTTTAGTTATTTATACTCTGTGTTCAGAGTGATTTCTTATAGCTATCAAGAGCTAAATCAGTGGCACATTTGAAATTGTTAAAGTTCAATGTTAACCATGGCTTATCCCCGTAATGTAGCAAATAAATTAGCTTGGGTATGATGTGTACAGGCTTCTGATATTACTGTAGAAAATCTGGAAGATTTGTTGTACGATTATGAAGGAGATCTTTAGGACATACGTAGCAGTGATGGGTGCTTGCCTACAGATGGCATGTTAGCTACTCCATTGTTTGGGGAAATGGTGGGTCAAATATGGGTGATGCGGATCAGTTATTACTAGCTATTCCTCTTTACAGAAAACAGTTAAATGGTAAAAAAAAGTATTTTTATACCACTGGATGTAACTATGCACAGTTGTTTAGTAATTTTCAGAGCTGTAAATTCATGCAAGACATTCATCTACCTGTACTTGCACGTATAAAGAGCTCGTAACCTAATTGAGTATTATAATACTCAGAGGCCTCTTTATACTAGGGGGTAAGAAGTTCACCACGACATCACCCCTCATACTTGAGAGAAAACACTTTCCTAAAAGTATACCACCCACAACCAAAAAAAAGTTGTAACCATTTTGAAAATGTGTAGTGTGTTGCGAAAAAGAAGTTCACATGAAACCAATATTATTTTATGTGAATCTGCAGATGTACCCTTGGATGTTTATCCAGGTTTGGAGGTGTACAATTCAAAAAGAAACCTTTAACGGTACGTTTACATTCCTTATAGCAAGATTAAAATAATTGGCGTTAAATGAGCATTAAATGCATGTATGCGCAAGACGTCTATACACATCCATATCGATTTGGGGCATTTTAACTTTGACGTCATATGACATCCATATCGGTGAAAGGGTTAATAGCCTCAATTTTTTACTTTTAATAGCATATGACATCTGTAGTAACCTTGATCCTAGTAAACATATGCAAGTGAGACTTGTGTGATTCCTATTCAGGTTGTGTAGTTCATACACTTACATGAAAGTGCCTGAAGTAAAATATTGATAAGTCCGCAATAGCAGCTCATTTCTGGTCTGAAAATCATAAAATTGAAGATAGCACCGAATTACTAAAATACTTACAAAAACATAGTGAACTCGTCATATGGAAGAGAATATACATAGAAAAATATAAAAACCAACTAATGAACTTTGAAATCCCGCCAGAAGAGAATCCCACATTTAAGTTCATCACTAAATCAATAGATGGCAGCAGCAACTCCAGAATTACCCACACCACTGGATCAAGCTTTAGTCGCATAAGAATCGAAGATGCAAATGATGATTTGCGAAACACGTCCTCAAAATAGTTACGTAAGTGAAGCAGAGGTGTAATAAATACGACTCACCTATAAATTAATAATTATTTCACTTCACTGTGATGTTCCAATACAGTTAAATCTCGATAACTTGACTCTTGCTTAGGAAGCAGGAAACACTCTGCAAAACATTTTACTGGTTGTTATTGTAGAATGCTTGATACAAGACTTAAAGAGCGGTCCCTTTAAAATATTAATTCTTTGAAGCAACTTGTTACAGAATGTGACATTTCTAGATTAACATCCATATACTTTTCTTTGTGTACAAATTTATCAAGTCGATTTCTTCTGGTAAAATGATTGTGTGTCTCATTGTTTTTTGGTGGTTTAGTTTGGTCACTGAATAATAGAACATTAGAAGACAAAAGAGAGCAACCCAGGAAAAGGTGAAGCCAGAGTGGTGATAAGTATCTAATCCATCCATTGAATAAGGAGATATTTTATGTTTCTCTGATATTAATCGTAAAATGACACTGTTTTTCTTATTCTTCTCTTGCTGACTCTATTGTAGGGTAATATTAAAAAAATGATTGGGGATGCAAAATCTCTTTTTTCAACAATTAAGGTATTTTGTGTGTTGATGTGTCACTGTTATAAGTCTGAACAGGGTTAGCGTTGCATGGTTACTAGGGGTTACAAAAATTCTCTAGTAAGGTTTGACTGGTAAATGTATAATAGTAATGATGATGAAAAATATCATTATTATTCAGGTTTATAATGCTTAACATCCTCTGGCTGTGCTTTAAGTTTTTGTGTTGTGAATCACTTAAAGACTTTAAAATATGAAATTTATATTTCAGAGCTCCAAAAGATACACATTTAAGCTCACGCAACCAAGGACAATCCACCATGTTTAGGGTTGCTCGTGACGATGCAGAACGACAGATATGTGACAAGTTGAAACAGAAGTTAGATGAGTTTTTGGAGCTGGAGAACTATGATTGGTTACTAGTGGAACCTCAAGGCCATGCTTCCAGCTTTATCACTGATCTCATAGCTTTTTTACAAAGCATATTCCTATCATTCACTAACTTGCCAGTAAGTTTCAATGTTTAAGTTTTATATTGTATAACATACAGGGAGAAACCCATGTACAGAAAACCTCTGTGGGAGCATAACAGAATAGTTGATAACATTATCCAGCAAAATTTGATCCAAAGTTTTATCTTTATTATTATTATTATCATCATCATTATTATTTAAATGTTAATTACTTAAATTGATGCTGATTATGGATGAATTATTATGGTTATGTGAGTAGTTTTTTCCAATGTTATTTTGGATGTGATAATCCATCTTTCCATATTCTTAAGAACATTCAAAATAACATATTTATTTAATTTAGCTAAGGCTATAAGAAAAAACTAACTTAGGCTCATTGTATGTTGGTTTTATAATGGTTCATATAATGCTGAATATCTTATTTTGAATACAAAAGTACCCTCACTTAAAAATGTAAATGAGAACAGTTTTTCTGGAGAAACTTTCTTTTGTGTGACACGAGAATATTTTCGTAGTGCTGAGGTGCATGTATACGTATGCACAAGCTGACAACCTGCAGGTCCTCAGGTTGTAGCTAACATGAGAAAGATGTGCAACACTTGTAGCCAACCTCTGCAAAAATTCCCCAGACATATGTGTGACACTGGTGCAGAAAGACATGTGGATGCATTTAGCATGTTTTCTCTAAGGTTTTATTGCTTTACAAAAGTAGGCTTGCTGTCCAGCAGAATTACCTATTATACTGTTAGAAGTGAAGCCTGCTCGTTCTGTGCGTTCTTCAAATATTTAAGATTCGTTCAGTACGTTGTTGAAAAGGTGTTAAGTGACGTATAATATACACAATTCATCTCAAAAACTATTTGTAGTTGGTTTATTGATACTCATCACTTTTTTATATTAATGAGAGACTAGTTTCAAAGGCATTTGCCTCCATTTTCAATCTCTTTCCAACTGGCAAAAAGACCCAGTTGGAAAGAGATTGAAAATGGAGGCGAATGCCTTTGAAACTAGTCCCTCATTAATATATAAAAGTGACGAGTATCAATAAACCAACCAACCAACTACAAATAGCTTTTGAGATTAATTTTGACGTCACTGTTACTAAATTCCTCCAAACACATATACACAATCCAATTCAGCTTTTAGGCAACAATACTTGGGCACTGATGAAATGGGTTAGGTGTAACTATACCACAGATTGTCAGGGTGGCAGAGGAGGGAACAAGCACCAACTAATACATAGTAATATGAATGTGACATAATGCTTGACATACTACCCCACTGTTCACATTTCAAAAAGTTTAAAAAATGAAATCGGCAATTTCATGCATCCAGAGAAGTAATTTGTATGTATAATTAACTGATGAATAATATATAACTTTTTATGCTTAAAATTACTAATGTACCTTCTATGTGAAGATTTACAACACATTTATATTATAGTATGCATAAAGAAATACTACATATTCATTGTAAAATACAATCTGTTCACTGGCCTAAGTGCTTTTATTGGGGTTTGTTCTTCATGATATGCTTTTATGGTTGCAGAATTAGTAGTATAGTGCAATACAATATATTTTCTGAAAGTGTCAAAAGTAAGTGTCCTACAGTTTTCACATAAACTCTGTATTGGAAGATGCTCTTGAGGTCACATGTGGTAAAATGTAGATACATGTGCAATTCATGTACTTTGTTATTCTCAGATGGACTGTTTCCCTTCAACAGATCCTTGAACAGAATTTGGCGTATCCACAATTTTTATGTAGAATTGTAACATGGCAGGACCCACTCTTGTATTGTAAACCATACAACTACAGTACTCTAGAACAAGATTAAGCTGAAGTCATTCTTCTCTCTCATATTGGTGTCCAAGTTTTGCTACCTGGCATTCATAAAACCACAAACGTCATAAAACTGTAGTTGTGCTGACAAGTAAGTGATGATACACTTACAGAAAAAGCATTAGTGTTCATTTATAAGTTGTAATATCAGCAATTTTGCAACAGAAATATTTTGCAAGCTACTTATTAAAGTAAATTATTAATTATATTAGTTTGTAGTTTATAATGAATTTGACATCATTTAATCGTATAGTGGCAGATTTTATAAAAATAAGACCCTGTTAAAGATAACACTAAAATTAAACAATATAAATCATAATTTAGAAATAGATGAGAAGCTTATGTTTGAGAATACTTTCTTGTAAGCAACAAACATATTTAATTTATTCATGGTTTCTTGAATGTTAGCGCCAATACTCAGTTTATAATGTTTATTTCTAGCCTGAAGTTGCACAAGAAGCATGCAAGTCAGCTTGTGAGCATATTGCAAAAAGTGTGTTAGGTTTCATGCTGAGTGATGATGTGAAGCAAATTTCAATGGGAGCATTACAACAAATTAATTTGGATGCAATACAATGTGAACGTAAGTTGATTTGAAATTCTTAAAATATACAAGGTGTTAGGGGTATGAGTGCGCAACAGCAACTTCTGGATATTAAGCTGAAACATAAGTTCCTCAAACATTTTCCTCTAAAGTTTTCATGGTTGTATAAATAAAAAATAAAATTGATCAAAGTTTTGATTGCAAATATGTCATCACACCTTAGTCATTTACTTTTGCAATTAGGATAACGAGCTAGAGCTAGAAAAGATAATTTATTTGTGTCTTTATCTTATATTGCTAAAATAATTTAACCACAAAGTGATATGAAAAGACTGAATTCCTACATGTCTATTGCAATAAAGTCACAGGTTTATGCTGGGCAACTCCGCACACTTGGCATGTGGTTAGAGCGAAGGGTCAGGAATGTAAACAGTAAACCTACCTGCCATGACACTTGGCACAACGGCAGGTTCTGTCAGTGTTTCGTAATGTCTAATGCATTCAAAATTATGGAGTCTTTATAAATCAAGAGTATGCTTCTTGCTTATGGCAAAGTCAACTGAATGCTCATGAAATACAGCACTTGGAGGATAAGTTTCCTGATAGGAGAATTCCAAACCCAAGAGTCAAATGGAGCACATTTTGAGCATTTACTTTAAACAGCCATCATGCTGATGGCTGCTTAGCAAATACATGGCTTTGATTTAGTTTTACATGATACATCTGACATGGTATTTCCATAATTAATAAATGAATTTGTTATCCTTGATAAACTTATGTGTACTTTTATGCAGCTTTTAGTTACGGCTCGTGCGATTGAATGGCTTAAATAAAACGGAAGCACTTTACCCCTTGTTACCATCATCATCATCATCATCATCATCACTGGCATGACAGCCCTGTTTGGGCCCTAGCCTTCTGTAGAAGTTTTCGTCATTCTTCCCTCACCAAAGCCGAGCTTCTCCAATTCCTTATTATCAGGATTTTTATATGCCTTCTCACATCCTCCTCCCATCTCAGCTTCGGTCTGCATGCTTTCCTTGTCCTGCCCGGGGTTGCATTAAAATGTTTCTTAACTGTCCGATCTTCTGCACGGAGAACATGCCCAACCCATTGCATTCTCTTGATCTTAATAGCTGTCACACCCCTTGTTACCACCACTAGTTAATAAACACAAAAGCACGTGATGAACCAGCTCTCAAGTGCCAGCCTAATCCTTGTTTCACGTAAGCTTGCCCAGTATCTCTTACTGCTCACGTGACCTAATCACCTCTCATTGGCTGCTGTTGTGGTATAGACTGTCGTGCGGTAAAAATTAGTTCGTTATTTAACATGGTGATATATCTGTATATAACTATATGTTGGAAGAGAATTGTCAAATTTATATTTTCGTAACTGTTTTAATTAAATATATTATGCAACGCAGTTGATTTATCTGAAGTGCATGTTAATTCTTAAACGAAGTAAAGAGGAGGTTCCTTTGCTCTCAAGCACATGACACGATAGCATGTGCTTCAGCGGTACATATTTGTTTATATGACTTTTATCACTGACCTTGTTTTGAATTGGATTAGTCATATATCGGCATTCGAAGGTTGTTGTGCCTAGTGCGAAAGCTAAATTATTTTATTGATCGTTTATTGCGCATGTACTTCTATGAATAATGGCAGAGTCTACCGCCAGTTTTTCGCTGAGGCATCGCAAGGGTAAATCCTTACAAACAGGTGAAAAAAGAATTGCGGTGCATGTGTTTAATGCACTAGAGAAGAATCGGTCTTTGTCAGTGAGAGAAGTCGAACAGCTGTGCTCTGAAGTTACAGGTATGAGTGTTAGATCCGTAGGAACATTGCGATGTGAAATTGAGAAAACAAGAAAACTTACCACTCCAGGCAAAGCAGGAATAAACAAAAGCGCATGCTCGGAGAAAATACGTGAAAAGTGCTGTGCGTCGTAATGTGTATAGTTTTTTCTTTAGAAACGAACTCCCTAACATAAATAACATTTCATCTGCTGTAAATGAGGATGCAGATTCACCAAATTTCAGCAGATTGCTTATACAGCTGGGGTTTGTGAATGAAAAAAGAGGCAAGAAAAATGTGCTATTGCTGTGTGGCAAAGACGTTATTTAAGGACAGTCAGACTGTACCGAGATACAAGTCGCAAATTATACTAAACTTATTAATTTTTAGATGAGTCGTATTTATTACACATCTGCTTCACTTTCGTACCTATTTTGAGGACATGTTTCACAAATCGTTTGCATCTACGGCTCTTATACTAAACTTGTTTCAGTCACATTGCTCCTTCATTAAGTTCCAACTTGCTCATTTCATTATAAACTTGTATTATTGCATGCCTTCATATCCTTATTTGTATGATTTTATTTATCTTCCCGGCAATTATTATGACGTTTACTGCAGGTTTAAATGTGACGGAAAGGCACCGCCTATGGCCTATGGCGCAAAAGCATTAGCCAATTAGGACGAGGGGGAAGGTAGTTGGACGCAGAGTGATACATGTCAGCGGGGCAAGGTTATATGAAATAGAGTATAGATTAGACTTTCACCCGCTGTAGGTGTGAACTCGTGCTTAGCTGCAAACCAAAACAAATATTCAGCTTTGGAATCCTACTCATTTGCCAGACTGTCCAAATAACATATTCAGTAATGTTCAATTATCTCCTATAACTTTCAAGATAGAGGAAATTGCTATGGAACTTTATTATTTGTCATATTAGGACCTCTCACTTTGTGAAATCTGCGCACTCATACACCCAACACCCTGTGCAGTTATAGAGCATACATAAAGGTAACAAATTCAAGCTATAAACTTTTTGCTTTGAAAGTAATTAATTTTGAATTTACTGTAGTAAGGACCAACTATTTTTGGGTGATATTTTACAATAAATATAAAAAGCAAAAGAGAAATTAATTGTTCTTTTACACTAGCCGTGTGTAGGACGCACTATAAAAGGGTAGAGCCAGACTGAAAAATTCAATGCCATAGCCGGGATTTTAACCATGGAAGATCCGTAGTTCAAATTCCGGCTATAGCATTGAATTTTTCAGTCTGGCTCTACCCTTTCAAAGCAAAAGAGGTTTTAACTTTTGGTGGCTGAATCATATCTTGTGGCTGGTTATTCAAAGCAAATTGGAGTTTTTTCAGATGATGTGAATAAATTAAAAATCACATATCACATATTTTATCAGATAGAGCAGGCAACCCAACCTTCTTGAATTATTTTCTTGAGTTATTACATAAAAAATAATTATTTGTAGCAAAACTTCACTTGAAAACATGAAAATTTCAAAGGATTGATTAGAGACTAGTTCCACAAACTTTGTTTATATTTGAAAACTTTAAATTGGAATTAACACTTTGAAGTAATGTTATGGTTAAAATTATACAATGAGTTGACTGAGACACTCTGTACTTCACATACCACAAATTTTCTTTCAACGCGTTTCCCTCCACTTGAAGGTATTATCAAGAAATTGTCAACTGGCTAGAACCTTGATGTTCCAGCTGATCATGGTTGTCTGGAGACGAGACATCTGTCAACTATCCAATGAGATTAAGTAAAATATTTTCTTCCATTGGAATATCAAAATTCATTGTGTTCTGAATTTTTTAATACAAATGTTTTTCCAGATGTTTAATTCTTGATTAGTGTAAACTGATTTTAGTAGTTGGGTTTTTTGTTTTATGTTATGGTTATGATCCCAGAAATGTGCTGCCACTGTAGATTTATCCTTTTTTTTTTTTTTTTTTTTTTTTTTTTTTTTTTTTTTTTTTTTTTTTTTTTTTTTTTTTTAATGTTCCTAAAGTGTTCTTTTGATCTGGTTTCAATGTTATGTTTCATCTTCCCAATGTGTATCTTATTGCACTCTGAGCAATTAATTCTATAAATTCCAGATTTCTTTACCAGAGGAATTTTGTCTATTTTTGATCTTTTGATGAGGTTTCTGAATTTAATATGTTAACTGGTGCCAAGGTGATGTTAAAGTCACTGAAAATCTTGAAATTTTTTGGTTGCCCATGGATGATATGAGAATTTCTTGTATGTTATCTTGTCCTTGAAAGCTGTAAAGGGGGTGATCTCATTCAACCGTTTTTGTCTACTGAATCATTTTATTTTTTTGTTTACCAGTTTTGTACTGATACTATTTTTTATCGCCATTTCTATTGTTTGGGTATATTCGGTCATCAATAGCAAAATAATAGAAACAGTGATAACAAACTATTTCCAATCAACTAGCCATAAATTCTCCATTCTTTTCAATTTATATTTTAAGTTATTGGAACTTTCACACTGTGAAGCTACACATCTCAAGGCAGAAGGCTAAGGAATCGCTAATTGGTCAATCAGTATTTAAAAATAACAGTAGGATCTTGAGTATTTCCATCCAGTAATCTTATAAGTGAAGTAATATGAGAACTTAATGTCCCTACATGTCCCATAATTTATTATTTAATAGCCATTCATTTTCTTTGCACGTAAACCTTAGTAACAAAGCAATCTTGTGATGGTAAAAACTATTTGTAGTCAGTTTAATGACACTTGCCACTTACTTTTTTATATTATCAAGGGACTAGTTTCAAAGGCCATTGCCTCCATTTTCAACCTCTCTCCAACTAGCATGTAGTTGTGTGCTCTACTCTCTCTGGTGGTGGAACTATGAACTTCTTTGTCAAATTAACTTCTAGTGGGATTTCGAAGTTCATTACGTGGTCCTTATTTTTCCATATGAATAAGTTCTCCCATGTTGTGTGTTTGGAGGAATTTAGTAACAGTGACGTCAAAATTAATATAAAAATTATTTGTGGTTGGTTTATTGACACTCGTCACTTACTTTTTCATATATTTATGAGAGACTAGTTTCAAAGGCCCTGGCCTCCATTTTCAATCTCTTCCCAACTGGCAACTGTTGTTATCTGCTCTCTCTGGTGGTGGAACTATGAACTTTTTTGTCATAGTTCCACCACCAGAGAGAGCAGATAACAACAGTTGCCAGTTGGGAAGAGATTGAAAATGGAGGCCAGGGCCTTTGAAACTAGTCTCTCATAAATATATGAAAAAGTAAGTGACGAGTGTCAATAAACCAACCACAAATAATTTTTATATTCTCCCATGTTGTCAGCTTATTTTGGTTTATCACTCCTTTTAATAATTTTGGATTTGGATCAATGTCATGATTTTTGTTTCAATCTGCTGAGTTCTTTGTTTCAATCTGATGTTTCTAAAGTGCTCTTTGACTCTGGTTTTTAGATTTCTTTTAGTTTGACCTATGTTGATGTTTACAACTTATTTGGTATATTCCAGATTTGTTAACTGATAAAATTTCATCTTTTGTTTTGGAATTTAGCAATTTTAAAATTGAGTGTTCATTAGTAGGTGCAAAGATTATATTTTGTTCCTTAAAGGTCTTTTTAAATTTATTAGATGTTTTTGGGTGATATGTGAAAGAACCGAATATGCTGTTACTTTCTTCTTCTTTTGTAAATGTGGTTACTTCCTTAATGATTTTCTTTAGTTTAGCTTTTCTAATTTTTTTTAAACACCAAACATTTGTTGTATCTATTTTCTTCTGCTATGTATAGTATGGCTTTTTGTTCTTTGAAGTATTCCGCTTTATGCATGGGTATGTTGACTAGTCTGTGTGTAAAGCTGTTTATTATTGCATGCTTATGTATAATTGGGTTGTAGCTATTATTTTTTATGTAATTTTCTGAATGTGTTGGTTTCCTGTAAATTCCAAAGTTTATTTTTGTGTTATTCCTGATGATATTTAGATCCAAGAAAGAGAGTTGTTCATTGATTTCCTTTTCTATTGTGAATTTGATAGTCCTTTCTTGCAGATTGAGTAATTTTAATGCATCATCTAAATGTTTATTCGGCACTATTGCAAAGATGTCAACACATCTATACCAAACTTTGAAGATCCATGGGAAGGCGTTTTTTAATTTGTGTTTCAAATGCACTCATAAATAAATTTGCCAAAAAAGGCCAAAGTGGGTAGCCTATTGATAAATCTGATTTCTGCTTTAGTGTTTTCCATTAAAGCGAAAGAAGTTTTGTTCAATGCATATTTTCGTTAATGAAATGTATTCTTCTACTTCTATTGTTTCCATTTCTATTGTAGTTAGCCATTTATTTAATAAAGTCTGTAATTTTTCTGTTGGTCTGCTTGGAAATAAAGACGTGACATCAAATGAAACCAATCTGTCATTTTTGTCCAAATTTATATTTTTAATTTTTTCTACCAGATCTAAAGAGTTTTTTAAATTTTCACTTTCAAATTCTGGGAAACCATTGAATTTGGAAAACCATTTGGCCAAATTATATGTGGGAACATTTATGCTACTAGTGATAGGTCTCATGCTTTTCCCAGTTTTGTGAATTTTTGGCAGCCCATATACTCTTGGTAATGTTGGATTATCTATTCAATTTTGTGAAATTCTTTTTTGTTAATTATTTTGCTCTCTTTTAGAGTTTTATTTGTGGTTTCAATGCAGTGCTTTAATGTGTTAGTTTCTTCTTTTTGGTAATTATTGTCTTCTAACAAGTCTTCCATCCTCTTAGTTTAATCTGCTTTTTCCAAAATTACTAGTTTATTTGCTTTGTCTGCTTTAGTATAAATAACTGGTTTCTTTTTAAGGGCTTTTATGATTTGGTTACTAAAATTAATTTTCTTTTCATGTTTAATTTGTTCTACTATTTTGGAGCATTTGTTTTTTACTGTATTTCTATTTTCTTTGTTTAGTAAATAGAGTCAACATGAAAAATTCAATGCCATGGCCGGGATTTGAACCACGGATCTCCTGGTTTCCGTCCAGTCGCTCTTAACCTTGGAGCTACCATGGCCAACGTGCCATCCTGACATTAAATTCTCCATCTGACTCATATATTTCCCCGGTAGACCACTAGGGGCTCTCGCATCCAAGATACACCATTTGTGGCGACTTACTAACATAAGTACTTAAGTCCCAAGCTTCAGTCGACAACAGCTGATGATGTTAGGAATATAATTTGACAAAGAAGTTCATAGTTCCACCACAAGAGAGAGGAGAGCAGACAACAACAGATGCTAGTTGGGGAGAGGTTGAAAATGGAGGCAATGGCCTTTGAAACTAGTCCCTCAATAGTATAAAAAAGTAAGTGACGAGTGTCAATAAACCGACTACAATTAATTTTGACGTCACTGTTACTAAATTCCTCCAAACACACATAACAATCTTGTGATGTTAAGGGCTACACTCTAACAACAGATATGGAAGACAACTTTTTTCTCATGCAAGAACTACATAATATAAATTAAATGGGCGTGCAGCTGCTACTATCCTCTTTCATCTCCTGCTTGGCCAACTGGAACAAAGATTGATTCATAATAATCCAAGAACAGAAACCAGCGTGGGAAGTAAAAGCACCCACAATATTTTGGTTCACAATATGCAGTAGTAAGAACAGGAATTCATATTGATAGCAAAGTGGAAAGTTGATTTTGTATTTGTTTGTAACTGACAAAATTATATTTCTTCATTTACTTCTAATTTAACCAACATAATCCAGGTTAGTTAACATCAAAATTCAGTAAAGTAAACTTTGTTGTATATTTCAGGCCCATTGCTATTTCCAATTCCTTTCGTTTTTACAAAGCTTCATTTCTTTGTTAACAGGATATATTTGTTTGTTTTTCTTTGTTAATTTTTACCAGTGTTAGCTCTTCTTTGTATGAGGGTGAGTCAATAAAGCCTGAGAACGATATTTTTATAATAAAATAACTAGTCTTGGTCCAGATTGGTTTGGTCTTTTTCAAAGTTTTCTCTATTGATTTGAATGTATTTTGCCCAATGCTTCTGCAAGTGCTGGAACACGTTCCAGATGGCATTTTTTGACATCTTCTTTATAGCTGACTCTGCCTTCTTCACGACAGCCTCTGAAGTAGCAAAACGCTTCCCCCTCTTTTTTCAGGTATGCATCCCCATGCATCTCAAACAGACGTTGCAGTTCCATACACACTTTCACCCGCATCAACTTCTATTCAGGAATCCTTTTATGGAAGTGTTGAAAACAGTGTTGTTGTATAAATTAAGTTAATTAGGAGTCGATTAATAACACAAAACAACACTCACTTTTAAATTTTCCCGGAACAGAAAAATGACTTTCCCAAATCACTAGTAGACAAAAAAGTGAACTTAGCAAAAAAGAAGAAACTACTAAAGGAAACCACAACCCTCTCAGCTACAGAAACTAAAATGATCTTCAAAAAATTCACTTACCATCCATGGGCCTTTGATAAATTCAAAAAAGTCTTCAAAAAACAAAACATTCAACTAGCTCCAGTGAACCATTACTCCTTAAAAAACCTAATTTGCTCAAACATCAAAGATGCCATTCCATCTAACAAAAAATCTGGTATATATCAAATTGAATGCTGTGACTGTAGTCAAATTTATATTGGAAAAACGAAAAGAAATTTAGAAACAAGAGCAAAGGAACACTTTAGGAACATAAAATACAAACAATTAGAAAAATCAGCAGTTGCCACGCATTTTTGGGAAAAAAACCACAACATAAATCCAGAACCAAAATTACTAAAACATACAACAGGAAAAGAAGAACTGTCCACATGGGAACAAATCTTTATTTCAAAAAATAGGAACAAAGTATTCAATTTCGACATCCCCCAGAAAGATTTGTTCAGCAAGTTCCTCGAACCGCCACCAGAGGAGACCGAAGACAAAATATTGCCAGCTACACCAATGAGAACTAGTCGATGTCCGGCTGAAGATAGAGGGAAGACCTCAGAAACCGGTTCCGGGAAAATTTAAAAGTGAGTGTTGTTTTGTGTTATTAATCGACTCCTAATTAACTTAATTCTATTCAGGAGTCAATCTTGGCACCCACTGCACACAAATACATCTCATGTTTAAGTGATTATGCAGAATTGATGAAACGCTGCCTTGGGAAATCTAACATTCTTCAAGACTGTCAATTGTTATTTCTCGGTCTTCATGAACAATGATGCCAGCTGTGTTTAATCATTGTTTCGTTTATTGCTGTTGCTGGAGCACCTGGCCCACTTTGCTTTGGTATTGAAACATGACCCTCCTTAAATTCCTTGAACCATTGAAGTGCTGTGGATTGTGGTAGATCATCACCATATGCCAACTGCAACATTCTGTAAGCTTCCATGTTGGATTTCTGCAAACGAAAGCAAAACTTTAATGCAGCATATTGTTCTTCGCATAACATCTCCATTTTCTTTGTAGACAGCTGGTAAACTGACCTACTAAGTTCTTCCCCTGTGTGCAAATGCATATGCCAGTGAGCATGTGCTTTGTCCATCAATCCAACACCAACTCCAATTCTCAGACCATAATACGAGTATCGATTGCAGCAAAAATGGCGCCGCTCGTGGCCCAGCATGTTATGTTATGGTTATATACACCGAGTGAAGCATGTGTTTGTTTACTTTGATTGTGTGTTTGCAGAATTAAAGTAATTCACATTAAAGTGGCAACTAGTGACCAACGAGTTAGTTTATAGTGAGTTTTTAACATAATATTAAGTTATAAAGTTTATGTAAATATATAGGAGTGTGAAATATTGTCAAAATGTGTCGTTCTTGTTCTGTTCCCGACTGCAAATCTAATTATGGTAGTGAACCTCATACGACAATATTTAAATTTGCTAAAGAAAAATCTTTATGAAATAAGTGGATCAGGAACATACATCTTAAAAATGTTGAAGTGAATGACAAAACTGTAGTTTGTGTTCATAATTTTGAACAGACTTTGTGGTTAAGGAAGACATTTTTCCAGCAAATGATGGTGAACCAATTCGTGTCCTTCGAAAAGTAACAAAATTAGCTGATGATGCCTAACCTACGATTTTTAAGAATCAGCCATCCTATCACACAGTAAAGCTCAAGCAGAAAAGACGAAATCCTGAAGAACATATGCAAGACATTTTGCCGAGAGTGAAGAGAATGTTAATAATTGGTGTGCACAAGATGTTTATTGGCAGTTTTCAGTCCTTAAAAATCAAAGTGGTGAGGAAAGATTTTAACACATTCATAGTCATTATTAAAGATGATTAGTAATGTTCTTTTCAATAACATTCAAGATCCCACCTTCACTGATGTTCCTACACTTAATGTGAGTTTCAAAATATTTCATAACCTAAAAGTGAGTGTGTTTTGCAATATTATGAACCTACCAGTGAAAAAATTTTAGATGGTTCTTGCAATGTGAGGGAACTGCCACCCTCAAATTTGACAGATGGAGTAAACTGGACAATCTGGTGAGTTTTCTTAAATATTATAGTATAAGCATTATGTCCTTACCAGAAAAGGTAACTATGTAAACAATATAAAAGAAACTTTATTACTTCCTACAGAGGATGATACAGTCCAGTAACATAAGGTTTGCTTTAGAACAGCTGGACCTAGCCTGTGCTAGTTGGATTAAATGTTCTCCAGATGTTTTGATATGGGCTACAAACATTTCATATGCATATACACACACAAATTTATATATATAAATGAGCCTTTACTTGTCAAAGTGAAGAAGTGTGTGAAAGTGCTGGCAAACATATCTATGAACAATTACATAAAATGTTAAATGAAAAAAAAATTGTCTGAACACTTATACAAGAAAGTGCAAAATAGAGAAACCAGTAGAAAAGCCAGTGATGAACTTGGTGAGGGAGGAGCTCAAACTTAGCAGCCAGTAAATATTTCAGGTTAGCTTTTTCGTTTTCTTTTTCTTTCTTTCTTTCTTTCTTTCTTTCTTTCTTTCTTTCTTTCTTTCTTTCTTTCTTTCTTTCTTTCTTTCTTTCTTTCTTTCTTTCTTTCTTTCTTTCTTTCTTTCTTTCTTTCTTTCTTTCTTTCTTTCTTTCTTTCTTTCTTTCTTTCTTTCTTTCTTTCTTTCTTTCTTTCTTTCTTTCTTTCTTTCTTTCTTTCTTTCTTTCTTTCTTTCTTTCTTTCTTTCTTTCTTTCTTTCTTTCTTTCTTTCTTTCTTTCTTTCTTTCTTTCTTTCTTTCTTTCTTTCTTTCTTTCTTTCTTTCTTTCTTTCTTTCTTTCTTTCTTTCTTTCTTTCTTTCTTTCTTTCTTTCTTTCTTTCTTTCTTTCTTTCTTTCTTTCTTTCTTTCTTTCTTTCTTTCTTTCTTTCTTTCTTTCTTTCTTTCTTTCTTTCTTTCTTTCTTTCTTTCTTTCTTTCTTTCTTTCTTTCTTTCTTTCTTTCTTTCTGTCTCTCTCTCTCTCTCTCTCTTTCTCTCTCTCTCTCTTTCTCTCTCTCTCTCTTTCCCTCTCTCTCTCTTTCCCTCTCTCTCTCTTTCTCTCTCTCTCTCTCTCTCTTTCTTTCTTTCTTTCTTTCTTTCTTTTCTTGTACATGTGTTCTTGATTTTACCATTTCTGTTGTGTCCAAGAAAAACTTAACTTTTGTTTCATTTAATCATGTTTCCCTCTATGTTTTTACTGTGCAAAGTGTTAAATGCTTATGAGCTGTTATGCCTTATAAGTTAAACTTTGATTGGAAGTATAAGGTAGGAAATGCAGTGGAACGTGCTACTATATGTGATAAACGATTAGGATTTGTCATTGTGCTTTTTATTTATGTTATTACACGTTTTGGTTGAAAGTGATAAATGCTTAAGAGTTATCTTACTGCTTCTTAATATGGAATATATTATGTCCATTGTATATAGTTTCCAATTTTGCGTAACCAGAATCGCTGGGCTTCGACGGGCGCCATCTTGGAATCTGTATTAAGGTCTGAGTATTGGAGTTGGTGTTGATCAATCATAGCTGAGGCATTGGCGCAAAATTGTTTCTATAGTTCTGTCATTGTAATATTTAGTAAAAAAAATTAATCTGTCTTTATTGACTCGCCCTTGTAATTTTGCTAGGGTGATAGCAAATAAGATGATAGTTTTGAGATGCATAAACAAAGTACAGAATACACTTTTACAGAAACATCAATGGATTTGAAGGAGTTAGTTTATTCTGTGGACAAGACACACATTTGCTAGAATTTCTTCCAATTTTATTTTCCTGGCTAGCAATTAATATATAACTACTTTAGTGGCTGTTTCATGTCACATACACCTTGAGTAAGTTCTACAGAGTCTAATATGCACAACATGGATTTAATTGCCATTTCTGAAAATGTGATTTAAGCCACAGATCTTCTGTTTCCCTGCTATGGCATTAAATTTTTCAGTCTGACTTTACCCCTCAAAAACTTTTGTCCTACACACAGCTAGTGTGGAAGAACATTAATTTTCATCAGTTAACCTAAGAGTGATCTAAAGTATGAAGCCTGGGACTTAGGTACAACATAGTAAGTCGCAATAAAAGGATATTTATCTCATTGTGTATGAGATCTCCTAGTGATTTACTGGGAAAATACTAGTCAGTTGGGGAATTTAATGTCATGCTGCGTATTGCCATGGTAGCTCAATGGATAAAAACAACTGGATGGCGACAGAGAGATCTGTAGTTCGAATTCCGGCTATGGTATTGAATTTTTCAATCGGACTCTGCCCTCCAAAAGTGTTTTGTAGTGTTTACACTTTCCTACCGTTTACATTTTTTTCAACCATATATTATACTGTAAAAATTCGGTTTTATTGTATAAGTAAAATATACGATCCCTACTTCATATTGAACTGGATGAGAGGAATTCAAAAGGGTGATCAGGGATGCGTTCAGAGTAACTCAATAAGAGCTTCACCACAGAAGTCTGTCTGAGATTTATGGAAATTAATCATTGTTCCATACTAGCTATGTGTAGGCTAAGGTTTGGATAGGTGGAGTCAGACTGTAAAATTAAATTGTTAGTTCACATTACTATCACGAAGTCCAGCAACACAATTAATTGTAGATAATAATTGTAGATTGTAATCTCTCAACCCAAATTTTTCAAAACTGGTTCTGCTTTTCATTCCTGTAATTATATTGTCTTTCTTACCAATTTTGTTTAATACAAATTAAGCCACTTGTCATAACATTATATTCACTGTCTGAAAAGACCATTGTTTATTTTTGTTCAGAGTTTGCAGCGTCAGAACCTGTTGCGGGGCTTGAAGAAGGAATGTTGCTTCAATATTTTGCAGACTTACGCCAACTGTTGGATTTATTCATGACATGGGATTGGCCTACATATTTCCATGACTATGGTCAAGAAAATAGCAAATATCAGCATGTGAATCCAAACACGGCTATAATATTGTTGGAAAAGTAAGTCAGATATATAAACCTTATACTGCAGTTGAAAATTAAGTAAATATTATTTTGTAATTAACTTTCTAGAAATGGCATTTTAAAAATGACTGTCATAGTCTGGTAGCTTTTCATAATGGTTTATTGTTTAAAGTAATTTACATGTTTAGAATTAGGACTAGTACATGGATTACATAATTCCTTTATATAGCAACCTTTTGGTCTATATGTACTAGGGGTGCATCTTGAGCGAAAAATGTTTGTATTTGGCTCAGAAACCACTTAACATTTCACACCTCCATAATGTTCATTAAACAGAGTACTTCAGGGACATTTTTCTGGCCATATGAAATTGAAGTACCATGAAGAGGTCGAGACCATAGGCAACATCTCCCAGCTTGCAGTTCCAGGAGTCAAGTATATCATTGTCATTTCATTGTAATTACTACAAGCAATTCATATAGTTATGGTACAAAAGCTAAAAGCAAGATTTTATTATGTGAGTAGGAATGATCGCAAAATAAACACAGCAAGTTCAGCAATCCTGTAAATAGAATAGAATAAATTGTTTGAACATACATGTTTTACACTATGTTTTATACAGTTGTCAATGTTTGTAACCAAATTCAAGATTATGAAATAGATCCTTTTTACCTATGTATTTCATATCTGTGATTGTCAGCACAGCTGTGTTGGTCACTTTCTTCGTTTTGCATCAGTACTTACATCATGATGAATTAGAAAAAAATGTTATACTTAGAGAAGGTTATGAGAACAACAAATTGGAAAAGCTTAACAAAATTGTAATTGGTAGCAAATAACATTGACATGCCGTGACTTTGTAAGAACATTGTTCTTTTGAGTAAACAGAAATGTTGATTGTACAGTTAAATTTTGAATTTTTGCTCCTTGAGCTGAGGAATTTGGAATAACATTGATTACTTTATTTGTTAATTATATGGATTTTTTTCCTACTTTGCACCATTTGAAGAAACCTGTTACTACTATTTAAGACTGTTATTGTTGACTTTTTTAGCAGCATTTCCAATTTATCTCTGTGGCTTGTGAAATTTTAGTTGGTATTTCCGTTTCCAGAATTAGTATATTCAGATTATCTGTCATTACTCAAAATACAAGCCTTTTTGAATAATCCCTATATCTGTCAGAAAAACAGAGTTGATAGCATTGGAATACTATGATTTTATACCACTCAGTGATAACCTTTTTTGCTTTTAATATTAGTAGTACTAATAGTAGTTTATTCATCCATTAAGTCAATACAATGACATTGGATACGTCAATACAAATATTTACAATAATACAAATAATATAAAGTATAAAAAATAAATTGCATCAAGTGAAATTAATAAGATCTGCAGGAACATAAATACATACAGTTGCATGGCTCTACAGCTACAGTATTTAAAATGGTATCACAAATATATACAATTATATGGCCAGCTACAGTGTATCTAGAAATTCACTTATGTCATAATATGAATCGCTTAATAAAATTTGTTTCAACGATAGCTTGAAACACCACATGGATTTTATGTTTTTCAGATTGGCCGGTAGTTTATTATACAGAATAACTGCTGAATATCTAACTCCTTTGGAATAAAATGTAGTTCTATGTGTTATTGTTCTTAAGTCTGTTTTACCTCTGGTGTTATGATGATGTATTTGATTATTTGTGGTGAAATTTTCAAGATTTTGTTTTGTATAACCTAGCAAACAGTATATATACAGACTGGGCAGAGTCGTAATTTTCAATTCCTTAAAGAAGTTCCTGCAGGACTGCAGGAGTCAAATTTTTTTCCTGACATTAGGCATCTAACAATCCTTTTTTTTTACTTTAAAAACCAAGTGACTGTCTACAATTGTTTTGTAATTTACCTCCTCCAACGTTAAGTCATATCGGACGGTGAATGAATTGGGTGAAATGATGCTCAAATGTGTCTGGGGTCCATGGAGCTTAGAGTTACCCGACATTCGTCTTGAAGGATAAGGGAAAACCCCAGAAAAAACCTTATCCAGGTAACTCACCCTGACCAAGATTGGAACTCGGGACCTCTTGAACGTGAGGCAGACATGCTACCATCTACGCTACCAAGGTGGGCCCTCCAGAATATAATGCCATACCTCATTAGACTTTCATCTACCATTAAAAGCACTTTTACCTTTTACTTTCTAAAAAGCCATTTTTCAATTTCACATTGTTATAATTAATTCTTATAATACTATGATTACATATTTTATAGCACATAGTAAAGACTGTCAGCAATTAACAAAAGAACTTATAACCAGATAACTAAAAACATCTGAAGTGACTGTGCAGTGTGTTGCCTGTCTGCAGCCTCGGTGCTCATTGTCATCTGCCGATATCAGAGAAAGGCACTGATGAAATCATGCAACATTTTTAAAACTACTTTTAAGGGCTTTACTTACCCGTGTTATTAATGGAGATGCTGAAACTGGCCACTGTCATTGTCCCTGCGTGTTTGGCACCTCTTTAGGAAACTATCCATCACTTGTGTAGTTCACGTTGAGAAATACTGGCAGTTTCTTGGCAGACATTTTGTTTTAATTCTTCCAGGACGTGTGAGTTTGTCTTATACACTTTATGCTTTAAGTTACCCCAGAGATAGAAATTGCAGGAGGTTAGATCGAGGGACCGAAGGGGCCCACAAATGTCTACTGATAATTCTCTTCTGAAACACATTTTCAATTGTTCTCATTGAATGATTGGCCATATGAGCTGTTGCAAAGTCTTGTTGGAAAATGCAAAATCATCCTCCCTGTCTGTTAATTCTTTAAAAAATAGGGGACAAAACTGTATTTATGTACATATGGGGGTCAGCTGTTGACTGCAAACAAATTGGGCACATAACTCTTTCTCTGCTAATGGAGAAATGCCAGCATTTCTGATGTGAGCTATGGCTCATGATGAATAGTTTTCTAAAAAGGTGTCAAACATGTATGGACAACGACAGTGGCCTGTTTCACCGTACCCTTTAATAACATGGGTAAGTAAAGCCCTTAAAATTAGTCGTAAAACCTATTTGTAGTCGGTTTAAAAGTAGTTTTAAAAATGCTGCATGGTTTCATCCACGCCTTACTATGATAAGGGAAGACAGGAGTGAGCTCCAAGAGTGTACATCTCACAGCCGGTCCGGATGTTTTTGGGTCTCTTTGTATATATCAGCTGTGAGAAGTTACAAAAACAAAAGAATCTACGCCCGCCTTGGTCCTGAGTTTGAATCTTGGTCAGGGTGAGTTGCCTGGATAAGGTTTTTTCCGGGGTTTTCCCTTATCCTTCAAGACAAATGTTGGGCAACTGTAAGCTCCATGGATCCTGGACTCATTTGATCATCATTTCACCCAATTCATTCACCATCCGATATGACTTAACGTTGGAGGACGTAAATTACAAAAAAAAAAAAAAAAAAATCTACACTTGAATTTTCAAAATGTATAAAACTTAAAACCTGGGAAATATTTCAGGAGTTACTAATACTATGAAATGAATAAAGGGCTTTAACAAGAGCTACATTTTCCGTGTAGAATTTTCTCCCTGTTTTATGATTTTCCAGTTATCAAGATTAAGTAAAAGGAAGACGACTTTGGGGTTGTTTACACAGAATTAAAGAAATGTACTTAATTCATCATCATTTGCATTTTTAAATAAAAAAATAAATAGTAAACATTTTTTTCTCAAAGAATTTTGTGAAATTTTGTGAAGTTGTGGGATCTTCATCTTATATCTTCATAAGATGTCTGACTGAGCTATAGTCAGAGGCAAAAGATTTTGGTTTTAGCAATTTTTTCCGCAAATTTTTTCTTTTTTCGGGAATTTTTTTTTTTTTTATAATATTTTTGTAGCGATAAATGAGAAAATTTCTATTATTTTTAGCCTGCTTAGAAAAATGTACATTTATTACAAATTGCATAAATATAACTTTAACATTCATGTCTTCTTAGGATGAAGCTAGAAGTGATGAGAAAAATGTCTACAAATTTAACGAAAGCAAGATAAAATTTAGCGCTTAACAAAGCCAATAAAGTGACATCATCATGTGCATTGAAATAACAGCTAAGCGGTGCAACAATAAACTGACACCACAGCACCCGGTTGGTCCATGATACTCAGAACAGTTTGTTGTATGCTAACTAGATGTTATTTATTGGATAGCACACCGTGCACTGCAAAAAAAACTCCTATTATGCTGACTAAAGGTACTGAGAAGATTGAACTTCTTGGAAGCTACTCTCAGACATTACAATAACATGAAAATATTGTCCCTCAGGGCTTAAGAATGTGTTCTGAAATGCCCAAAAGTTATAAAATGAATACAAACAATACCTCATGAAAACCAACTGGATTTAGAAGCTAAAACTGTTCCCATTGCCTGTACCGACGTGCTGGTCTAGCTGGTTTAATGCAGTAGTTAACATTGCCAGCTATTTTGATGCAATTGTCAATTTATTTTCTTAAAAAAAAAAAAAAAAAAAGCTTTCAGTTCCTGTGCAAAATTTTTTAAATGATCATTTTTGTGACGCCAAGTGTTGCAATATTGTAAAGGAACAGGCAACATTTGTTTCTGAAAATTGCAGATTGATAACAGATCCAATATTAGAATTTCAGTCTAAATAAAAACCTGTGGCTGATCTTGTTTTTTCCCAAATTAACTCTCTGAGAGCCAAATGTGAAATATTAGAGAGTGTTCACTTTGGAAACAGATAGGTGCACTTGTAGATCATATCATGGATCCCAGTGTTAGAGAAGCAATAGAAGAGAATCTAAAAGTTTGCTGCTGTATGACTTTCTCTAAATTGAACTCCATTATGGCAAAATAAACTGATGTAATAACCATAAAAGCTTTAGATCATTTGTTTGAGCCTTCTAGGCTAGTTACTAAATGAAGATTTAAATCATGTAATGGCAGCAGTTAAACAATCAAATGCATTTAAAACCAATGGTATTACTTGTGATTCTGATGATTCTGATGATTCTGATGATGATGATGATGATGATGATGATGATGATGATGATGATGATGATGATGATGATGATGATGATATAAGGGCGCTCAACTACGGCGGTCATCAGCGCCCTTTAAAAAAACTAGTCATGGCAAGAGCCAGATATAAAACTTTCTGAAAACTATACAAGTGTAACAAAACCTATTAAAAATACACGTACATAAACAAAATCAATCAAACCCTACTAAAAATTTCGTTCACTATATCCTAAACTCTAAACTAGAAAAGAATCTACAAAGAATCTAATCGTCTCCACGCACGGCCTACATGTGGGTGGGCCTGTTGACCATCTCCTTCAGCCACGATGAGGAGCCCACACGAGGGAGACTGTTGGCTCGGGACCCCGGGTGTGCCAAACCTGTACCTACCGAAGTAGGCCCCTGGGGGGCTTGTGATTCTGATTTGCTTCTTTGTTACAAAGAGCTTTGCAACATTGTTGAACAGCAAAGCCATGGTGGTAACGATAACAGATTAGATGTAGTAACAGCACTCTTGGCATTGAAGGCAAAAACTGATTCTTACCGCGATTTCTGTGAAAAGTCCCTTCAATGTCTTTGGTTGCCAATGTCAAACGCTGACAAGAGAGATTTTGGGACGGTTGTATTAAGAGATTATCATTGGCTTCGTTAACTTAACAATTTATTAAGTCACCATTCATATTAGCGTCATTAATCTCACCATTTGCATTACCTTAGTTAATTTCATCATGAATTAGTTCACCATTCGCATTACCTTCGTTAATTTCCTCGTACTCATTATTAACACACTCACTATTTAGCCACGGTCTAAAGAGAAACACCTTATTTAGGTTACTAGCCTCACAGAACTGATGTACAACCGTCAGCTGGGACTCCAAGAAAAGAGACACATTATAGGGAGAGGAAGCAAGATTAGGAAACAGAGCGCAAATATGGGAAGAAAGAGGAAATAGAAGAGTAGTAGTATACCTTTACCAGTATATAATGCATTGAGCTCTATGCACTTCTAAGTAATTTTATGTTTTATTTTTTTTGTAATTACTTTTCTCAGTAATTGTACTTTCATTCCAGAAGTAGATTGCAATCTGATTGTATTTCAGTTTTTCCTAATGTTTTTCAGTTTCATTGTTGGAAGTATGAGAAATTTGAACTATAAGATAAAATTATGCACAGTTCTGGAACAAATATTTCAAAAGAAAAAGCTTAATAAAACTGCTAACAAACTTGGTGTACAGAAGAGCATGTCTTAAACTAAAATTTATACTTAGGAACTTTGGTATTTTTGAACTTAATACTGATACAGTATTTTAATCACTAATGGAGCCACACAAGGAGAAATTGGTTAACCTATAACTTCTAGAAGCAGATGTGTTAGACGATGTATAATGGTCCACTATTCTCCAAGAGATAATATATTAAGTGAAGCAAGATAGTCAGTCTCATGCTCAGTTATTGATTGTGCTGTATTAACTTACTGAGTGGATTGGTGAAACTTCAGTTTCACTTAGTAAGTTTTTACTCAGAACATGTTTTGATGGGTGGCTTTTGTTTTTAGGTCTCAAACTTGAGACCTCATAACAGAAGTGAATTCCGGATGTACACTACACCAAAACAAATGGACTACATAAAAAATTAACTACATAAAAAAAAAAGCACAATCTTAAATCATGCCAATATTTTCAATATTCCACAGCTTTACTAAGATAAATGAATTTACTACTCAAGAAAACGAGTACAATGGGGAATATAAATATATTCTGAAAATAGTCGCACAAAATGGATTCAATACTTACATTGTAAACTAAAACGAAGTACCAGAAAACTAGATATCTCCATTCTCAAAGCAGAGATATCACTGAAAAGATACAATAGTTCATGTTGCAACCAAAAATTCATAACAAATCCAATAAATCGAGGTGTGCTGAGAACCACAAGGGTCCTAAGCACAGAAACATAGTTTTGAGAAAAATAGATGTTTGTTAAAATCAGAATTTCCATTACAAAGTACTACTTGCAAACATCTAAAGAGTAAATTATGTTGGCAGCACTAGATAAAAATTGAACAGCGCAGAATGAACAAAATGATACTTTATGCTTTGGACCCTTATGTAACTGAATATCAGGAAAAACTGGCAAGACAGCATCCTATGAATGTTTCATTAAATCACAGAGGACCTAAAGTATAGCTACAGCTGGTTGACCACAAGGTTGGCAAATTTCAGGAGCATGCATACATGATAAAATCTCAAAATTGACAATGTTGTACCTTAGGTTCTAAGCTTATGGTTCTAAGTGCCTCAAATTGTTTCTATTATAGAGTATAGCATAATATTGGCTCCATGCAGTTGGTTTCCATCCAGTCACTCTAACCCATTGAGCTACCAACTTGCCGTCATGATATTAAATTCTGCATTTGACTCGTATATTTCCCCGGTAGACCACTAGGGGCTCTCGCATTCGAGATAGAGCGACTGGATGGAAACCAGGAGATCCGTGGTTCAAATCCCAGCCATGGCATTGAATTTTTCATGTTGACTCTATCAAAAACCTTAGCTTATATACGGCTAGTGTGAAGAAATGACTAATTTCCATCAATTAACTAAAATAAGAGTTAAATGATGAAGCCTGGGACTAAAGTACTTATGATAGAAAGTCGCCACAAATGTTCTATCTCGAATGTGAGAGCCCCTAGTGGTCTACTGGGTAAATATACGAGTCAAATGGAAAATTTAATGTCATGACGGCAAGTTGGCCATAGTAGCTCAATGGGTTAGAGTGACTGGACGGAAACCGGGAGATCTGTGGTTCAAATCCCAGCCATGAAATTGAATTTTTCATGTTGACTGTCTATCAAAAACCTTAGCCTACATACGGCTAGTGTGAAGAAATGATTAATTTCCATCAATTAACTAAAATAGAAAATAGCTTACAATTTTTGGTTAACAGAACATAAACAAGAAACAATCCTTTTAGAAGGTACTAAAACCCAATAGAACTCCCAGTATTGGAAAATATCATCTCCATAATTGCACACAGACAAATGCATTACAAAAATCTGCTAGTAGATGACATTGAACTATTCCTCTATACAGCTAGATAGCAGTACAACTGACATTGAATTAGATGATTCCCTTCCAGATGCCAGTTAATGTACAGCTGATAATGAAGATGAACATTGTTTAAAATATTTCAAGTGTAACCTTACTAAGAAAAACTAAAGTGTCAATAATCCATGCACAACTTCAATTATAAGACAGCCAGTGCTTAAGTACAACTAATCAATAATTTACTGGAGTACCCTGTAAAGTTTTCCTGTTTTCTAATCTCAGCATGTTTTTAACTACTTAGTTAATTATTTCTTTCAATATCAGTACCTATTAAAGCAATTGCAATTCTTTTTCCTAACAGATTGCGTGAAGCTGACAAAAAGACAGTATTTTCAGTGCTGAAGAAGAGTGAGCGAGATAAGAAAAAGCTGTTAGAAACAGTGCTGAAACAGCTGCGACAGTTAGCCCTCACAGCACAACAGCAGTGATAATTTCACAGCTTTGAATGGTAATCTGGTGCTAAAACCATGGAATTCTGCAGTCATATATTTTTAATTTTTTTTGAAACAAGTTTTCTTATGCCTAAGAGTATAGCGTTTGTATCCTACGTTGATTTCTTTTATGCTTAAAGCGCCATTTAGCCGGTCTGAGCTATAATTTTGGTTATGTTTTGTAAATGAAGATTGTATCTGCTTCATTTAACTGAAATTAAATAAATCAGTAAGCTGTTTTGAAATTATATTAGTTATATATATTAGAATGTTATGAAAAGATTATGTTTTTCATATATTTATGGTGCACTTTGGTCCTGCAGTTATAAAGATAGCAGCGTATGTGTTATCTTAATACAGTGTAATGTTCAGGGCCCGGAAATTTATGCTCTAAGAACTGCACACTATACGTGCAAGAAGCCTATATATGCAGTATGCATTTTCAGTTTAAGAAGAATATCTGTCCCTTGACAGCAGAAAATAAAATTAATAAGAAATTATATTATACCTCAAGGTTGAAGCCTCAGTTACATATGTGGTATACTGTGATGATAAAACCATTTTCAGCCAACAGAAAAATAACTAATATCTCTATAAGCACATAGGTCTAGATCCAAATAGATTCTCAGATTCAGCAAACAGGAGCTGAGTATCATTACTCTCTTATAGATCATTTTCTAAATCAGTAAATTTGAAATGAATATTGTTATTTCTGCCAAGAAGAAAATTGCAAAGCATATACTTTGTGAATGCAAAGCTATGGCTCATATCTTCTTCATTTAACTGAAATTAAATAAATCAGTAAGTTATTTTGAAATTATATTAGTTATATATATTAGAATGTTATGAAAAGACGGGCCCTAAAACACCACACACACTGAAGATTTTTTTTCATATATTTATGGTGCACTTTGGTCCTGCAGTTATAAAGATAGCAGCGTATGTGTTATCTTAATACTGTCACCCAATTATCGGAAAGCACGACTGACTGGCAGCTGGGCTGGCGACAGGAGGCATTCAGGTCACGCCTACCCATTTATCTGTGTAGCGCTCATGGAGGGGATGGTTAGAAGAGCGTCATGAGCCCTGTACCGTCTCTTTCCCCTCCCCCTGACGTCTGGAACCATCAGGATGATGTTCCGAGTCGCGACTTCTGACACCAGTTGTGACTTTGTGGGTTAGTGAAATTAAAAGTCCAATTGCACAAACTCAAAATGTTCTTTATTTCCACCGAATTACAGTTGGAACACTTGCCGATCACATAGAATTACATATCGCACACAATTACAATCCACCAGTTCGTCTGTCACAGATCCACTCCACACTCGCAATTACGTACAACTCCTCTGATACACGTACGCAGTCTTCCAGTCTGTTCGCTAGCATGTGCTCTTCATGGCTGCTCGCCAAAAACTGAACTGACTCGCCCTTTGCAGCCTTATATAGGAAAATCGCTGTTTCTCGAAGCTTCGTGGCTCGGAATATCATCCTGATGATTCCAGACATCAGAGGGAGGGGAAAGAGACGGTACAGGGCTCGTGCCACTCTTCTAACATCCCCTCCGTGAGTGCTACACAGATAAATGGGTAGGCATGGCCTGAATGCCTCCTGTCACCAGCCCAGCTACCTGTCGGTCGTGCCTTCCGATAATTGGGTGACACTACAGTGTAATGTTCAGGGCCCGGAAATTTATGCTCTAAAAACTGAACACTATACATGCAAGAAGCCTAAATATGCAGTGTGCATTTTCAGTTTAAGAAGAATACCTGTCCCTTGACAGCAGAAAATAAAATTAATAAGAAATTATATTATACCTCAAGGTTGAAGTCTCAGTTACATATGTGGTATACTGTGATGATAAAACCACTTTCAGCCAACAGAAAAATAACTAATATCTCTATAAGCACATAGACCTAGATCTAAATAGATTCTCAAATTCAGCAAAGAGGAGCTGAGTATCATTACTCTCTTATAGATCATTTTCTAAATCAGTAAATCTGAAATGAATATTGTTGCTTCTGCCAAGAAGAAAATTGCAAAGCATATGCTTTGTGAATACAAAGCTATCGCTCATAAAAATGAGATGTTTCCAGCAGCGGTGAAATTGCCCCATTGCCACCCAGAGAAATATGCTCTGAAGGTTGATTTCTAAGAAAGATTGGAGTATTCACAGTAATCTATAACAGTCGCAATGAAATGAGGTTTTTTAGCCTATACAACCTTTTACATAATCTAATCTAAGCACATAGTTAAAGTTTCCTGGAAAGGCTGGCAATGCATGAGATTCCGGGCCTTAAAATGTATATCAGGGAATAGATTTGAACTTTTTGAGTGCCAGAAGGCCAGTAATATACATGAATTCTTATACTCTTCAGTAAAAGCATATTGGTATGGACCAGAAAATTGTGTGCATAAACTGCATTTGACAAATATTAGCAAGGATTCTTTTTGATTTTTTATTTTTTAAACCATGAATTACAAAAGAAAATGTTATAGTTCAAAAACATTGGTTACCAGTAGCTTTACCTGGTTTATGCTGATGTTCATTACATTATGCTTTAAGGGAATTAGATATTTGATGCCTAATTTATTAGCTTGTTTGATGCATATAATAACTTCATTGTTGGAAGTTTTGACTGCATAATAAGCTACCATTTGTCATAAATCAGTGTAAAGCAGAATTTATTTTCCATTATAAACATGACACTAATATTTTTCTCATTGGAAATTCACATATACATTTCATAATTTCTATTTAGTGTAATAAACTGAACTACATGTTTTATTATCCGCGGCAAATTTTGCTCTAACACAAGATTTTTGGGCTGATGATTGGTAATTACATGTAACAAATTAATGTTAATGGCATTTGACAGTATTGTGATTAGCCTTGTAAGCATTATTTATTGGCATTTTCGTCCCTCAACTTTTTTCTCATATTTAAGTTTATAAATGAAAACCCTTTACAAAAGATGTCAGAACAAGAATGCTACAGTGAATTAATTTTTAGAATTAAAATGTTAAAAAAATGTGATTTCCGTCTACATAGTCACATTCTGTGCTGTTTTGTGTTTGAGTTCTTTAATTGTCTCTATTCTTTAATATGTTAAAAGTATGATTTGTTGTTTGCACTTATTTGTACCTATTTATATAGTACATATGGCTTTTGCTGGAGCCCAGATCTTTGTTGTAATAATGTGAACAGTTAACAAATTCAAGATAAAAGTACTGAGCTAAGTGGCTCAGTTGGTTTCATCTGTAGCTCACCTTTAGCAGGTCTTGGATTAAATTCCCTACGTTCAGTTCATCTATTATGTGTTTCAGATGGGAAGGGTTCTGGACTGCTACCAGTCATGCATTAGCTCGCTCAGCATTGCCTCCTCATTACCCCTGCTGTTTTCATATTTCCCTCTCTAACATATTATCCTAGACCATGACACTAAACATAAGGGAACCCAAACTGAATTTTCCAAACATTTATAATAATGCAGTTGTTGAAATCATACGGATATTTGCATATTATGCATATGTTTTAAATACTATAATTGTAATTATAGTTTATGAATTTCCTATTTTCTTAATCCAATGGAACTGCTAGTTGCGCATACTATATGTGCACGTTTTCTTGAGTGCTAGTTTTATGGTGTGGTGTGGGCAGGGGGGAAGAAGCGAGAGTTCTTTTGTTTCTGCCTGTGGTCAACCTAGAAGAACGCAATTCAGAAAAATCTGTAAGGTAAGCAAAGACATGTTCTGCAAGTGTGAAATATGTGGACAAACAGTAAATTGAACTCAATCCGAATAAATGTATGTTTATATACTTATTATTTATGAAACACATAAAGATAGAAAACAAATATTATGGCAGCTATACTCATTTGCTTTGTGATTCTTCAATTTCCGATTCCGGTGAGTTACTTTCATCGCTGGTATCTTCTGATTTGTTGATGATAATTTCATCAATTGCATTTTCTGTTACACTATTGTTTTTCTAGTATTGCATTTCCAGCTCTTGGACCTACTTGCAATCCGTCGTGGTTACGGAACAGAATGCTTCTATAGCAAGTTGCTTCTATAGCAATATGGCTGACATATCATCAGTAACGTTGCATCCTCTGAAAACATTCTTTATTTTTGCCCATGCCAGTTCAATTGCATTCAGAGTGAGTGAGTGTGTGGTGTTTTAGGGCCCGTCGACAACAAGGTCATTTTCACAGTTATACAAAGGTAGACGAATAACAGTGTGTCCCTTTAATGAGCTATAACATCCGCAACATACCAGTTTGTTGTAAACTGGTCAGCTAATTAACCTCGAAATTGCTCAAAACAAAATATGGTGCATGTGTGAAAGCTTAGCACATTAGCCACTAGATGGCAGAGTTTATAGTGCATTTCGTGTTCAAAAGTTGTCATCTGTGTTTACGGAGTGAGGAACTTGGAGGACTTGGAGCCCCAGCACTTGAGTTATTGTGCACATATAGTACATATAGCTGTGAATGTCATTTATGTCAAGAGACAATTCCTCATTGTCTCTGTCTTGATCATCTGAGTCTTGCAAATTTATGATGATAGGCTCCAAAATCTCATCAAGTACTATTTCTTTCCAGAGGTCATCTTCTCATAGTTTTTTTCATATCTGATGCAGTTGTCCCAGTCTTGTGCTATATTGTCTATTTTTTTCCGTGAATAAGTCATTCAATGTCAGTCAGTTTAAAAGTATTATTTCTGTTTGCAAAATAATTTGAACCCACATTAACCCACAATTGGATTGTACTGACAGTGTACTATAAATGGGCAGATTACCTCATTCCATTGTGTAAGGACTATGATACAATGAAGCACAAAATTTATATAATTTTGAGTCAAACTAATACTCAATGCTCCACTTATTGCTAGTATTTACCTAGTACGCGTTTCGTTAGGATCTTCCTAACATCATCAGCTGTTGTCGACTAATGGACGTCGGTTCAGTGAACTCCTCGGAGGTGGTAGGTGCGTCTCTGTCGGTATCTTGATGAACTTAAAATTTGGGTTTTCTTCAAAGCTAGTGTCAAAATTAAACAATTTTCTGGACCTTGGACCTAGTCCAAGGTCCAGCTTCATTAACCACGGGGGAAAAAATCTTCATAAAGAAACATGAAAGAGGCACATTCCAAATGATGTTCAAGAATTTTTAATTTTGAGATTCTGAAACTTGCTTCTATAAGAAAAATATAACCAAAGTTGCAAAAAGTGATGTAATTTTGGATTTATTCGTAAAAATTACTTGAAACTGTAAAAATGACCTATTGGATAAAATGTACAAAAGTGCAGAAAAATGATCTCAAAATCGTTTAATTACTCAAAAAATTCATGAACCACTTATATTTTCCACAAAACAATAACCTTGTATCATCAGAAAAAGCATGGAAAGTTCTAAAAATCCAGACACTACGTATTACACTTTGTGTTACTATTTTTTTTTTTTTTTTTTTTTTTTATTTGACTTCAAATGCTGTTTCAACCTAAATGATCCGTGTCACAAAGGTCTGGACTCTACACATCACCCACCAAAATTACACTGAAACTTGGTCTTTTATGGATGAAAAATGTGCACGTATTGTCATCTTAGAATTACAGTAAAGTTAGAATAAGCAGAATTTAAAAAGAAAGAGGTACAACCTGTGTATAAAAATGAATCTTCGTCTAAAATCAAGTCCCTCCCCCCTCAAAAAAAAAATTGAAAATAATACTGATTGAAATCAGATTACCTTTATATTGGCTTTAAAAACATAATGAATAAAATGGTTAAAAGAGCTGTGAAAATTAATACTGGGAAGGGCATGCATTTTACATTTGCCACTGAATATGGTGATTTTAAATGCTGTCACATCTGTTAATTATTTAGTTTACTGATGATAAATAAAAACAAATAAGAATGGTGCATATTAATTGAAATTGCTTTTAAAACAAATTAGCTCACTATGATTGCTAGAAAGGAAAGTCATGTACTATATTTTGGGCTGAATTTCAGGAAGAATTGTTTGTTTAAATATATTCTTGCTGGGAAAGTGCTCTTGCAAGCCAGATAGAAAAAGTTATGATTTAGTATCATGCAAACTTGGGAGAGTAATGCTAACTTTTTCATCAAAGCTTTTGAAGTATGTATAATGTATGTAAATATCTTCCCTTTTAGCTCCCATTTAGTGGAATTAATTTGAACCAAATAGAAGTAAACCATTACTATTACTCTAAAAAATGGACCACATAACAGTAGGACCTTCTTAATCATTGGTAACAAAGTATAAAATAAATAAATAACACTAAGAAGAAAGAACCTATTTCTTGAGCCATTTTAACACATGTATCATACCATGATTACATACATATGCTTTTTAGTTTACTGTTATGATACAGCAGAACTTTTACATTTTTGATTAAATGATGGAAAATTTAATAACTTAATTTGGTGTAAACATAACTACAAATGTGTGTGAAATATGAAATAGTATAAAAGCAGGAATGAATTTATTTATTTTTTATTAGTATAAGCACCAAAATTGGCCTAACAACATGCATGCAAGGGTATATAATTAATTTACAGCAGCATTGTTATAAATTAACCAATCAGTGTGAATCACTTTTACAAATTATAATATTGGCAATCGTACCTGAAGTACCAAACCTTTGTGTACTTTAACTATCAGTTATTTGATGTACTGGAGCTCAATTAAGTAAACCAGAAATAAACAATAAAACTTGCCTTTCTTGATAAAAATTTAGAACTTTATAATTTCCATTTTTACCCTTCATGTTCTACTAGTTTAGCTAAACAATTACCTATCTTTGATGTACACTCTTACTCCTTTATATTAAATTGAAGATCTACTGTAGTTAATGATTAAAGATACCAGGTATTCTGTTACCTCCATTCTTTGGTTTTTGTTGTGTTCCAGTATATTATCCCACATTTCTTTAAAGTAAGTGAAGTTTCTGTTAAAAATAATTATGTTTGTTTAGTATTTGTTGCTTCGCTGTTACTAGTTTCATTTTTTTCGTAGTAAACTCTTACTTCTGGTATTTTGTTTAAATAAGCCAGTTACGTCATAGACAATTCTTGTCAAGTTCTTTCTCTTTGGTACATTCCACCCCTTTACTTATTAATATTACATACAATGACAAATATATATCCTCGCTGAGACCATCTTCATTTTTACATAATTTTTATCCTTTCTTAAAAACTGTTATTTCGAATTTACGTTAATTTTTAAGCCCTCACTTACTGCTGGATACACATATTGCATAAGTAATTGTATCTAAATGTTGTTAGTAAGTTTACCACTAAGTCATCTGCTAAGACTGTTCATGATACTTCATTATTTACTTCGGTATTTGTGGATTCACTTGTGTAAAGCATTCACAATTAATAATCTGGGCTTAGTATTTGAACTTAGGAGTTGAATTTTGAGGCAGTTTTGCCTCACTCTGTAGTAAGTATGTTTAACAGGACATGTTTTGGAAGTTCCTGTTTCACTGTTATTCATTTTTTTTTTGTACTTTTCCTTTATAATATAATTAAAAATGAGGCAAAATTTTAACTAATGAATTTATATTCCATTTCATATTTCACTTGTGATGGGCATGGTTTTATGACCATATTTCGTTAAGTGAACAAAAGAGGAAATAATTAAATTTCCATGGTTTGTTCTATAGATCTTTAAATATCAGTATGCAATATTGCATTATAAGTTGAAATGACCAACTTATTACATTGGTTGAAAATTGTTTGCTAGATATGAATGAAAGAAAAAAAATAATTCCATTCTGACAGAGGAACTAATATTATATTACAGATACTCTGTTTTGATAAGATTCATATTCTTATAGGAGTTTCCATTTAAATACACTGTGAAGAGAAATTTTATTTGGTTCAGTTCTGCTAGGTGGGAGCCTGTCTAAAGCACCTAATTTTAAAATTCATTTAATATACTAACTTTTAAACTGCATCATAAAAGGCATGTAAATATTTTTATTAGCAAATGGCATTAAATTTGTATCCATTGTTCTCAGGTTTTAACCATAAGCCATCTTTGTGGAAGAACTGATGTCTGTTTGAAATGAACTAGAGTTGATTGTTTCTTTCAGGTTCAGACTGTGAATATAACATTATATAAACCTAATGTGCATATTAACAAAGGGAAGGATTGTTCTAGTGATTATTTCTTCCAGTTTCTATAAGTAGAAGCGTTATAGTTTGCTTTAGGAATTACTCTTTTGTGCCTTTCATGTGACAGTTCACATGACAGCTGTAAGGAAAATACATAGAATTGTACATAAAAAATTGTAAAAGTAAACACATCCCTTTACCACATGCTGTAACCAAAATGAATAACATGTATAAACATCTGTGCTATTTATTTTTTATATAAAATAAAATATAATTAGTATCTACATGTTTTATTTAATAGCCATCAACCTTTCCACGGTCAATCATTTAAATCCCTACAATGTGCAGACTTCCCCTAATATAACTTTAAAATCACAGTTGATGTATTATGTTCATTAAATCACAATTTACTTTATTATTTTTCATGTTTAAGTGAAACAAAAGCTTTATATTTACTGAGACTATGAATCTAAATAAAGCTATTCATTGTGAGTCAGATTTTCAGACATTCTTAAAGAGATCTTAAATCCCTCAGTTTGTTATACAAATCTGTGGTCATTAACATAACTACACTAGCAACATAAGCAAATGAAAGATAAATGTGAAATAGCTGCTAGACTATAAAATAATTTTAAAAAACATAATTTATTAGAATTAGCAAGTCTTTCTGAAACTGTACAGACTATCAGTAAAAATGTTGCTGTACTTCATGTTGTATATGTCTGGTACTTATTAACTTTCCATTGGTTGCAGTGCATCCAGAAAGCACCAGCCTTCTGTTTTTCTACCACTGCTTTTAGGTTTTTGACTTCGAAATGCCACTCCTCTCATTACCTCTAGGCTAACAATGTATTGCAATTCCTTTCTTGGAAGTGTTGAAAACAGTGTTGTTATGTTAAATTAAATTTAAAGAGAGTCGATTAATGATGCAAAAGAACACTTTTAAATTTTTCCGGAACATGTTTCAGAGACTTTACCTCTATCCTCAGTCGGCCATTGACTGGTTCTCATTGGTGTAGTTGACGATATTTTGTCATAGGTCTCCTCTGGTGGCGGTTCAAGGAACTTGCTGAACAAATCTTTCTGGGGGATGTCGAAATTGAATACTTTGTTCCTATTTTTTGAAATGAAGATTTGTTCCCATGTGGATAGTTCTTGTTTTCCTGATGTATGTTTTAGTAGTTTTGGTTCTGGATTTATGTTGTGGTTTTTTTTCCCCAAAAATGTGTGGCAACTGCTGATTTTTCTAATTGTTTATATTTTATGTTTCTAAAGTGTTCCTTTGCTCTTGTTTCTAAATTTCTTTTGGTTTTTCCAATATAAATTTGACTACAGTCACTGCATTCATTTTGATATATACCAGATTTTTTGTTAGATGGAATGGCATCTTTGATGTTTGAGCAAATTAGGTTTTTTAAGGAGAAATGGTTGACTGGTGCTTGTTGAATGTTTTGTTTTCTGAAGACTTTTGAATTTATGATAGGCCTATGGATGGTAAGTGAATTTTTTTGAAAATCATATTAGTTTCTGCAGCTGAGAGGGTTGTGGTTTCCTTTAGTAGCTTCTTCTTTTTTGCTAAGTTCACTTTTTTGTCTACTAATGATTTGGGAAAGTTATTTTTTTGTGCTATTTCAATTATTTTGTTGTATTCTGTTTTGTATTCTTCTGCTGTGAGAGGGATGTTTACCAGTCTGTGTGCTAAACTATTGAAGATTGCCTGTTTGTGGGATCTTGGGTTGTAGCCATTAGCTTTTATGTAGTTGTCTGTCTGTGTTGATTTTCTGTAATAGCCAAAGTTTAGTCTGTTTTTATTCCTCATTATTTTTAGATCCAAAAATGGTAAATACTCGTCTTTTTCTATTTCTACAGTGAACTTGATGCTTTTTTCTTGGATATTTCCACCAAACTTAGGGTTAGCAATGGGCAACGCCCTATCACCCTTCCTGGCCGATCTGTACATGAGTGCATTAGAAATAAGGATCACCAAAGGTTTCCCTTGGATGTGCAAACTCTGGCAACGATATGTAGATGACATCTTAGCAATAGTACCAAAAAAACACATCAGTGATGTACCTAAACTTTTAAATATCCAAGAAAAAAAGCATCAAGTTCACTGTAGAAATAGAAAAAGACGAGAATTTACCATTTTTGGATCTAAAATAATGAGGAATAAAAACAGACTAAACTTTGGCATTTACAGAAAATCAACACAGACAGACAACTACATAAAAACTAATGGCTACAACCCAAGATCCCACAAACAGGCAATCTTCAATAGTTTAGCACACAGACTGGTAAACATCCCTCTCACAGCAGAAGAATACAAAACAGAATACAACAAAATAATTGAAATAGCACAAAAAATGACTTTCCCAAATCATTAGTAGACAAAAAAGTGAACTTAGCAAAAAAGAAGAAGCTACTAAAGGAAACCACAACCCTCTCAGCTACAGAAACTAATATGATTTTCAAAAAATTCACTTACCATCCATGGGCCTATGATAAATTCAAAAAAGTCTTCTAAAAACAAAACATTCAACTAGCACCAGTCAACCATTTCTCCTTAAAAAACCTAATTTGCTCAAACATCAAAGATGCCATTCCATCTAACAAAAAATCTGGTATATATCAAAATGAATGCAATGACTGTAGTCAAATTTATATTGGAAAAACCAAAAGAAATTTAGAAACAAGAGCAAAGGAACACTTTAGAAACATAAAATATAAACAATTAGAAAAATCAGCAGTTACCACACATTTTTGGGAAAAAAACCACAACATAAATCCAGAACCAAAACTACTGAAACATACATCAGGAAAACAAGAACTATCTACATGGGAACAAATCTTCATTTCAAAAAATAGGAACAAAGTATTCAATTTCGACATCCCCCAGAAAAATTTGTTCAGCAAGTTGATTGAACCGCCACCAGAGGAGACCTATGACAAAATATCATCAACTACACCAATGAGAACCAGTCGATGGCTGGCTGAGGATAGAGGCAGTCTCTGAAACATGTCCCGGAAAAATTTAAAAGTAAGTGTTGTTTTGTGTCATTAATCGACTCCCTTTAAATTTAATTTAACAATGTATTGCTGATCTTTTGATAAGCTGTTACAATTGGGGTTTCACGTCTGTGTATTTCAGCATTTGCATCCACTGGAGGCCATACAGTCTCACCCATCCGTTCTTCCTACAATGTCTGAAATATTCTAGATAAATGGTCTAAGCAACCCAAATGACTTAGCATTACTACAGAGCAATGATTTTGATATAGGGCAACTAGATGAACAATGTGAAGAAGTTTTGATACAGATGATTTTCTACCTGTGAGAAGAGAAGACTATTCTTACACAGAGAAACGTGACACAGTAGGTGGACGTATTATTTGAGGTACCTTATTCTAGTTAGGAAGGGATAGAAATACAAAGTGGGGAAAGCATCATGAATAAAGACTAAAATTGAGTCATACATTTTAAAACTTGTAACTTCACTCACGTCCATTTACAAAATCAGAAACGTTTTCGAACTGTTGCAGTTTCATCCTCAGCTGATTAGCGACTCATCGCAGTTGGTTGTTGTCTGGATCTCTTGTAATTGGCTCCCTCTCTCGGAAGATTCTATACATAAGTTCAGTAGACCACTCACTGGTGGCACATCAAAAAATATGTGGAATGTTTTTAATGATAAAAATTTTTTCCCATGTTGTAAGTTCAAGTTTTGTTGGCAATGGTTTTAGTAATTACTTTCTTGGAAGTGTTGAAAACAGTGTTGTTATGATCAATTAAATTTAAAGGGAGTCGATTAAAGACACTAAACAAGTGTTGTAAGTGTTATTTAGTGTCATTAATCGACTCCCTTTAAATTTAATTAATGGTTTTAGTAGTTTGATCTCCTCTCCGATGTGGTGGTTATCATTCCAGAAATGAAAAGCAACTGCCGATTTTTCTATTTGTTTATATTTTTTGTGTTCCTGCAGTGTTCTGTTAATCTAGTTTTTAAATTTCTCTTTGTCAAACCAATATAAAATTTGTCAGTCTTCACAATTTATCCTATATATGCCTGATTTTTCTTCTGGTGGGATAGTGCTTTTTTAAGAGATTATTTAAAAATTTCTTGAGTTAGAATCTGTTTTGTGCCATAATCTTTAAATATTCGTTCAAACTTCGGAAATGCCCAAGGGTGGTAAGTGAATTTTTTGTATTTCCAGTTTTTATTTTGTTTTGAACAGTAGTGATGTGTTAATTTCTTTTGCTTGTAGTCCTGATTGATCATTTTTTTCGTTGAGTTTGGATTGAAACAACATACCTTTAGATAAAAAACAATATAATGAGGAATATGCATATATTTTAAATACAGCACAAAAATATGGTTATATATTCCCTCCTGCTAAAACTCCTGTCCTTGTGCATTTATCCACATCGTGAAGTGTTTTACCTCTTCATCTGAAGTAAATCATGGGCCTCCTAGGTGCTGCTTCAAATGAGGAGAAAGTGAAAGTCACTTGGAGCAAGGTCCAGGCTGTACAGAGGGTGGCCAGTGATCATTCCAGCAAAACTGCTTCAACAGCATGGTGTTCTGGGCTGGACCAGATTGTGTGTGTTTTGTGAAGGATGATGACACCCTCAGTGCAAGTCCTATCCATTTCCTCTTGATTGATTTGCGCAGTTGTGTCAAAGCTTCACAGTATTGGTCAGTGGTCACTCTGTACCCTCTTTCCAAAAAGCACCATGAGTATAACATTTATGCTGACCAAAAATATGTGGTCAACACCTTTCTGGCAGATGGTGTCACCTAAAACTTTTTTTAAGAGGAAGTGTGTTTCCATGCTGTTGACAACCATTTATTCCTGGAGTTATAGTGGTGGATTAATGTCAGTGGATCCATTAATGAAAACTTCCATTCCATGGAGAAAACCACTGTAAAATTAAATTTAAAGGGAGTAGATTAATGACACTAAACAACACTTACTTTTAAATTTTTCCGGAACATGTTTCAGAGACTTTGCCTCTATCCTCAGCCGGACATTGACAGAGGCAAAGTCTCTGAAACATGTTCCGTAAAAGTTTAAAAGTAAGTGTTGTTTAGTGTCATTAATCGACTCCCTTTAAATTTATCATAACATTGTTTTCAACACTTCCAAGAAAGGAACCACTGTAAAAGTTTGCAGGCCTGTCCCCATTAAAGTATAAACTTGAAAGAAGCGTAGGGACAGTGAAGCACAAATTAGTACATAAGTGAATCGAGAATATATTGACACATTGCTTCACTCACACTGTTTATTCACAGGACATGTTTCAAGAGCTCTTGCTCCTATCCTCAGCTGATACTCTGTGCACAACACCAACATGCCATTTTCAACAGTTTAATCTTTCGGATGATCAACTTTCCACTAAACAGAGAAGATTATCAAGAAGAATACCTACACATAAAAAAAGTAGCTATATCCAACGGTTTCAACCCAAATTTAGTAGACAAAACAGTTAACAGACTCAACAAAGCTAAGAAAATAAAAGAAACCACCACCCTAGAACCTACAGGAGAAAAAGAGAAAAAACTTTTTAAAAAATTCACCTTCCACCCATCAGCCTATAACAAATTCCAAAAAATCTTCTCAAAACACAACATAACTCTTGCACCTCAAAATAGGTTTAATATCAGAAATTTGTTAAAAGGCCCTCACAAAAATTCAATCACTACCAAAGAAAAACCAGGAATCTATGAGATCAAATGTGAAACTTGCCCTAAAATTTTTATAGGAAAAACAAAAAGAAATATTAACATCAGAACTAAAGAACATATAAGAAACATTAAAAATGGTGAAACAGAAAAATCAGCAGTGGCTTTTCATTTTTTGAATACTAGACATGACATCAATTTGGAAACATCTCTAATAAAATACGTTAATCACCCCATAGACCTTTCCGTATGGGAAAAAATCTTCATTAACAAAAATCGTCATAGAGTCATGAATTTTGAAACTCCACCACCGGACATCTTTGACAAGTACATCACGCCATCTGTTGACAATACGGAGAAAGAAGAAACCACTACAACTTACACTAATCGAGTATCAGCTGAGGATAGGAGCAAGAGCTCTTGAAACATGTCCTGTGAATAAACAGTGTGAGTGAAGCAATGTGTCAATATATTCCCGATTCACTTATGTACCTGTCCCCATTAACTGCTGTTTGTGTTAGCTGAACAGATTTTTTGGAACCCTTTGGGAATAAACTTTAAGGTGCTGCAGAATTATGGGACAATGTGACGAATGCTTCCCAATTTTACTGCCATATGGTGTAATGTGATTCTCCTGTTGTTGAGAAACAGCTCATCCACACGAGGTGTTATAAAATCTGTTGATGTCATGCTTTGACAGTCACAGTGATCGTGGTTGTTGGTATTTTCTCTACTGATAATAAAGTTTCAATGCTATTCTGCAACATGGTAATAAGACATTACAGTCTCTCTGTAAAAGCTTTACCAGCTGTTAGTGAATTTCAGCTGTGGTTACATGTTGCGCTCACAGAAATTAAATAATGATCAGATTGCTTCACGAGACCAGTTTTTAAAATGGTTCACCATTTGTATTTACCTAAAACTGGTCCTGTAAGGGGTGGGTGGCTGAAACTGTGCACAACTGCCAACCACAATATCAGAATTATCACATACTAATAATTTCTCTATCATGGATAAAACACCAGATATATTGGCCTTGTAACCTTAGTTTTTATCAGCCATTGTATATAAATAGGAAATGTAATAGGAGTATTTGTTCAAAACCAGCTAAAAATTATTCCTTAGATATGGAAAATTTCTTAATATTGGATAGCTTAAATTCTTATGTCTGCAATTGTGTAATTTCATAAAAATATTGTTAGTTATAAAAAAAATTGATTTTAAAATCATATTTTACGTACATATTCTGAATGCTAAGGATCAACAGCAATGTCATTCTTACTGATTTGTTTAGTATTAATTTTTTTTTAGGCACAGAACAGCACAGGTTTTGAATGACGTTTGGGTACATAACATCTCCGAGCAGCTCTGAGAAGGAAACAGCACCACCACATGGTTACACCGCCCATCATTCTGCATGACAATGCTAGGGTACACACAGCAGGCGTTGTGTCGGCATTGTTGAATTGCTGAAGCTGCTCTTATCACCCCTCCCCCCTATTTTGCCGACATCAGTCCCTGCAACTATGAGCTCATCCCGAATATGAAGATGCCAATGTGCGGAAATCGCTACCTTACCATTGAAGACATTAAGCAGGCTGCCGAGCGCTCTCTTCGCACTATCACTAGATTGGGCAGTGCCAACGGTATCCAGCGACTGACGCGGAAGTCGCTGGAAACATGTACGCAACGGTGGGGACTACATAGAGGGCCTGTGAAACTTGGAACCATCTAGGTGAGCTATTTATCCAGTTATAACATTGTTGCCAGCTATGTGACACAGTACTATCAGACCATTATGCATAGGTAAAACTTTTTGTTAGGAAAAGAAATGTGGTAAAATATATATAAGACCACTTCATTAAATGAAGCAGTAAATATATTCTTGGGCACATTTAGTTTTCACTTTGAAGCAGCAGTGCCAGTAGCAAAAATTCAGGTAAATAAGCAAAATAATAAATGGATCTCAACTGGGATAAGGAAATCAGTGGAAAGGTTAAGATTCTTGAGTAAATATTTTAAGGAAAATAAAGTATCACAAGAAATTAAGGGTTACTATTTGAAGTATAAAAATATATATAATAAGATAATCGAGGAGGGAAAAAAGTTACATTATGATGGTAAAATCAACAGTGCAGTAAATAAATCTTAGTCATTGTGGGAAGTAATACAGAGTGAAACTAAAGCGGAGACAAACTGGATAAATAGCTATTGTATTAAAAGCAATGGTGAAAATATATGCAATCCTAAAGATATTTCCGAATTATTCAACAGTTTCTACACAAGTATTGCTGAAAACGTGCTAAAAGAAAAATCGCTGTTGAAAGCTGATTGATAACTTAAACCTAAAACGTAATGAAAACACTCTTTTTTTAATACCAGTGACAATGCAAGAAATCAAAACGGTAATTAAAAACTTAAGAAACAAAAAATCTGCAGGAATTGATGGATATTCAAATTGTGTTATTAAAAAATGTGCCTCATTTCTAGTAGAACCGCTGTGCTATTTAACGAACCTTTCATTAACGAGTGGACTATTCCCAGAGAGGCTAAAAGAAGCAAAGGTGAAACTTATGTACAAGAAAGGTAGCAAGGACGAGGTTGGGAATTTCAGACCGATATCAGTAATATCTAGGTTTGCAAAAATTTTCTAACAAACAATGTATAGTAGGTTAATAAATTTCTTGGATAAATTTAGAATAATAAATGGTAATCAAAACGGTTTTAGGAAAAATAAGTCAATTAACTCTGCAGTAATACATTTTATTGAACAAGTTTATGATGCATTAGATAGCAAAAAATTAGGGTTAGTTGTGTTCTTAGATTTAACAAAAGTATTCGACATATAGATCATACATTGCTGCTTAAAAAGTTATCTGTGTATGGTGTGAGAGGCCTAACATTAAGTTGGTTTAAGTTATATCTTGAAAATAGGAAATAGTCTGTAGAAATTGAATATTTTGATACTAAAACCAATGAAATTAAAGAAAGAACTGTTGGGTTTCAAAAATATAAAATTTGGTGTACCCCAAGGATCTATTCTCGGGCCTCTGTTATTTATACTGTACATAAACGACTTAGCTGACAATGTAAGTAGTATGGCGAATGTGAGCGTAACACTTTTTGCGGATGATATGAGTATTTTCTTAACATTGGCATATGAAAATAATGTGAATTTACATTTACACAGCACATTGAAATATATTCAGGAATGGTTCAATAAAAACTTGTTACTGTTAAGCAAAGAGAAAACAGCAGCAATAAGCTTCCATAGTAAACTTAATAAGAACGTTTTACATCCAAAAATTAATCTGGGGCAAGATGAGATAAAATATATTAAAATAAACAAATTTCTGGGTTTGTTACTAGATGAGAACTTAATTTGGGAAATGCATATTGATAGCCTCACTAACAGACTTAGTAAAATGTGCTTCTTAGTAAGGTCAATAAAATTTATGTCAAGTGAACATAATCTTAGAGTGGTATATTTTGTGTACATTGATAGTCTATTAACATATGGGATAATCTTCAGGGGAAATTAAAAAAATAGCATTATGGTTTATAGGATGCAAAAGAAAGTAATACGGATTGTGGCTAATATCACAAGCAAAACTAGCTGCAAACCATACTTTAGAAAATTTTAAATTTTCTCTTTGCCATGCATGTGTGTATATATATAAAACACTTAACTACATGAAAGAAAACCTAAATTCATTATCTATTTATCAACTCACATAGAACCAAATTGTATGAAAGTAGCTTCACATATGCTCGTCTACATTTATTCAATAAACTACCACAAAGTATAAAGAATATTGAGTCCAAACCAAAATTCAAAAAGGCTCTATTTAATTTCTTAATGTAGAGAGACTTTTATAGTGTAGAGGATTTCCTAAATCATGAAATGGAGTAAACTCCACATTTGTGAATAATTACTTTTATATAGCATTTCTCTATTGTCGTTATATATTTTGTTTTTATTTACTTTTCTACTTTAGACTTTTGTTGGATCCTATATCTGTTACAGTTTTTAATCTTATGTAACTTTTTATATATACTGATGTATCCTATAACATATGTATTATGTTCCAAATAATGAAATACATACAGTACAATACAATACTAAAAAACCAACCCAAGTATGAAGATGAATGTTGTCTTCCGGGCTTATGGGCCGTGGTCTAGAAGTTCTTGAAGGAACCGACGTTTCGCCAGGAGCTGCGCCTAGCATCCTCAGGGTTGATCCGTCCGCTGTAGAAGTTGACTCCTGACTTCTACAGCGGACGGATCAACCCTGAGGATGCTAGGCGCATCCTGGCAAAATGTCGGTTCCTTCAAGAACTTCTAGACCACGGCCCATAAGCCCGGAAGACAACATTCATCTTCAAGACGCCGGCCCTGAAAGCCTCAGCTTATATATCAACCCAAGTATATATATATATATATATATATATATATATATATATATATATATATATATATATATATATATATATATATATATGGGTAGGGCAACAAAAAAAATATATATATATAATTTTGAGTCGAACTAATACTCAATGCTCCACTTATTGCTGTTATGTATATATATATATATATATGGGTAGGGCAACAAAAAAAATATATATATATATAATTTTGAGTCGAACTAATACTCAATGCTCCACTTATTGCTGTTATGCTGTTATCAACAGTTTAAATTACGGCTGGTTAATGTACCTTTAAACAAGATGGAATATATCAGAGTGCAATAATATCATTCACATTGCAGAATATAATGGATTCAGTGCTGAATTGGTCAAAAAGAAAATTGATAAATTCAAAAGACAACAAAGATGCAAACAAGTAACTACTCTTTCCCCAGTCAGCAATGAAACTTCATATAGAAAATTTACATATCATCCCAGAGCTACATACTTTTTCTAAAAAGTCTTCAAAGAGCACAATATTACTTTGGTCCCACAGAACAAATTTAGTGTACAACACCTTTTGAAATACAAATCACATAATACAAAGGAGATACCCACAGACAAAATATCAGGTGTGTACCGGGTAAACTGCAAAGGCTGTGACAACTTTTAAATTAGAAAAACAAAAAGGAACTTGAACATTAGGCTTAAAGAACATTTTAGGAACATCAGGAACAAAGAAATAGATAAATCGGCGATAGTGTACCATTTTTGGAAGGAGAATCATGATATAGAATGAGAAATCCACTTATTAAAAAGTGTGCAAGGTCCAGCAGCATTAACCATGTGAGAAAAAATCTTCATAAAGAAATATGAAAGAAAATTGTTTAATTTCGACACTACCCAAACTTCAAGTTCATCAAGATACCGACAGAGACACACCTATCACCTCCAATGAGTTCACCAAACCAACGTCCATTAGTCGACAACAGCTGATGATGTTAGGAAGATCCTAACAAAACGTGTTCTAGGTAAATACTAGCAATAAGTGGAGCATTGAGTATTGGTTCGACTTAAAATTATATTAATTTTGTGCTTCATTGTATCATAGTCCTTACACATTGGAAAAAAAAAAAATATATATATATATATATATTCATTCATTCAGTCAGCCTTTAATATGAAACAGTCTTTCATAACTGACAGAAATAACATCTTACAGAAATGCAGCCTGGTGCACAGTGGCTTAACAATAGCTGTTTTGAAGCACATGGGAAATATTCTACTACAAAAAGATTCATTATACAGATATGTTAATGGATGGGCAATGAGCAATTTTTTGATAGGGAAATATTCTGTGTATCACCTGTTCCTGTTGAACATTTTGGTTTTAGGTATTTTATTATTTGCAAGTGAAGTAGCAGTGAGTTTCTCTTTCAAGTTAATATTGCAAACATAGGTTACAAACCTATATATGGTTTATATATGGGAGAAGCTATAAACAGTGGTGCAGTGGGTACTAGTAACACTAATATCATTTTTCTAAATTTCTGTTAACATGTTCCCATGTTTGACATCACTGTTACTGAGTTCCTCCAGTCATACATAATATTATCAGAAATTTAAAAAAGTGATATTAGTGTTACTAGTGCCGACTCATCTTAAGTAAATAGGTATTTCTTCCAATTTATTCAAATAAACTACATTATAATTTTGTTTCAAATTTTTTATTACACCTTATATGTAGTATTTTAAGTGACATCACAGAAGTTTACAAATTTGTACTTTTGTAAAAATAAGTAAGATTTATAGTTCAAAACTTAAAAAGACATAACACATTCATATTTACTGTTTAGTTTATAACATAAAAATAAAAAATCATATTTTCTGTGAAATAAAACACATATTATTTATAACAAGGAATAACAGAACTCCAGAATATTTAAAATATATTTTATAAAAGAATCTCTAAATTTAGTTGTTAGGTAATACTAAACATTTTAATACTTTCTGCTCTTTTTAGTGCCACCTGCATTAAAGTGTTATCACATGTAAATCATCCTTACTTCACAAATTACATCTCTTTTTATGTAGCTATATTATTGGTTATTCATTCTAAGTAGTAACAAACATGGAACTCTTAAATTCAACACTTCCATGAAAGGATTTATGGAACTCTTATTTACATAGTAGGTATACATAACAGGTTTCATTACACAGAATCAATGGTAATGCTAAATATTTTTGTTCCAATCATGAAAGGTCCTAAATATTCGTGTTAGAACAGAACTTGTAATATATTTTTGTTTTTCTTCGTAAATGGGATGAAGTTATTTCACTCTTTGAACGAAATAAGTAACAAATTAAGGAGTTGAATGAGAACAATATAACCTGGGTTAAGCTACATCTCTTTTTTTTAATTAGGCACTTTATAAAAGCTTGTAGTTATATGAATAAATTAGTAGATTGAAAAAACTAATTTATATATATTCAAAGAGTTGCTTCTAAAATGTAGGAAGAAATAGAATGTAGGTCACTTCATTGAACTTTTTATAAATATACTGCATATCATTAATACATAATATTTTTTAATACACAACAATACTGTGTAAAATCTTATAAAACTGATAAAATACCACGGAATAAAAAAATATAAGAATATTTTCTTTGGAAATATTCAGGGCTTTCATTTCTAAGGCACACAAGATAGTGCACAACGTTATCGTATCATTTCTATTTTATTATGTATACAACTTATCTCATCTTCAGGGAGCAATTTGTACACGGTAGAATTATATAGCTCTTCAAACCATTATTGTTACAAGATGGTGCAGTATCGAGTGATTGATTGTAATTATGGATCTGGGAAAAACAGAGGTATCTATTTACAGCAATTTCTGATCATGAATTCAGGACCTTAAAATACCACGTTGAGAAATGCTGGCAATTTCCTGGGGGATATTTTGTTTTAATCCTTCCAGGTTGTATGGGTTTAACTCGTACACTTTATACTTTAAGTTAATCCAGAAATAGAAATTATGGGGGGTTAGGTTGGGGGACAGAGGGGGCTACAAATTTCTACAAATAATTCTGTCCTGAAACACATTTTCAATTGCTGTCATTGAAAGATTGGCTGTATGAGCTGCAGCAGGGTTTATTGAGAAAAGGCAAAATCATGCTCCCTGTCTGTTAATTCTATGAAAAAAAAAAAAGGGGGTGGCAAACTTGTATTCACACATGTATGGGTGTCAACTGTTGACTCAAAAGAAATTGGGCGTATAACTTCTTTCTCTGCTAATGGAGAAATGCCAGCATTTCCAAAGTGAACTACAGTGAGTGATGGATAGTTTCAAGTGAAGTCTTTAAAAGTAGTTTTAAAAATGTTGCATGGTTTCATCTGCACCTTTCTATAATAGTGGCAGATAGCAACTAGCACTGAGGGCATGGACAGGCAAAACACAGTGTAACCAGTTCCTACGTTTTTGGGTCTCTCGGTAGTTGAATTATTACCAAGGGATTACGATGAACTTAACTAATGTATCTTAATTTAATGCAGCCTAAGGTGAAAGTCAAATTACCTATGGTGATCTTTTTATGAGCTTTTTTGAAAATGCAAGTCACTAAAGCATTCCCTTTAATTTTTAAAGCTTGGTAGAGAAATGTTGATGACATTTATATAATATATTGAATGTGATTGATGTAAATGAGTGTTTACAAAATTTCGATCTCATAATTTCTTGAAATTTCCAAAAATTTCTTTAAAGATAAGTGATATTTTTGTTACAAATAATTATATTTGTGTAACTTCATTTTTTATGTATCTATGGTGACTTAATGTGGCTTATCTTAATACTATTTAACTTAAAAAAGGAGTTTGGTTACATCACTCTTTTCATTCACAGTATGTTAACTTGGATGATAGATAACTAATTTTAACCAAATGATATGAAGCATAACATGGAGTAATAAAAATAATCATCAATCACAACCATATTAGTGCAGCCTAGTTATTCTTTAGTTTAGTACTATTACTTAACTTCATGTTATATTTTGACATATTAAGTCACATTAACATAAGTTCAACAAAATCTCAGTTTAAATGGGTCACTTATTTTGAAATTTAATGAAATGTAAATTATATTAATAAAAATATTTGTATGCCCTGCTGCTATGATGCTGTTATTGACAAAAGTGGAAAGCAAAGAAGAGAATTATAAGGACTAGGAGGCATTTGAAAGTAATGAGTTGGCATTTCAAACACAAACATAACTCAAAATATCCTTACTTGGACATGTTTCAGAGAATAGTTTGTCCCCATCATCAGCAGTTATCTGACTGGTTGGATCCATGGTTTTCTGGAGTGAGCTGATTGTGGTGGCATCTGTTGACTGTGAAATGAACTTCCAAGGAGAGTTTTCAGGCTGCAATTCGAAATTTAAAGTATGCTGTTTGTTTTTTATAATTAGTAACTTCTCCCAAACATCACATTTGGCTGCATAACTGGCTGGCTTTAATAGTTTTATATTTGGTACAATTTCATGATTGGTAGACCAGAAATGATGGGCTATTGCCTGAAAACTCTCTTTGGAAGTTCATTTCACAGTCTACAGATGCCACCACAGACAACCAGCTCACTCCAGAAAGCCACGGATCCAACCAGTCGGATAACTGCTGATGATGGGGACAAACTGTTCTCCGAAACATGTCCAAGTAAGGATATTTTGAGTGATGTTTGTGTTTGAAATACCGACTCATTACTTTCAAATGATAAATACATCACTTTTTCTAACCTTCTGATTCACAAGTAGGCATATTAATTTTCTAAACATACTGCATGTTTTTTTCCCCATTTAAACTTCTTTAAAGTTACATGTGTATATAAATTTATATACATTTAAATATGTGTATTGGATCACAATATTCCTAATAAACACAAAAATATTTGCACTTATTTTACTTCCATCCTACAGCTTATCCTTTAAACTTGAGAGATATCTAATGAGTTTACTGAAAAGTTTACAAACATTCTTTATATGATCTGTAGTGAAAAAAATATTTGGCCTCAGATATATTTCCTTGTAAATGGCTGAGAAGATTCACATTGAAGGGTTGTATCATAGATTAAAAAGATTGTATTACACCAGTTACAATATTACAGAAATGCTACCAAGTTTTTCAATTATTTTATTTAATTAGCAAAATATTTTCAGAGTATTTTTAATTGTTTAAAATACCTAAAACAAAACAATAAAAAAAAATTTAAAAAATTTACGAAAAGCATTTCATTATAAATACTTAATTGGGGGGGGGGGGGGAATATATAGACACTAGTTATAAATGTTTTAAATTTTTAAAAATTATTCATGCACATTTAATATAACAAATATATACAGCAGTTTTTAATGATTCACATAAATCAAGTATTTCATCTAGTAATTAAAAATACTGCACTTATTAGCATATGTTACTAGCATTGAAAATTCAGAAACCAAACCAAACCAGTGATAGCATTTCTTAAAAGAGAACTCTACTTCACTTTAACTGAATTACATTATGAAACTTAGCTGATAACATTTACTTGATTTCTCAGATGAGCACATTCAATACACTGGAGGTGGATCTTACACCTAAGTAATTGTTATGCACATTAGATTAATTCAAATATTCTAGATCTCAAATAATGTTTCCAATAGTAGTAGGGGAGAGTGCTGTACCTAGGGACATTTGTACCAAGGGACATTTTAAATTACAGAAACATCTGTGAAGTCAGAGAGCAAAGAGCTACACATTATGCTGGCTGCTCCACAACCTTCCCTCTAAATGTATTTGTGTTGGTAATTACTGTTTGTTGAGCAGTGAACTGACCAATATTTGTTTTTCAGTAGTAGTTGTAAATTTTCATACTGCTGGAGAACTTAAGTATTTCACAGGTAAGATTGCAAGAAATGTTGGTGAATGTATTTATTGAATGTTAAGAATATGTTTTAACATGGGTCATGGCATTTGGCTCAACATTCACACTTAACCTGCAAATATGAGCATTTTTCAATGAAGGTGCATAAAATGTACCAGGGGACACATGTATGTGCTGTACCAAGGGGTGTCCCTTAGTAGATTAATGTGTTCCTTCGTACTTAGATTCTACTTTTTTATTTACTAAACTGCTTTTCTTAGGTGAAGAAAATGCCACGAAGCAAAAATGGTATCAAGAGACCACCACCAGATGTAATGGAGGCAGCCGTGAGGGATGTTATTGAGAGGAAGATGTCCCTTCAAGAAGTCGCTGACAAGCACAAGATTTCAAAATCTGCCATAGCACGTTCAGTTTGTAAAGCAAAGACTGTTTACTCCAACACAAAGTTTACTTATTATCCTAATTTTCATGTAAATAGGGTACTTTCCAATGAAGAAGAAACTGATCTGGTTAATTATTTGAAACAGGCTGCTTATCTGCATTATGGTTTGACAATCTATCAGACTAGGAAATTTCCTTATGAATACGCTAAGAGCAATGAGAAGGTTGTACTACAATGGGAGGAAAATAAACTTGCTGGAGAGAGTTGGGCACGATTGTTCCGCCAACGTCACCAAGATTTATCATTAAGAAAACCAGAAGCTACAAGTTTAGCCCGTTCAGCAGCATTTAATAAGAATACTGTGAAGGAGTTTTTAAAAAACTACAAGAACATTTTGAGCCGAGGGAACTTCCAGCCACAGCATGTGTGGAATTCTGATGAAAGTGGATGTTCCACTGTGCATGTTCCTCCCAAAATTCTTGCAGCAAGAGGTGCAAAACAGATTGGAAGTACGACTTCAGGTGAGCGAGGAGAGAATGTGACCATAATTTCTGCAGTAAATGCTCTAGGAAAAAGTGTCCCTCCTTTATTTGTGTTCCCTAGAGTTCATTTAAAACAACACATGCTCAAAGGTGCACCTCCTGGTTCAATAGGAGCAGCTAATCCAAGTGGTTGGTCGAACAAAGACATTTTCTTTCAATACTTGGAACATTTTATCAAGCATGCAAAACCTAGCCAAGATGAACCACAAATTCTGATTTTTGACAATCATGAGACCCACATCTCATTACAAGTGATAAAAAAAGCCAAGGAAAATGGTCTTGTGCTCCTGTCTTTACCTCCACATTGCAGCCATAAGATGCAACCCCTTGATAGATCTGTTTTTGGACCATTCAAGAAGTATTATCACACGGAAATGTATGATTGGATGAATACCCCAGGCAACTTTGGCAAACGTATGACAATATATGACGTCTGTGAAATTGCAAGGAAAGCCTATGAGTCTGCATTTACACCAAAGAACATAAAAAGAGGATTTGAAGTCATAGGAATTGTTCCACTGAATGAGGGCGTTTTCAGTGAAATAGATTTCCTTCCTGCATATGTGACTGACCACCCACCATCTGAAGTAAATGAATGCACTGAGTCTTTGCACATCTGGGAAGTTGAAAAACCAGGTCCTTCTGACAAACTAGACACTCCTTCAGCTCCCAAAATGTCACCAGAAATGGTCCGCCCTTTTCCTAAAGCTGCACAGCAGAGACCCAGCAGCAGGCAAATTGGAAGTAAGAAAAGGAAATCAACTATATTAACTGATATGCCCAATAAGGAGGAAATAGAAAATTGAAAGAATAAGAAAGTGAAATCAAAGGAAAACAAAGAAAAGAAACAAAAACAAGCAGGGAGAAACCCTTTTGAAGAGAAAAGTAGTAGTGATGAAGATGAATTTGGAAATTCATAATTGTATGTTTTACTTTTCTATAAATAAAGTAATCATATATGGGAAGTGTATCTTATGATAGAATGTGGTGTCCCTTGGTAAAGCAAGGTCCCTTGGTACAGCATGGGTATGTACCTAGGAACAAGTTGTAGAATATTACAAATTTTGTTTTCAGCACTTAATGTGCAACAAAATGCATGCAAATAATATTCTACCTTGTAGCTAATAGATGAAGGTCACTAAAGTGACAGTCATTATTGCTGTAAATTTAAATAAACGTAACTGAAAAAATAATTTTCAAAAATTGTCCCTAGGTACAGCACCTTCCCCTACATCTTTTACAGTATATGTTTGCAGTATGTGCAAGGTCAATAACTCCATCTAAAATAATTAATAGTTACACCAAACAAACACGCTAAGCTGTCACAAAATACACTTAACCCTTAAATGCATGGTGTAGCAGATATGCAACATTAGGCTGTATTCAGCTTGAGAAATGTTGTAGTCTGGTTTTCTGTTATCATTGTATTGTACTGACCTTTATCAGTTACGCACAACAGTTTTGAGCCTTTTGAATTCTAATATTATATTAATTTTACAATTACATTGTAGTGTGTTTTTAGTATAAAAAGGCAAAATCCAAGCACTGCAGTCAAATGATATCCCGTCAACATCCACACATGTCATCACACTGATTGTTTTATGTGGGCCCTCCCTGTCCTTTAACACAGGCACATTTGACTGCAGTTGTCAAGATTCGAACTCAGAATGTCTGGCTTTGAATGGATGGCCAGTTCATTAGCTATCGCTTTAACAACCGTGGCTATTCGAATCAATGGCGCTCAGGCACATCAAAAAGTGGTATGAAAACCGGTTTATGAATTACAGCAAAAACAGTATAAGTAGAAAAATAATTCATGCATTTAAGGGTTAAGAAAATATGATATGATTTATTCATTTTTTATTTGAATTACAATGCCACGAAAAGAACACAAAACCTATTAAATTTTAGATGAGTCGTATTTTTTACACATCTGCTTCACTTTCGTACCTATTTTGAGGACATGTTTCGCAAATCATCGTTTGCATCTACGGCTCTTGTGCGACTGAAGCTTGATCCAGTGGTGTGGGTAATTCTGGGGTTGTTGCTGCCATCTGTTGATTTAGTGATGAACTTAATTTACATAGGGAGGACAAAAAGAAACATAGGCACTAGAAAGAAAGAACACTTCAGGCACTTAAGATACAAAAATATTGATAAGTCCGCAATAGCAGCTCATTTCTGGTCTGAAAATCATGAAATTGAAGATAGCACAGAATTACTAAAATACGTACAAAAACATAGTGAACTCGTCATATGGGAGAGGATGTACATAGAAAAACATAAAAACCAACTAATGAACTTTGAAATCCCGCCAGAAGAGAATCCCACATTTAAGTTCATCACTAAATCAACAGATGGCAGCAACAACCCCAGAATTACCCACACCGCTGGATCAAGCTTCAGTCGCATAAGAGCTGTAGATGCAAACGATGATTTGCGAAACATGTCCTCAAAATAGGTACGAAAGTGAAGCAGATGTGTAAAAAATACGACTCATCTAAAATTTAATAATTTTTCGCTTCACTGTGGTGTTCCAATACAGTTATATCTCGAAACACAAAACCTATTTTTTCTTTTGAAACAAATATTCTAAGAATAAAAAGAAAATCTGTTCATTTCATTTGTCTCTGTACATAAAACCATCTCCAAGCTGAGGTTATCTATAACCCTTAGTTGCAGTATAGCACTGGTTCATAACTTATAAGTCATTTCATTCATCCTTTAACCTTAGAGTTAAAAGATAACATCAATGGCTATTACCAAATTATCAAAAGCTAGCATTTATTGGCAAATAATACCAACGAAATTTAGCATAATATTAATAATTTCTCCCTGTAACTAATGCTACATTTTCAGAAAGTTACAAGTATTTCAAATACGAAGACTCATTGGTCTATAATTATGTCACAGGCACTGATTATAAAGGCTAATTAATGAATAAAATACTATATTATTAATGAGTAATTATATGGTAGAAAGAGAGTCGAAAAAGAAAATGTTATATTAAAAATAGCTCATTGTAAAAGTTAGGTACTTATACATTACAAAACAATTTATTTCTATAACAAGATCAAATTGCTCTTCAAGCCAACATATGCACATGAAGTATTGAATTATCTTTGACTAAATATTCAGCTCAGCTTTTTATGTTAAATAATATATCTTCATCTTAATAAATATACACTAAAACCCTGAATATCCATACTCTATATAACCAAGATGCTTTATTATTTGAGCCAAATCTATAAAATTCTAAATTTAATTTTTAATGGAGTAATTCAAGGTTTTGTTGCAAATACTTAATTTCATATTTGTAAGTTTGTAAACCCTGTCTGTGTGTGTATCATGACATTTATTGTGCTTCAGGCCCCAGGAGGAAGGATCAGATGAAAGTACCCTACAGGCGGCCAGAACCTATTACAGAGGCTCAGCAGTACAGTGATGAGTCCCTAACAGGTATAGGCAGTTTCTTCAGCTTGACAGAGTTCCAGATCACTATAGAGAGCCTGCCACTAGACAACCAGATCCGGCTGATCAAACAGCTCCCCTTTAGAATGGTGGCTGGGCAACCACAGCTCCTCCTCTCAGACAAACACCTTATTTGCAGAGTGCAAAAACCACCACAGTGTAGCACCATTGGTGACTTCACTGACTCTTACTATCTGCTAAATGTCGCTAAGTATTCTAAACATATGACTATCGCATTTACTGTAGAGAGTTTATAACACAACATGCTTTTAATTGGCATGTGGCAACTAAGAAAAATTCTTATTACATGTTATTGTCTTTAGTCCCAATTCCAACATATAAGCGACCAGTTTCCAAATGATCAAGAGGAAAGACTGTTACAATGATTCATTCTTGTTATAAAAGTATATTTCTTATATTTTAAATGTTTACTCTACACAAAAATTAACCTTTTCCTGCAACTTCATAAATGTTGTGATTTTCCCTAAAAATTCTGATGCACATATGTTCAGGATCACTCACATAAATTTTGGGCACTCTGAAAAGTCACAGAGGTGGATCCTGAATCCCAATCTCCATTTAATTAGTGAAACCTAGTGATATACCAACAGGGGATAATGACATATAATGACTATTATCACAGTAAAGAGGCATCAAATGTTTTGAGGATTTGTCATCTAGGTTGCTTCAGATCTTTAAAATATTGAGCCAACTTGCGTTTGTGGTCCGGGGTCCCCTAATGGGTAGCCTGCAATATCATATTATTTTCACATAAGCTAGGCATCAGTTGTGTTATAAGTGACTTTGTTCTACATCTATAGTTTTAATATCAATGTTAGACTTTTGAGATTCACTTTTATTCTTTTTATCTTGTTTCTTTTGAGTTGCAGCATCCTTCTTTTCTTGTTTTCTTTGTTTTACAGCAATGTGCTGCAATTTAAAATGTGCTTCTATTTCATTTAGAGTTTTTCCTTTTGTTTCAGGTACAAAAAAGAAAACAAAAAAGCAGCTGAACAAACAAATTGCAGAGTACAACCAAAATGTTCCCTCCTCACCCATAGCATTCTTAAGGCTATGGTAGGTTTTGATAACTACGAACATAAATCCTAAGTTCAGAGAGCCTGCAACTGAACTGAGAACACTTCTTTGTTTCTTTGGTATCATTTCCCCCATAAGTAAGAAGGGTATACTGCAGTAACCAATGGAAAAACCAAACATAAACACAAGGAGGCTAATGAGGGGCAGAAGTCCAAGTCCATTTCCCTGTCCAATTCTCTGCAAATAGAAATGAGTACCAAGAGCAGACATCGCTATACTCATAAGTGCTCCAGAAGCTATGAGCAAAGGTCTTCGTCCAGCACGATCTATCACGAAAAGAGAAAGAAAATTGGAAATAAGCTGCACAGCTCCCACAAGTATTGTTGCTACATGGTCATCCACGTCACTTCCAGACTCCTTAAAGATGGAAACAGTGTAGAAAATTATGGCATCAATGCCGCTAACCTGTTGAAATACCAGTAAAGCAATTGTCATTAGAAATGGAATAAGTACAGGAGGATGGATGAATTCCTTCCATGTTGCCTTCACTGTGTTTGGCTCTTTTGCTTCTCCTAATTCAACTTCCAGTTTAGTGGGTTCATGGTGAAGCCATTTAAGTGCCTTATCTGCAGCAGTGTTGCGATTATGGGCAAGCAGCCATGTTGGAGATTCTGGTAGTGGCAACATCAAGAAAAACAGTAATGCTGGACAAATTGCTGATGTTAATGCCAGGTCATTCCATGGCAGCCATGCTCCCAGTATGTATGATAGCAGAATGCCTCCTGCCATAAAGAGGGCAGGTAAGGATCCTAGTATTCCTCGCACCTCAGGAAAAGCACATTCACTAACCTGAAATGCAATACATATTTGTTTAAAGTATAAACTTGAAAGAAGCGTAGGGACAGTGAAGCACAAACTAGTACAAAATTGAATCGAGAATATATTGACACATTGCTTCACTCACACTGTTTATTCACAGGACATGTTTCAAGAGCTCTTGCTCCTATCCTCAGCTGATACTCGACTAGTGCAAGTTGTAGTGGTTTCTTCTTTCTCCGTATTGTCAATAGATGGCGTGATGTATTTGTCAAAGATGTCCGGTGGTGGATGTCCACCACCGGACATCTTTGACAAATACATCACGCCATCTATTGACAATACGGAGAAAGAAGAAACCACTACAACTTGCACTAGTCGAGTATCAGCTGAGGATAGGAGCAAGAGCTCTTGAAACATGTCCTGTGAATAAACAGTGTGAGTGAAGCAATGTGTCAATATATTCTCGATTCAATTTTGTACATATTTGTTTGTTAGTTCTATAAATATTTTGATATAGATAAAGAAAAAGGACACAGAGTCACAGTTTTAAAAGTATCTTTTACACATATACAGAATGTCTGCAAATTCCCACATCTGTACCAGATAGACCAAATGAAGGCAAAAGGTTTAGGCAGATTTGTTCTAAGCGTAATAACTTTTAAGTCATATCTGTACAAAGTTCATGAATGAAAAGACACATTATTGCATTGTAGTTTAGCACTATCCACTTTGAAGCTTGCTGCTGGTAATATCCATTTAACTTGCAGTTGCTTCTTTCCTCCCTTGTAGTTATATTGCCCTCAATTAACCAAAATATGGATGATCCAAGTAAAATTAAAATATGATACTGTGCCTTTTCATTGGTTAACTTGAGAGAATGAATAGTAATGGTGTTTTGGTACACGGTTTTAATTTTCTAAATGCAAAGTTCTCAGCAACAACAAAAACAAGCAAGCATCATTTTATATTTAGTATTTAATAAATGGTATTGTTGTGTATCACCCCTATCATAATTTTGAAACATTTGTTAATATTGGAAACTAAATTTAAACTAAATTTTGTCTAGCTATAAGTAGTTAGTTTGACAGGAATATGTACTGTCTGCCCATCACAAAAAGGCAAGGCAGAAGAATTTGTAACATAATCACTTTTGCTAGTTTATGCTCGCCTTCCAGATATGATGTTAGGTTCATCTAAAATACACAGTGTTGTCACATTACTCACCCATGCATAATACCTATCACTGCAATTACTGAAACGAGCTTTAGATCTGGCAATATGGGTGACTCATTTACACTCTCATACACTCATTTTGTAGTAAACAGATCTATCACCGGAGTAAATAAACAGTTCAAACACTTCTCCCTCTTTATGCCCTGCTTATCTTCTTATGGTGGGCAGACAGTAATTTGAAAACAATGATAATGCAGCAATTTGCAAACTTAATTTGATTTGGTATGCATCTCTAGAATGACACTGTTTTAACTATAAATCAGTATTTGTTATTTATTTATTACCTATCCAATTTGGTGATTCCTATTTTACCCAAAGGTATATTAGAAGAGCCTGCCAATCTGACTACCGACCTTATGCCCACAAATGCAAAGCAGAGTTGGATGATCACCCAGCTGATATGTGGAGGATATGTGGTCAGCATCACGGCACTCCCAGCCGGAAAGTTGGCTTTCTTGACTGAGATTCACTACCTATCTTAGCTCCTCAAATTCCTCACAATATAGGCACGGGCCTATATCAGGGGCTTAAACTCTGCAAATCCCCAAGGGTAGGATCGAACCCGGGTGGCATTCCTTGGCAGGGAACCAAAGTACAGTGCCCTAGCCCACTGGGCCATGGTGCAGGATACTTATAAGTTAACAGCTATGAAAATTAATAAATAAATGGTTTCATTTGAAAGACAAAACTAAGTTATATTAAGTCAGGTATATTTATTACAATTCATAGTTCCTGTGATAGTTTAAAAAGTGCTCCCAGTGACACAGTTACACACCAGTTTTTGGCTCCCTCTCTCTTCTTGGCATCTTAATAGGTATACAAGTTACATATGATTCTATGACAAAGTTCAGAGGGGGTTTAGCACCTTGCTTTTTCTAATGTTATTTTCTAACATCCTGGATAAGAAAAGGGAAAGATAATTTCAAAGTCATCACATAGTGACCAGCTGTGCTCTTAAAAAATTGACTATTGCAAGGCTACTGTATTGCCATATTCCTATTGTACCTACAAGAAAATTATCAATACAATTTTTAAATTTATTTTTTAATTTAATTTTTTTAAAGGCTTGTACGTTTACTATGTGTCCTGTTGGGTAGTGTCATTAGAGAGTGTTTATCCTAAATTTTGAGATAAAATTTAATTTAATCGATTTTGGTTCTTAGATTTGTGTCACATTTAACTAGATATAAATAAATAGCTTAATTTGTTTATGTAATAAGGTTTTATATTAGCAGTGTTGAATATCTAAAAAGGGATATTTTACTTCCTTGCATAAAGCTGTGCTTCTTATATAGAGCTTTCTTAGGTACGAGTTAGAATGTAATGTAGAGTTTTATCTTTAAAATAAAAGGAACATGTTCTTGAAGTTATGGCTTCCTTTTTTTTTTTGCAGGTTATATTGCAATATTGAGGGCACCAGGGTAGCACAGTGGTTTCATTCATGGCTCCCGTGCAAAGGGTCCCGAGTTCGATTCCTGGCTCTGGGGTTGGTGAGTTTAAGTCTGCCCTATCCATGCCTTCACCTCTGTCTATCACATATGAAATGTCCCCTATGACCAGTGTGGTTCAGAGTCTATGGTATAAGCTGTAGGTCCTCTCGCCTGGCCGTTATCTTCACTATCACCTTATCATTGGAGGTAATGGACACCACCCTCTGGCTGCCTCCACCTGAGAAATGGTGTCTGGACATCACGTGGTGTGGTGAGGTTACCCCGAAGGCTAAGGCTGCTATGTGGGGTGTGTTGGTAACCAACCAATATTGCAATATTGAAATAATCGTAATAATCAGAACATATTTGGTGTTACATTATTTTTTCTTGCTTATATTAAGAGAATATTAAGAGAATATTAAAAATAATATACTTACATAAACTGCTGCTGAAGGAGTTACAATGCCTACTGAGAATCCAGTGAGGAATCGGAAGACAAGTAGCATTTCATAACTAAAGGAAAAGTAGATGCCAAGCCATCCTAGCACTGACACTGGAGCACTGACAATTATTGTACGCTTGCACCCAAAATACTGTTGTAAAAGACCAGAAAGAAGACTTCCCAGTAATGCCCCTGTAGGTGGTATTGAACCTGAGAAAAGGAGAAGAGAAATACATTTTTTTTGCAATAGAAGGATATATCAAATACACTGTGCAAGGGGTTAAAAAAATTGAATGCTATGAAAGTCTATGTTGTGATTATTAAAATAATAGCAGTCATATACTTAGCATTTGCAAAACTTGTTTCATTACTCTTTTGGTTGAAGGTACGATGTAGTCACAGGAGGCTAAAGTAATAGTCAAATATTTTTAATCGGTGATGAAATTCTCCAGATTTTACAGCATGAATAGATGATATTTTAGACATTCTAATAGTAGTGTTATATATCAACAAAACTTAAGAATTTTATCTCCTTTTTTCCTACCACTTTCATTATTTTGGGAGCAATTTATGTAGATTTGAATAGGGGTTTTTAAAGGACATCCATCTTTCCCATATCTTCTCTTATCTGCACTCTGATTAATTGCTTTATGTATGAATTTGGAACCTTCTCAATTTTTAATCAGGATATTCTTCAGAATTTCTGTAAGTTTCTTTCAATCAGTGGTGTGACTGTTTTTTATTGCAGTCCAGTTGCAGCTTTAGTGCCTTTCCATTTCCTGAAGTTTAACTATTTATCTGAGTCATTTACATTCTCAGAATGTAGACCATAATTCAGTAGAATCATTGTGGAATGAAGTATCAGGTTGATTAAGTCAAGGCATTTCATGGCACTGTTTTCTGATATTGGCCGTATTTAACATCCACAAAGTCTTCAGGTTATTCACAGTTTTCATATATTACATTACATTTTCATCATGTTCCTTTTCTTCTTTACAGAGAGTGATTCAGAAACACTTAATTTTAGTTTATTATGTGGGATGGCAAACATGGTCTTAGATAAATGGTTTTCCAATAAGAACATCATATTATGCATTGAATTACAAAAGAGTTTAGATTTGTCAACCTGTAAATCCAGCTTGTTTTGCCATCATTGATGCTGAAATTGTCCATAGTCAAAGATAGTTTGTGTGTTAGTATTTCAGGTCCTGCATGGACTCTTGTGATAGTACACTTTTGTAATGTGACTGAAGTTGCACATTACTGGTGAATTTTCCTTGACACCAAACAGTCTCTTTTTCTTTCAGATTTGAAAGTGTTGTTAGGCTTTTTCTGCATAATGGGGCTCAATTTGCAATCAATTAAGATGGTCAAACCTATCTCATGAAAACATTATACTATTTGGAAATTAATTGTTCTTTCACACTAGCCATGTATAGTACGAAGTTTAGAAAGGTAGAATCAGACTGAAAATTTCAATGTCATAGCCGGAATTTGAACCATGGATCTTTCAGTCTCTGTCCGATGCTCTTAACCATTGAGCTACCATGGCCAACATGCCTGCATGATATTAAATTCTCCAATTGACTGTTTTTTTTTCTTCTGGTAAACCATTAAGAGTTCTCATAAACACATGAGACAACTTCCAGAATGATGACTTAATATGTTTTAAGTATTTTAGGTCCTGGCCTTTATAGTTTGGACCACTGTTAGGTCAATTAATGAAAATTAATTGTTCTTTCACACTAGCCGCATGTAGGATGAAGTATGGGAAAGTAGAGTCAGACTAAGGAGCCAGACGGAGACTGCAAGTTCCATGGTTCAAAACCCGGCTATGGCATTAAAATTTTCAGTCTGACTCTACCTTTCATTATATTATTTGTCATGTCTTGTATTGTTCATCTGGGAGGTTTTCAGTTGAATACAAAGCTGATTAGTTATTACCCTGTAAAGCACTCAAACAGTTTTCATATGCTGTACTTACAATATTGACTTTGAATACAACTGTCTGTAAGCATAGAGGCTAATAAGTACACCAATGCTAAAAACCAAACTGCTGAGAGGTGTGAGATGTGATGAGAAAGTGGCTATGGAACAGATAATAATCTGATTAAGATTTTTTTTAATTAGCTTTATGTGCTCCATTACATGATGTAATACTACACACTGATTTTCATCTAACACCTTTGTTGACTTTGTTGCCTGTTTACAATTGTGGTTTGCCTATATTTACATAATCTACTTGTGCATTCTTTCTGATGTTTAAATATGTACATTGAATTTGTTATTTAGTTCAATGTATCTAGGTCTATTTTTTTTTTAAACTAAAATATTATAGTCTTTTAGGTAGTTGTTGATAAGAAGTTCTTCGGTCACTGGCCATTTGTTTGCAGTTTGAATGTTTGTATGAGCTCGTCTCTTTATCTCTGAAGTTTGGGGCATCTATATATTAGTTGTTGGACCGTCTCTAAGCCTTAAACAAATGCAGGATAGCTAAGTTACCATAGGAAAGTTATTAGGCAGAATAGATCCATCCATCTTGCACTGATTTCTATGTTGCATAACTAGAAGGATGTCAAAAACAATCTGAAGAACAGATTGAAGCTATGCAGTGTCCAATCCATTTTTGGACATGGGTTGAAAAGAGATCTGATTTACATTCAGTAGACACAACATACTCAGTCTTATCAGTAATATTTTGAGTCATCCTGTATATCAGGGTGAAATAAATTATGAATAAAATTAATTAAAACTAGCAGAATTAAGATATTTCATAGCCCTATTGTGTTAAATACATTTGTTCTCTCCTTCCATACTGTTACCATTTTCTCTCTTCTCTCTGTGCAGGTTAGGCATAATTTGATGTTTTGAAAATCAGCAATAAAACTACTACTTTTTGAGTTATTAGACGGTTTTTATTTCTAAAAATGTATTTTCTAGTATACACTGTAATATACGACGTAGTCTTCCGTAATGTCTTCTCTTTATAGCACTCAACAGCTAATGTCTTAGTAGCCTGTCGAGGATCAAGGAATCTTTGGATCATAGCACAACCAGGATACATGATCAGTCCAATGCTTGGTATAGTGCAGAAGGAAACAAAATATAGTAATGGAAGGAATGGTAGGAAAATTAGCAGATTAATTGTTGCTTAGTGATGGAGGAAAGTAATGAAAAACCATTGGTCAGGTCGGCTGTGGGATGCCAGGCTGCACAACAAATAAAATCCTAAATTCGATACAGTAATAATGTAAGTGACAGAGCTTGCCAATTGTATTCCAATCCACAAAGATAAAAATTTTTCAAGGTCATGGTCACACCCTGAGTCACATTATAATTAGTGTAAATACTGAAATACCATTAACTTCCTCCCATAGGCTTATTTCCCCATAATGATTGGCAGGAATAATCTCTCGAAGCACAATTGTTCAAAACATCTTTGTGGATTTTCTTGTGCAAACATTTATTTTTACAAACACATGTAGGGCACTGTATATGCAGATGTTTCAGTTTCTGTTAAAAGACAATTACTAAATGCAGGGAATATCGAATCAAGTTCAGTCAGATGCTGGCAGGCTGTATACAGCCTGAAGGTTCTTGCTGCGCGCCCACCCGTTAAGGGTTTAACTGCGGGTAGGTGTTCTATGGGCATTTATCAGAAGGTATGAGGTTTTTAGGAGAAATTTGGTTTAGGAGGTAAAACTGTAAAGTTTCTCAAGATGGAGGAAAGGATGCAAAACCTATGGTGTTTTGTTTTATAAATTTTTGATCTCGAGTGAAATTTTGATGCCAAACAGCTTGAAATAATTATGTGGAGCTCAGCTTTAGCTGCTGTATGCATTAGCTCCGTTGTGCCCGGAACAGCCTAAATCGACATCTAGTGGGGTCTTAATCTCCCAAAGTTTATAGATCTCGCATGCATATAGCATCAACAGGATTGCAGGGAATGTACTGGAAGAGACATTATTTAACATCCATTCATATGTCGGAGAGCTGCAGGGGACACCTCGGGTTGGAATACACGGCTAACCACAGGAGTGCAGCCGAGATTGGGGAAATGGCAACCTGAGGTTTGTGTGTCCAGCAATATTTAGAAGCGCTAGTCTACTAGAATAGCGAAAGGCGATTGGCTGATTCAAGTTTGAAATTTGTACTGGTGTTCTCTGCTGTCAATCGAGGTGTATACAAAGTGTTAGGGATATGAGTGCGCAGATATCGCGAACTGGGAGATCCAAATATGACGAATAATGAAGTCCCATAACAATATCATCTATCTTGAAAAATACAGTAGACATTTGAACATTACTGAATGCATTATCTGCACAGTCTGGCAACAGAGTAGGATTAGAGAATGAAATGTTTTTGTTTGTTTGCAGTCAGAATGCGTTCATGGGCTGCACTGTGGCTGAGTGGTTAGACCGCTTCGCTCTCACCAAGGGTCCATTCCCAGGCGACCGTGAAGTGAGATTTGTGGTGGACAACACGGCGTTGGGGTGGGTTTTCTCCGGAATCTCCGATTTTCCCCATCATCTCATTCCACCGATGCTCCAGCTTCACCGCCTGCGATGCTGCATGTAGGAAAAGTGGGTGTTAAACACTACAGTTTCATTTCATTTAGAATGCGTTCACATCTGTACTGGACTGCGTTGTGGAAGGGTTTGGACACAGAGGTCCAAACTAGGCCTGTTGTACCTATGCCCACAGGAAGGGCAACCCCGGGAGAAAGGATGAGGCTAGAGGAGACAGAAGCTGGCCGTTCCAAGAAGGATAGAGCAAAGGACAGGTTCCCTACATTTTACTTAGATGGAAACATCTCCCGGTAAGCCAGGACAACGCACATTCCCCCTACTGTAGTTTGGAAGTGGTCCCAGCAGCCGGTTTGGAGACAGGCAACCGTCCTACCGAAGGAGGACTCAGAGCATATCATCCCGCCTTGAATCGCCGAGACTCCCGCCGACACTTCTACCCTGAAAGAGACCATCAGATGAGATAGGATGTGAAATGATAATGGAGATGAAATGGAGGACAGGAAATTTGGTGGATGTAACTAACCTACCAAGCATTCGCCTGGCGACCCAGGAAAACCCCTGAAAAACCCATATGTCAGTTAGGTCGGCCACGGGAAACAAACCCGGGCCTCCCGAATGCGGGCCACAGACGAAACCACCTGAGCCATCATTAGGACAAGTTGAATTACGTTATTTTCATCGCAATCCCGGCTTTAATCTTATGCTTATAAAACTACTAAAGTCCAGTTTTAACCGAAGCTGCTTTGTCATTTAACATCTCAAGTAGTACCATTACAGCAACCAGCATATTAAATTGACAAGTGGTCAAACTCATTTAACAATCAGCCAGTTTGAAGTGAGATTATTGTTGTAAGTCCAGACACATTCGCTTACGTGCTCTGAATCCACATACTAATGGTGTTCATGACATTGTTTCGAAGCTGGTTAGTCACTATGGATGGCCACAAAATTTTGACCTGGCTTTGCACAAAATATCTATGCAATGCTGTCAATAATATGCATTTCTTCCAACTGCGCACAGTTAATGGAAGACCAGTTATCAAAGAGTTACCCCTCGTTGTATACCCTGTTTGCAAATTCCCATTATAGTTGGAACCCAAGGGTTTAATGGGCTTTATCAAACAGTTTTCACTTATTTTGTATTTGTTTTAACCGCCTGCATATATCAGAAGATGTGTTACCTATACAATTTACCTATCGGAGAAAAGTATTGCATTACAGCCAACCAGCAGCAGAAGATACCTGGGCGGGGTGTTTGCTGATCAGCACCTAGCCGCTTAGTGCGGCTTTATCTGGGCAGTATAAAAGAATTGTCTTGTGTCGCAGGGTGTTGTCTTGGACAGTGGTATAGCTATCCATGTGTGGGCGCAAGTGCCCCGGGGGTGTGTGCGCCCAGTGCTGGCTGCGCTGTTCCGCCTTCCTGAGAGGCATCTGAGCACAGCCCGCTTGACAGGCTAGAGGGACAGGGACTAATGTTGAGGTATGGGTTTTACCAATCCCATTTCTGGACTTGGTAGAGTCAGGGGAAAGTGGCCCTGCTCAGTTTAGTCGCCCAAAGCGTCTTTGGGCAGCCGGTAACTTGGTCTGCGGCGAGGAACTCTGTGGTTGTACCGGCCTAGAGTATTCACCAGGTTATTGGGTTGGAAGCCTAGCTTACTGTAGATGGTACGGGATCTCTCCCGCACCACGTCCAGAATTCAACATCGAGATGTTATAGCAAATAACTTCTGAGTCACCGGTTCCAATAAAGAAGCGCTCTTAGATGAAAGTCCGCGCGATTGGTGAGAGAAAGAGAACATCGTAGCATTAAATACTAAACTATTAAGTTCAGCTCCATCCTAGTATGTAAAATTAAGATTTTCAAGAAGCCTCTCCGACCCAATACTACGTTTTAAATGTAAAATATTTTGCTATTATTTCTTCTTCTCTGGATTCTAATGATTTTGTTTAAAATGCCACATGGTTAATTGACGAAACAAAATACGAGGTGCGTTCAATTTATAACACCTATTTTTTTCGGACTGCGACCAGATAGGAACTTCTGTTTTTTTAATACACGTGGACTTTTTGTGAATGCGCGACAGAGATAGCAGTACTGTACAGTGCATAACTCTAGTGGCAGCGACGAGAGTTAGGACTGTTTTTGATACTTAAAATGGCGACGTTTTCATTACAAGAACAGCGTGTAATCGATGTTCCATTCATGCCGTCATCACGCATCAACATCGCCTGACAATTTGCCACGCGCCTTGTGAATTAGTGAACGCAGATTTTTCTCTGTCTTCCGTCCCCTTCAGCTGCTGTGGTGCGAGTTCTGCGGACCCCTAGCACTCGTGGTACTTCTGACGTTACTGGAGGAACTTCGGGCCGAGCATTTGAGCTCCTCCCTGAATGGCAGTTGTTCGGATTGGGTTGGACTCGAGTGGGTAGTGGTTTCCGATACCCGTGGGAGATCGGGTACGTCTCCGGACGGGGTTGAGGGAAGCCGAAGTCAAATATCCCCGCGTACTAGCCTGCATAACTAGTAGAAAGTGTGCTAGATCACCAGGCGGACCTACCGATGTTAATCGGTAGCCTTCCCCTTTGGGGTTGGCGCGAGTAAGTGGCGTATCCACTTCCATCCGTCTTGAGTCCATAGGACCAGATGGGCGGGCTTGTTAGTCTCTACTGTGCAGCAACGTAAAGAAGGTCCCTGTAAGGTATGTGCTGCCTTACACAGTGGGACAAGGATAGTGAATGTGTGTGGTAGAGAACGCCTGCTACACAAGGAGCATGCGCTCTATTCACTGTGTACACTAAAACCGAGAAGATTCATTCACAAAAGTAGAAGCCGTCAGAATGTTTTTGAATGGTCTGTAAGTTTACTGGCATGGGGTGTCATAAACCTGTCCACGGAGGGTGTAGGAACTTTCGCCAACCCCCCTGCGACTCATCCCTCGGAGACTATCTCTCCTGTGGAGGACAGTAGGTCTTGCCCTATGGAAAGCCCCATGGAGGTGCCGGGCGCCCTTTTGGGACAGCTCGGTAACTCCTTGGTCGTTAAGAGGGGGGAGGTCAGTCTTCACTCTGGTTGGACTGCCCTGGTAGATACCCTCGAGCTAATATATGTATGTATATATACATACATGCTTATATATGTAGTTACAGGAACCCTAAAAAGTCCCGGGTACTGGCACTGCAGAACCAGTAGAAGGTGTGCTAGATCACCAGGCGGCCTCGCCGAGCTTTTTCGGTAGTCTTCCCTGCGGGGTTGACGCGCGTAAGTGGCGTATCCGGTTCCACCCGTCTTTATTTGATGGGGGGGGGGGACTTTTAAGACTCCAGGTATTGCCCCAAGGAAAGCACCCCGGAGCTGTCCATCGCTCCCGGGTTGATAGAGACCGGAGTCTTCGGATTTTGGGGTAGACCTCGTGTATAATGCTACAGGAACCCACATTGTTCAAGTATTAACCCACATACGTCTTCTGAGAAGAAAGCCTTATTTTCACTCATTCTGAAATTGGAACTTAGAGTACTGAGGCATACGCTAGAAGTGACAGACTTTTTTAAGTCGCTCAGTCCACTTTGTGCGCAGGAAGGTAAGCTAATCACAGCTTATCTCAGTCAGAGCTGACTGTTTCACTGCATGCAAGTGTGGTAAAGTCTGATCTGGACACGTCATACGTGGCCCAACTTGTTTGTATAATTTCTTTAACCAATATAGTAGCCCAATCATATCTGTTTTTATTGTAATGTGAAACCTGTATTAACCTTGGTGACGACTTAATTGTGAATTTTTAAGTTCAAATAACTTCTTATAGATTTGCGTTCTCAATACAGTCGCAAACGCATTTGTTTCACGAATAAATTGTCAACTCCCCAAAGATAGTGTTATATGTATAAAATCACTTGAATAAATAAACCACTATATACATATAATTACAATAAATGCAAATATGGTAATAAAGCTTTATACTAACACAGGTGATAAACAGTTCAGAACAATGATTCAGTAGGATAGGTAATATAAAGTACTATTTAGGGACCTAATTTCCCGTAAGAGGACAACAAAACTATTTTGTGAACATCATTGGCTTATTTCATATGTGCTCATAAATCTATGAAACATTTATATTCCCTACTTTTTACAACTGTATTCAGAACGGGTCCACGGAACTTGCCAGGTTTACTCCACATGCACATGCTTGTTGCCCGGAGAACAAGCTCACTAACTAGCCTTGCTTGTTGTGGAGTAGCCAAAAACAAACGAGCTTGAAGTGGAATCAGTACAGGTATCAACTATGTCCACAGATTAATACTATGTCATTTAGTAAACAAACACAAGGTCACTCGCTGTTGCAGAGGGTGGGGTTGCTAGTGTGTTCGCCTCTTCGTTCCGTGGTGGACAAGTTGGATTCAGTTTCCATTATCCTGAATGAAGTGCGACCTGGCTTGATATTGAAGTTTATTCATTCGAAATATATCAATTTGTTTTAATAACCTTAAATTATGCATATTTTTGCGTAAAGTAATTTTATATAGTAACCAGGGGCGGCTGCTGTTTAGGAGCACAAGAGCACGTGAACCCCCAATATTTGTCTTGTAGAAGCCCATTTCCTCTTTTCATTCGTTATTTGTATTTACCGCGCTCATTGCGTAATGTGTAGTAAGTAGATGGCGATAGCATGAGTATGCGGCAACATTGTAGGTAGCACACTTCTCTTTTGCTAGCACATCATGTAACGTTTAAAGCTCTGCGCATCCGTATATCCTTGCGCACCTAGAGGAGAACCACGCACACACGCACGCCATACTGCAGGACCTCAATAACTCCATCATCAGCCGCACCACAAATCTCCAAGACAGCGTGCATCAGGCCTTCACCTGGACCGAGACATCCCAACTCGACTTAATGCAGATGCTGAAACGCCTTGTTCAGAAGCAAGTGGAAATTCAAATCGCAGTTGCCCAGGACGATCCTGAATCACGACACGAACATAACACACAAGTACTCAGATTCCTAGACCTAATACAGACTTCAATAATGCAACTGACCGACCTCACCGACCAGACACCACGTCTGCGACGTCGACAATTCCCATGACAAGCACACATGGTGTGCACAGATGCATACTTAAATAAAGAACGTAAACCCTCCATCACCCCTCCCTTTAAAGTCGGCGATCCTTCCAGGGTCTCTGGTTGGACCCCCGGTCACTTTCTCCCATTTTATTTTCACGTGCCCTTCAGGTACCTGCGCCCCATCACCGATAATACGGGGGTACTTCCGTGGAACCCCCAACACCTTTCTCTCCATGTATTCCCTCATAAGCCTCGCCCCCCCCCCCAAAAAAAAACGACAAATGCTACAGACAGGCATTGGTTGGGTACGCCCAGATCAGAGCACAGTTTCGATGTGCACTCACATTGGCAACGCCAGGGTTCTTGGTCATCTCTGGGAAGTGCTACTATCTATAGAGTTTAACTGCAACTATCTGCAAATACAAAGAATGTTTACAACTCCTGGCGCTCTCAGTCTGCTTTGTTGCTTTATGTTGCTTTGAATAGGGCGTGGTTTTACAGTCCAGTTTCTAAACAGATGTTTTGTTTTGGAAGTGAGTTAAGTTAACCACTGGCGCGAGAGCCCTAACAGGAGCAAGGCTTACGAACCCGACTGCCGGCCTCACGCCCACTTGCACACGGCAGAGGTGGGTGATCATACAAATGATACAGGGAGGAGATGTAGTCAGCATTTCGGCATCCCGGAACGTTGGTTTTCGTGACCAGGGCCGCTTACCTATCGTAAGCTCCTCACTTTCCTCACGATGCGGTCCTATACCGCACCCCATGGATGGAATCGACTTCGGGCCGATTTCCGTTGCCAGGGAACAAGACATGCTACCTTAGCCCACTACGCCAAGGCGTAGAACTAGCTCTGAAGTGAGTAATTGGACAAAAGTAGCGTGTGCCGACATGGTACATGTTAGTGAAAAGATAAAGAAGCACGGGAATTCACGCTGACGTAAAAATGCATGTATTCAGTTCGCCATGTTTGGTCGTATGAATATTAATGCTCAGCTTACAGACTGTCAGTAAAGCGACACAATAAGCAATGTGATAGGGATAGATACATTCTTTCTAGGCTAATAGATTGTATAACATTTTGTGTGGTCTTGGAGCTACCACTCATTAGTTGTAGTGGTGGTAGCAATAGCGGATAGTGCTAGGGTACGTTTTGAGTGTAGGTCTTGTGAACAGTTGAGCCCAGAGGTTCTACTCCTATTAGTCCTGAACCCGTAGGAACTGGACCCGGGCCTCCTTCTACCAGGGAGTATCCGAGCTGTCCCAAGGGGCGCTCGGCGTCCTCCGAGGTGCTTTCCATCGGGCAAGACCTAGAGACTAACAAGCCCCCCCATCTGGTCCTATGGACTCAAGACGGGATGGAAGTGGATACGCCACTTTCACGCGTCAACACTCAAGGTGAAGACTACCGAAAAACCTCGGTGGGACCGCCTGGTGATCTAGCACACCTTCTACTAGCTTTGCAGGCTAGTACCCGGGAGACTTAATGGCTTCCCTCAACCCCGTCCGAAGACGTATCCGATTCCCACGGGTATCGGGAACACACCGCCCCCTCGAGTCCATCCCAATCCGAACAACTCCCGAAGGAGGGGCTCGGCTGTTCGGCCCGAGGTTCCTCTAGTAACGTCAGAGGTACCACGAGTGCTAAGGGTCCGCAGCGCCCGCACTTTGGCAGCTGAAAGGGACGGATCCCTTCCCCTACGGGAGGTCTTGTGAACACCCACTTTTTTATTCCACGAGCCGCCACTGATAGTAAAGCATGTGTTAGTTTTCTTTATGATTTAAACATAAATAAACATAATTGCCAGCTATTTAATTGTATGATTTGAAAGTCTCATGCACCCAAAGCGCATTTATTTTTAAAGTCAGTTTTTCTGGTTGAAACTACATTAGTTGTACTACACTTCGTGTCTAATGTAATGTTCAGATGTACTAAATACATTACATGTTTACATATTTCAGTAAGTTAACTATTTGTAGTGTTAAAAATTTCTACTTATAACTCCATGTTATAATGATATGTACATTTGTAAATTTGTATTTCGTATATTTGAATTTCCTAAAACATTATGCGTGTTACTGTGCTACTGTCTGCCGGAAAATCATGTAATCCACCAGAAGGTTATTAAAGAAGTTAATTTATAATTTAAATGATAAATTATGCATTGTCAACCATGAATATTGCGAGTTATACTTTTAATGATAGTCATTTCTAAAATTTGTACTTATAAAAACATATGTACCTTAAGTATCAACGCAAAAGTCTCAGCATACTTCTTTATCCTTGTTATCCAAGCACTGACAGCGATAACCTGATCTCTTGTTTCAGTAAAGATTGCTGTAGGTCTAGAGTGACACATTTATTCCTACGCCGTGAAGTTCGACTCGCAATTATTCCTCAAGTGGTACTGAACCTTCCTTTACACACTATTATTTCTCTAATCCATTCAAAAATGCTTATATATTTGTCGCAAAACAATTTGACATATGCTATATTCTTTGGAACTACTGGACGAGCCTATACCAGTAAGGGTTCTAAATATTGACTTGGACCTCACGTCTCTCACCCTCTTTAAACACCGGAAACAAGTCAGTAGTTAACCTGCCTGTCAGTGAAGATAATCAATTAGTTATTGCAAATAACGAAACTAGCATGTGTTCGTTTTACAGAAGTTTTCATGTAGAAGTAAAGAGAAATGTTTTATACGAGTGCCTGTTTATCGTGATAGTGATAGTGAAATGTCGGGCGTAGAGCCTTTAGAAGACTGCAACGAGGCTGATCACGTAGCTCAGTCGGTAGAGCACCTGCCTACCGTGCTAGGGGTCCCGGGTTCGGTTCCCGGCGGTGGGGGGTGGGGATTTTTCTCCGACCAAGATAATTCCCCATCTTCCCCAGAGTCTGGAAGTATGAATGAGAGTGTGAATGTGTGCGTGATGTAATGATAAAAAACCCAAAGATAACGAGAACACCTTCAGTATGTTCCAAAAGAGAACGGCCGCCGATATGACCATAAATGGGTATAAATGGAACAAGCAAAAAAAAAAAAAAAAAAAAAAAAAAAAAAAAAAAACTGCAACGAGTGATATAGCCTAATCTCTGTTTCATATAACCTTTCCCCGCTGACATGTATCACTCCGCGTGCAACTACCTTCCCCCTCATCCTAATTGGCTAATGATTTCGCGCCATAGGCGGTGCCTTCCCGTCACATTTAAACCTGCAGTAAACGTCATAATAATTGCGAGGAAGATAGAAATAAGAATATGAAGGCATGCAAAAATAATGAAGTTTATAATGAAACTGAGCAAGTTGAAACTGAAACAAGTTTATAATGAAAGGCCTTTGGCCTTATCCACTGGGATTTTTTAAACTAGCACACATACCTTGCACAAATGCTTGTTTTTCAGTCGTAAAAGTCGCGTCATGCCATACTTTCACCCAAGTCTCGTCAATGTAGTATATTTTGCGATTTGTATCCCGATACAGCCTGATTGTCCTTAAATGACGTATTCACCACACAGCAATATCGCCCCTGGAGTGGTAAGTTTTCCTGTTGTCTCAATTTCATGTCGCGATGTTCTTACGCATCTAACACACCTGTAAGTTCAGAGCACAGCTGTTCGACTTCTCTCACTGACAAAGACGGATTCTTCTCTGTGAGTGCATTAAACACATGCACCACAATTCCTTTTTCGCCGCTTTGTAAAGGTTTTCCCTTGCGATGCTTCAGCGAAAAGCTGGCGGTAGACTCTACCATTATACATATAATGAGTACACGCGCAATAAACGATCATTAAAATAATTTAGCTCTCGCACTCGACACAACACACCTTCGAATTGCGATATGACTAATCCAGTTCAAAACAAGGTCATTGATAAAAGTCATATAAACACATATGTCACCACTACCGATAAAGCACGTGCTATCGTGTCATATGCTTGAGAGCAAAGGAACCTCCTCTTTACTTCGTTTAAGAATTAACATGCATTTCAGATAAATCAACTCTGTTGCATAATATATTTAATTCAAACTGTTACGAAAATATAAGTTTGACAATTCTCTTCCAACGTATAAAGATATATCACCATGTTAAACAACGGACTCATTTTTACCGCACAACAGTCTATAGTGCAATAGCAGCCAATGAGAGGTAATGAGGTCACGTGACCGTTAAGAGATACGGGGCCAGCTTATGTGAAACAAGTAGTAGTGTGTAGCAGTGTCAGGGGATCAACTTTCTGCACACATTGAGTTTACCTACTTACTGCTGCGGCAGAACCAAGAGCTTGGGTGTGAGATGGATTGGAAGCATCTTAAAAGAACAAGTGACTCGCTCCTTAGTTTGCTAGTTTAAAATTCCAGACGCCAATTTGTTTGGCGATATTTATCAGTGTCCTGTATTATTGCATATGTTCCTGCTTTACAAATTCCAAACCCCTAATCTACTAAGCGATGTTAAAACTACATGATATAAATTACAAACATGGTGAATTACGAACAAGTATGACTTTCATGGGCCGCTTTTGTTCTCACATTAAACCACTAGAAGAATGTCCAAATGACTACTTACTGATCCATGACAGGGCCTGCTCTGATGGTACCAGTTGTGGAGAGAGCTCTAACATGGATGGCAGACTTGGAGAAGACCAGCCACGCACAAGACCGGTGGTCATGTATCCCAAGGAGGCCGTCATCGCCAGCCATAGCTGTCAATATATACATTCTTATTTTAAAACATATCCATTCCAGAAAAGACCGTAAGCACAGGCATTTAAAAACTTAGTTGGATTATTTACATCGAAATGATTTGCTATAAAGCATCTACCCAGATTTTATCTGCTATGATATATTATTATGTCTTATGAATACGGAAAATGTAGAAATAGAATTACGCTGAGCTTTGTGGGGATGGTGGGAGAGTTCAAATAACTTTTTCTATATATTGTTATTTATTTTGTTGTTTTTATTAATAAATTACAATTTACACAAAAATAATTTTCCTTCCGTTTCTGTCAATGATAAGTTTTCACCAGAAGTGGTTTCATATGTGTAATATCTCTCATCTTGTACGCAATTACAGAGGAAGCTTAAAGAATCGTCTTCGTGGTAGAGCAGGTCGATATATACTTAATAAGTATTACTTTTTGCATGGCTCATTTATAAAAAAGTAATGATTAATAATACTCCAAATTGAATGGTTAAAACCTAGAAATTATTTGAATAGCTAACATTTCAAATAGTTCCACAAATATTTCTATTTAGCAGAAATTTATTAATACTTTAAGCAACTCTATTTTTTATCTTTGGCAAATCTTTGTTCAGCTCTTGCTATTTACGAGTTATACAGAATTCATCGACTGTACAAGGTGTTGAAAAATAATTTGGGGAGGTGGAAGTTCCTGTCTTCGTCTTGTACCTCGATGACTCGTTAACGGCAAATTCGTGACTGAAATCCAGACATGGTAAATGCCAGGAAGAAACTAAATTGAAGGGTTCGGTGTTTCCCATTGTTTTTCAATTATTTCATTTCGTGTATTATCGGAGTTCACTGCTTATTTTCATACGCAATGGCGTTCAATACTAATTAAAAAAATCCCTAAAAGATGCATTACTTAATCATGGCATTCAGTATTTATCCCATTGTTTTTGGAATATGCTTTTATATGGATAGTCCGTATTTTCTTTGTCATAAGTGTTTTATTGTTTATTACTTTATCCACTCTTTACCTATAATAGTAAGATTACTGTTAGTATTTTATCCTAAAAGTATATATATATATATATATATATATATATATATATATATATATATATATAGAATTACATGTTTTGTGATGGTGTAAACACACGCGACACGAAACTCCAGGTTACGTACAATAATATTTAATTATTTTTGGTTATCTCAAAACCATATTTAATTAAAATATCATGTACAGGGTGATCCGTTTGAGATGCTAGAAAAGTAAAACGCTACCTTTATGAAATTAATCCACATATCTCTGAGCAATTTTCTGTAATGTAAGCGGAAAGGTTGGGAATTAACAAATGATTGATGTTTCCTGTTATATGACAACGCTGTCTTGCAAAGAAAATAAAACAAAACAAAATGGTCGTAACGCCACAACAGCATGCTCAGCGTGTCGTATAGTATGCAACATTTTCTAGTGTAATAGCGATCCAGCGAGCTTCCAGAAGTCAGTACAACTGTTGGTATGACCCATCACATCGAGGCATTGTTAAATGTCACATGTTCTTGGAAAATCGTCTTAAAATGCCATGGGCCCATTCCATGGCCTCGTAATAGTTCAGACTTAACGCCTCCAGATTCTTTTTATTGTTATGTGTGTGTGTGTGTGTGTGTGTGTGTGTGTGTGTGTGTGTGTGTGTGTGTGTGTGTGTGTGAGGGGAGGGGGGTACATCAAGGCAACGGTGTAATCAAACGAATCAAAGAATCTAGCCAAAATGCAGAGGGAGATTTCAGCAAATCATTCCAGAAATGCTACAAGCTATGTGGCGCAACATGGGTGCGAGGTATGAACTGTGCCGCATTCGTGATGGCGGTCATGTTGAGTGCTAATATGTGGACACAGAACTCCTGACTTTCCTACGCAAATGTATACCATTACCAACCAGTAACGTTGAATAGTTTCCTTGTATATGCGCCTACAGAAAAAAATATTGTTTTACTAAGAAGGACGCAACGCCAGGCATTACTTCGACTAACTGGAGCGCTAACAACGACGTCAACCATGGCGCTTTTGGTGACTTTAGGAATCTGGCCAATTGATTTACTAATAAGGCAGCGAGGAGCTTACTTTTGGCTTAAAAAGGAGATCTCGGAAGAGTGGAGGAAATAATAGGTACGAGATGTGGAACCAAACTGGATGTACTAAGGAAACTGATCCAAATTTGGCAGGAGGAGTGGGATCAAATACAGAAAGGTAGGAGATCATATGAAATATTCCCAAGTGTGAAGGAGACATTGAAATTAAAAAATATTGAACCTCAAAGGGGAGCAATCCAGTATCTTACCGGACATGGACAATACGCGACATACTTCAAGAAGATAAAGAAAAGAGAAAGTGATGTTTGTGATAGATGCAACGTTCCAGATAATCCAGAACATGTGACATTTGAATGTGGAAAATACGAGGATTTGTTGTATGCAGAAAGGGAAAAGCTGAGAGAAAAAATATATATGGAACATCGTGAGGCAGCAAGCGATTTGAGAATTTTGGAGGAGATAACAACTAAGATATCGGAAATAATAATGTTGGAGTATAATCAACAGCGATAACGAGGTGAACACCAGCCTAGAAGAAGAAGGGAACAACATGCCTATGCCACACACAGAAGATCTACAAGAACTCGGCTGAATAGAGAGGGGAGAAAAAATGTTAGCACGAAGAGAAGCAACTAGTACAGGGAGAATTGGAAGAGGACGAAGTTGGAGCTAATTGATGAAGAAGAACATTATAAATTGTTAGTTAACTTGTAACATCAAAAAGATTTTGTTATGATAAAAACCCTAGTTATAGGAAGCTACTGCTTCTTAGTAGCTATAGGTTAGAATTTCTAGATATAGAGTTTATCTGCACAGAAAACTTTCTAAATTATTATCATTGAGAAATTAATATAAATATACTTTTTGAAACTACGTCTTGGTATAGATGCGAGAGACCAAGACAACAGATGCGCAGATTATATATATTCTTCAGTTTCCTTGTATACGGTCTTACTATACTGACATCTCAGACGGATCATCCTGTATATCATACCAGTAAGAAAGTCCGAATTTTCCATGAATAGTTAATAAATATCTCTTGATTTCATTTATATAACTAGGAAACTATAAAAGAGAGATACAGTTACTTCAGGAAAAAGAAATTATAGAACTCATCAAAATATCACCTTAATTTTTTCGTAGGGCTAATCACTTTTGAAAATATATTTTGGCCCATATACTTCAATCGAGTTTTTTCTTTCCTTTCTCGTTAGTAAGCAGGGAAGTAATGCGTTTCACCTAAAAATTCTATACCGAGATTTCACCAGAAATACCTCCATGATTGACAGGCTCTGATAGTTTCTCTCTCTCTCTCTCTCTCTCTCTCTCTCTCTCTCTCTCTCTCTCTCTCTCTCTCTCTCTCTCTCTCTCTCTCTCTCTCTCTCTCTCTCTCTCTCTCTCTCTCTCTCTCTCTGCGCGTGCATAATTATGTATGTGGGCATGTGTCTATGGGCAGCATAACTCAAAATGAAAAAAGTAGGTTACACACCAAACTCACAAGGGAACCATCACTATACTCACAGAAAATTTGATGGTTAATGCCTGCTGTATATAAACCAAAACTTTTATATAAAAAACTGTATAAACTTTATCAACTTTATAAACTGTATATAAACCAAAACTTTGCTGCGGAGTAGAACCGCAACGTCCAAAACTGAAGGCTGGAATGTGCCGCGTGCGACCACTTGACAGATATCCCTCATGTAGATAGCCCTCGTGAGCTCTTTACTGCGTGTGGGGGACGGCGCTCCTTACTTGTACCTGTGTAGATCCAGAGGCCAGAGGAAGTCCTAGTCTGGCGGGGCTTTTCCCCGTCCGGGTATCTTATGCCGCAGTACCTAGCTGCTTTGCGGTTGAACCTGCGAAATGAGTCTAGTTGGATTTGATTTGTTCTGCTGGGGGTAGGTTGTGTGTTTTAGGGAAATTGGATTGGTATGCCCTTGAATAATCTCAGAAGGCAGCTGCTTTATAGCGTTCCCCCGTTTTGGGAGAAACGATTTGATATGTTTTTACTCCGTTTTGATTACGGGTTGTATATCGCTTGGACCATCAGGCGTAGTATGGAACATAGAGATATATGGGGATTCTTGGGTTAACCAAGGGGCCCCATGATATCTCTTGGGAGTTTGTAAGATGGCAAGCGTCTTTGCTCCCTCTGGTCATATCTGCCCAGGATGTTCACCAAAGGGTTGCTGTGGGTTTGAATTTTGTCGTACATTTATCGTGCCCTCTCGCGGATAACATCGACAATGTACGGGATCTTGGAATGTTCGTGAAGGATATGGGCAGGAAATATCCAGTCTGTATCGTAGATGATCCGGAGTGCCTTGTTCTGCAGCGTCTGGAGTCTGACGAAAGTGTAATTAGCCACTGTTCCCCAGATCTCACAGCCGTACAGAATCATGGGCGGTATGAATGCCCGATACAGCTGGAACTTGAGACGGAAAGGCATGGTTGAACGGAATATGCGGTATAGGTTCCGGAGCGCGATGTACCCCAGCTGGACCTTGCCCTTGACGTGCGGAACGTAAGTTAATTTACGGTCCAGCGTTACTCCGAGATACTTCACCGTTTGCACTCATGGGATTCTACGGCGCCGTAAAACGAAGTTCTGCTGTAACCGGCTGGCCCTAGTTCTCGCCAGGAGAATTGCAGAGCTCTTCTCCGAGTTAAGTGCCATTCGCCATTTTCGCTCCATTCGCCAATGGCCCGGAGCTGGGTTTGGATTTACCGAAAGCTATACCTCGCGTTTCTGTTTACTGCGAAGAACATGAGATCGTCCGCATACTAACAGATGTGGGTATTGTGGTGTGTAGGGATGTCGGCCATGTAAGCTGCAAAACTGCCGGCGACAGCACGCTGCCTTCCGGCACTCCAGCGTCATTGGGCCGCTCGGTGGACTGCGCCCCGTCCATCTTTACTCGGAAGCTTCAGTTCCTGTAACAATCCCTCCCATACAATGTTGCGTTATTATGCCCACGTATTCTGGACTAATTTTCGGGTACATCCAGCTATACTCCATACCCCATTTTTGGTACACAGGTCCCACATAGAGCAGAGATGATGCAATCAAACTTTAAAGCGCTTACAGGTCTGAGCATAGTGATACGAGTAGTTCCCTAGTTAGTATTTAAGTTCATCTTCAATGGATGTGACACAAAGATTTTCAAGAAAGTCCTCCAAACTACTCTTTACATGGAAAAACGTTAAAAAATTCGATTTTCTCAAAAAGGTCCAACTATTTAGACTACAATATCATATATTTAAGACATCTTCATGACAAATGAAAAGTATATCTTGAATTTACTGGGAATAGTCTCTGAAGTCATTTTCATTCTGAATTATTTTGCACAACTGTTTAACGACAGAGAAATGCAAATACATATTTTTGTGGAGTTAACCATCGTCTACATGTTCATTATTATTGATTTAAATTTTAAAATACCTATATTTTTCTAATATAAGAAGTAATTTTTACATATAGCTATGCAAAGTCTTGTTTCTATGTTGTTTTTCCTCATTTCTTTTTGGAAAGACAGGGAAATTTCAGAGCCATCACATAGTACCAGTTCTTATAAGATTTGACTACAAGACCTCTAAGAAAAAGTATATTACAGTATTTCTGTGAACAATTCATCCCGATTAACATAAAGTAGGTAGAAGAATAAACCTTTTAAATAATTCAAAAGTGAGTAATGAAAATCATGTGAATGTACAAATCAGAAAAAAATCTTCCTTTTTTAACTTATTACTATTGGCAGCAAGAAATCTGTTTATCAACACTTTCTGCGGCACTGATAATATCCTAGCAACTGACAGCCTCATTAACAAACAAAATACCTATTAACATGCATGGAAAACTATAACAATATACACAATTTTAAGATAATTTTAAAATTAAAGTTGTTGAGATCATAAGCATATTCATGTTTGATAACAAATACTTAAAAAAACACGATATGGAAATTTATATTCACATACGCGTTACACTGACGTACACACACGACTACTTCAAGGTTAACATAACCTGAATCATCCCAAAACATTTATCAATCACAAACATATAATTATTCGGGTATATTATTGCCTTACCTAAACACAAATTACGGATACCATATGTCAGAAGACGAGGTACATCTTAGTTTAAGGCTTATCGCGCTAGATAGCTGTAATACCCAATGGGTACGGCTTTCATACTTCTCAAAGTACTACTACTACTACTACTACTACTACTACTACTACTACTACTACTACTACTACTACTACTACTACTACTACTACTACTACTTCCCTTAGGGGAAGGGATCCGTCCCCTTCAGCTGCCGTGGTGCGGGGGCTGCGGACCCCTAGCACTCGTGGTACCTCTGACGTTACTAGAGGAACCTCGGGCCGAACATTCGAGCCCCTCCCTGAGTGGGAGTTATTTGGATTGGGTTGGACTCAAGGAGGCAGTGGTTGCCGATACCTATGGGAGATCGGGTACGTCTCCGGACGGGGTTGAGGAAAGCCATATATTCCCGCGTACTAGCCTGCATAGCTAGATCACCAGGCGGCCCCACCGAGGTCATATCGGTAGCCTTCCCATTTTGGTGTTGGCGCGCCTAAGTGGCGTATCCACTTCCATCCCGTCTTGAGTCCATAGGACCAGATAGGGGGGGGGGGCTTGTTAGTCTCTAGGTGTTGCCCTATGGAAAGCCCCACGGAGGCGCCGGGCGCCATTACGGGACAGCTCGGTAACTCCCTGGTCCTCTGAGGGGGGCCAGTCTTCACTCTGTGTGGACTGCCCTGGTAGATACCCTCGAGCTTATATATATATATATATATATATATATATATATATATACTACAAGCATCAGTAGTAGTATTAGTAGTAGTAATGGTGGCATTGTTTTTTATATATATAATTTACGTCCTCCAACGTTAAGTTATATCGGACGGTATGGTGGTGGTGGGCTAGTAGTAATGGTAGTATTGATAGTGGTGTTGGTGGTAGTGTTAGTAGTGGTAATGGTGATAATGGTAGTAGTAGTTTTTTATAGTAGGTATTGGGATTTCATTAAGGAGGGGATTCGGTACGTAGGCCACCATGCTGGGCCCATTGTGCCTATACCCCCAAGTGGGTCACTCCCGGGAGGAAGGATGAGGCGAAGGATACAGAAGGCGGCCGACCCAAGGAGCTACGACAGTACAGAGGGCAGGGTCCCTACAGTTTACTTGGATAGAGATCTCCCCCGACAGGACAGGACAACGAACCCACTCCCCTGCAGCGGGACGGCAACGAGCCCAGCAACCGAGCCCCAAAGATCCCAGGCAGGCGACCCGAGCCCCAAAGGTCCCTGGCTGATGGTACCGAAATGGTCCCAGCAGAGGCACGGAGACCAGTAACCGACCTAACGGAGGAGGAAGTAGTTTTCCTCAGAGCAAATCATCCTGCCATGCACCACCGAGACACCCGCCGACACTTCTACCCTGAAAGAGACCACCAGATGAGAGATTATATGAAATGATAATGGAGATGAAATGGAGGGAGCGGAAATTCGGGGATGTTATTAACCTACCCAGCATTCGCCTAGCGACACGGGAAAACGCCCGAAAATACCCATGGGTCTGGTAGGTCGGCCACGGGAAACGAATCCAGGCCTCCCGAATGCGGGCCACAGACGAAACCACCTGAGCCAACCCGCTTGGTTTACAGCAGGGGAAAACCTTTCAAAGACACCACTCTATGTGGGAGTTGGGCTTTTACCAGCTAAAAACCCCTACTTCCTTTCGTATACGATGGCGTCTCTTGGAACTGCTGGAGGCAATACTTCAAGAGACGGTGACTCTATGGTGTTCCTATTTTCCTGCTTGATTTTATCAATTTAAGTTATCTCTATCCGTCCGGCTGAAATCTATGAAGCTTTAGAGTAGTAGAATTTTTACAAGGTTGGATTACCGGTCCAACGCTATTCAAAACTCTGGCAAATATTAGAAAGTAAGGGTTACCCAGCACGTATTATTAATGCCATAAAAGGCATATACACAAATGCAACTATAAGAATTAATACTGGGGATAGGTAAACAGAACAAATTTCTACCAATACTGGACTAAGACAAGGGTGTAGCTTATCACCTACTCTTTTTAGTATATATTTACTAGACCCAGGAATCAAAATAAAAAAAATATTTATATTAATACCTTGCTGTTTGCGGATTACCAAATATTGATTCATCGGAATGAAAATCAATTGCAAAAATCAATGTATATTCTAAATAATATAGTACAAAAGTATAATTTTAAAATATCAGAAGAAAAAAAAAACAAAAATTATGGCTTTTAAAGGAAATTATACTGTAAGATCAAAAATTGTTTTAGGAAATAAGATTTTAGAACAAATATTGAGTTTTAAATATTTAGGATGTAACATAAGTTTTAGAAACAATGCTAATATAGAAGAAAAAGTAAACAAATTCCGAGCAATGTGTGGGACAATCCAAAGAACTTTTAAAAACAGAGTGAGAAAGGATACAAAAATGAAAATGTATAAGGTAATGGCTATTCCGACTTTACTATATGGAAGCGAAACCTGGGTGCCAACACAAAAGGATTTAAATAAAATACAGACTGCAGAAATGATATTTTTAAGAAGTGTTAAAGGTTGTACAATATTGGACAAAATAAGAAATGAGGATATTAGAAAGGAATTAGAAATCGAACCAATCCATGACAAAATATCAGAACGAAGGCAACAATGGCATGAACATATATTAAGAATGGAGGATGGGAGATACCCAAATGCAGTATTAAACTATAATCCAAAAGGAAGAAGAGACAGACGACGACCCAGGAAACGCTGGAGAGATCTATGAAGCCGGAACGGGCGATATGCCCAAACCATGGAGTGAAGAAGAAGAAGAAGAAGAAGAAGAAGAAGACGAAGAAGAAGAAGAAGAAGAAGAAGAAGAAGAAGAAGAAGAAGAAGTTATCTCTATTTGGATTCCCTGTCATTTTTGTATCATAATCGTGTTTCTCCATTAGAACTTTCTTGATAAAGATTGCAATATATTGTAGGGCTTTGTTAGGTTAATTATGTGGATTATCTTGAGTTTATTAGAGTAGTCGTTAGTACAAATGTCCTTCCTTCCGTCTGTTACGTAATAGGCTGTTCCAACTACTGTTTGCTTCCTTGGCTCCACTCATGTAAATAACAATAATAAATAAATTAATGGAACAGCCCTTGTGGAATTTGTAAATAAGGTATTGCATTATTTGTACATGATGTATTGAGTTATTGGCACGTCGCCCATCTTGTTATTTGTGTATGAAGAGTTGTATGTTGGGGTGTGTGAGCGGTTGTTGGAATAGCTCGTTGTAGCTATGGTGTGTGTGTGACTAAGCGTGGTGGTGTGTGGACAACCGAGGAGATGGACGACGCTGGACACTGTAAAAGATTATTTTAAGTGTTTTACTCATGTACCATCTTTATCGAAGTAGCAGTATAGTGTGTGGCCCAGCTGCGAAGCCAGCCGCCACATCCTAGTGGTTATTCGAGTTAAATGTGAGCACCGTCGTGACTGCAGCACATTGTAGAGGAGGAGTCGTCCCTGAGGAAGCCGCTGCGCACCTGGGAGCGACCCCAGTACTGGAGTGACGCCTAGTGAAACCGCTGTGATGCGCTCACTAGTGCGAGGAGGTTTGAGTTATAAGATGCTTTAGGGTGGGTATTAAGTTTTGTCACTGGCCAGTCACTGAAGTATTATTTCATTTGCTGTTAAGATGCTTAGTCCTTTGTTTCAGATTTTTCTTTTAAATATCAGGGTTGAGCTCTCTTCACCGCCACGGCAGTTCCTGGATGAAGAACTTTCTTAGTTTTTTTTATCCCAGTTGTAGTATTTTAGGAGTCTTGTTGTGTGAATGAGTTTGTGGAGATGGCCATCTCAAAAGTGTATTTAGTATCCGGATACACTTCATGTTATAATTTTGTTTTGTTGTTTTTATGTTATTGTCACTTTTGATTTACCCCCTTACATTTCCCTCCAAAAGTATATTTAACTATGGGTAGCCTTATGTTATACTTGTCCATTGTTAATTGTATAATTGTTTAGTTTTGTGCGGGAGTGCCCCAGGAAGAGTGTCGTCGTCTGCAGCTAGCAAAGAGCCCCAGCCACCCTCACCTACCAGCAGAAGCAGTAGTTGCAGCAGGAGAGGTAGCAGCAGCAACGCGGCAGCACCAGTACCAGAGGCAGTAACGCTGGCTATGCCTCAAAGTTTCAGGAGTGACCACAGGGGTCACTTCATCAGTATGGCAGACCACAATTCCAGCAAGTTGGTTACCTTTGCAGTTCGTCGTGGGGTGATGTGGCCAGTCCCCCACAGGTGTGTGGCAGCAGGAGAGCAGCACAGCTTGCTGGCTCCCCTATATTTGGAACTGTCTGTGACATCAGCTTGATACATATGCTGAGGTGACCTAAGTCATAAGCAGCCAAGTCTAGAAGCTGGACGTCCATTTTGCTCAATGAAGCTAGGCTCACTACTAGGAGGGATCGAGCTGCTGAAAAGTCAAGCAAAACTTGAAATGATGGAATTTTATTTATATGAATTTCTTCGTCCCCTATGTTTGGAACTGTCTGTGACATCAGGTATGTGCCATTTGTGGTAACCACCAGTTTGCCCAATTTTCATCTTCAGGGTCGGTCTGCTACTCCAAATGGTTGTAATCGTCGTGCTGCGCCTCTGTGACTTCCATCAGTGTTCCAGTGGTGTAGGGTTGGTTCGGTGGACTCTGGGACTAGTGGTGTAGACAACATCATGCATCGTGACTCATTGGGAGGGGCCTCTCAGGAATTCATTTATTGGTACTTTTCATGTTTGTGTTTTCTAATGATAGGTTAGGGGCTACCCTTAGTGCTTTTCTTTTGTGTGTTTTGCTGTTTGATATTAGTCCGACGAGCAGGGGCTCGTCTTTTTCTAGAGGGGAGGGAAACGTAGGGCTTTGTTAGGTTAATTATGTGGATTATCTTGAGTCTATTAGAGTAGTCGTTAGTACAAATGTCCTTCCTTCCGTCTGTTACGTAATAGGCTGTTCCAACTACTGTTTGCTTCCTTGGCTCCACTCATGTAAATAACAATAATAAATAAATTAATGGAACAGCCCTTGTGGAATTTGTAAATAAGGTATTGCATTATTTGTACATGATGTATTGAGTTATTGGCACGTCGCCCATCTTGTTATTTGTGTATGCAGAGTTGTATGTTGGGGTGTGTGAGCGGTTGTTGGAATAGCTCGTTGTAGCTATGGTGTGTGTGTGACTAAGCGTGGTGGGTGTGGACAACCGAGGAGATGGACGACGCTGGACACTGTAAAAGATTATTTTAAGGTATAATAAATATAAATAGTGATTGTGAAAGTGTCTTTAATATTGTTCTGAATTGTATATTAAGCCTCTGAGTGAAACCCCCGAGTAATGTGTTCTCGTTCGCCAGCTCAAAAATGGTAACAGTTTTTGATGTGAATGCAATACATTTTTCAGCATTCAGTAAAAATTAAGATCCCGTATAGTGCCTGGCAGCGAGGAATATTACAATATTTCCAATTGCTTTCGCTATGCAATATAAATCAACTATGTTATTCACCGTTATTATATCTATTTTATTTTGAAGGCTGGTACTAGTAGTGGTAATGGTAGTAGTGGTATTATAGCAGTAGTAGTGGTAGGTATGCTATTTGTTGTGGTACTTGTGTTGGTGTTTTTTATTTTTACATCGGCAGGGCAAAAAGTATTTCAAAGAAGCCTGCAGCGAATTTAATTTCTACCAACTAAAACACCATCTGAATCGCAAGAGCTTCGTCGCGGAACTAACCAGATGGCACTGATTCAAGAAGAATACGATTCCAGACTAGTGGTAGTGTAACAGTTGTGGTAGTAGTGGTAGGGTGGTAGTAGTGATAGTGGTGTGTGTGGTAGTACTGGTACTGGTAGTGGGGGTATTTAGTCGTGGTAGTGATGGTATAAGTGGTAGTGGCACCGGTGGTAGTGATAGTGGTGATAGGGTAGTTTTTTTATTTGCAGGGGAAAAATCGTATAAAGACGCATATAGCGAGTTGGATTTTCACCAATTAAAAAACCCCTGCCAGCCTCAATGATCGTCTCTTGGAGTTACCAACAACCGATATTACTTCAAGAGAAGCGGCTTCTGGTATGTCAGCTGATGTTAGATTTAATCTTCTTGTTCTTTTCTCTTTATAGACATAACATCTTTTGCCATTTCACTTACTATATTCCAATTTTTGCAAGAGGCTAACATTTTTGCTATGAGATTTTCTGGCGTTATTTCCCCTATTAAATTTTCAACTTTGTTCCTCTGATTGTGCCACCTGACACAGATAACGAATGATGTTCTGCTGTGACAGTCTGTCCACAGCATAAACATTCCTCTGTTGTTTTAATGCCAAATCGATGTAAATAGGCATTGAAACATCCATGTCCCGTAAATACCTGGGATAAATAAAAGTTCATTTTACCATGTTTCCTTTTTAACCATATGGTGATAGGGTAGTATCAATGGTAGTGGTGATAGTGATGGTAATAGTGGTAGTAATGGGACTAGTAGTGGTAGTGGTGGTTAGCAGTTCTGGTTGTGGTACTGATGGTCATAGTGGTAGTGATGGTAGTAGTGGTATTATTGTGCTGTTTGAACGGTTACCGTGGGTTTACATTTGGTAATAGATACCTCTCAGATAACGCACTGATTATTCCACGTGGAGTGAACATCTATCTTCATTTGTGATTCCTGCGCATTCCATTGGCTAAGTGATGCGTCCAATGGTGCCTAGTACGCGATCGAGAGGTGCGCCAGTACCCCTCTCACTCTTACAAGAATAATCAGTTATCTGAAAGATTTCTATTAACAAAGATAAAGCCAGCGTAACGTTTTGAGCAGCAGGATAATACTAATAACAGTAATTGTAACAGGGTAGTGTTGTTGAGGTGGTAGTAGTGGTAGTGATGGTGCTGGTAGTGGTGGTAGTTCTTTTCCATAGTGTAGGGGAAAATCTTTTAAAGATACCTTCCTTTATGTCGAGTTGTATTTATGCCAACTAAAACAGCCCTAATCTATCACTGCTCATTTTGGAAGCATCAATTATGTGGAAGCTTCCCAGTTCACCAGGAGTAAAAATTCAAAGTGTCACCCTCCGTAGGTAAGGTTATGGTGCAGTGTTCTAGGACATGAAAGATGTGATTCACGTTGATTTCCTCCATCAAGGGACGTGTCTGCCTCACGTTCAAGAGGTCCTGAGTTCGAATCTCGGTCAGGGTGAGTTACCTGGATAAGTTTTTTTCCGCGGTTTTCCCTTATCCTGAAAGACGAATGTCGGGTAACTCTAAGCTCTATGGATCCTGGACTCATTTGAGCATCATTTCACCGATTCCATTCATCGTCCGATATGACAACGTTAAAGGACGTAAATTAAAAAAAAAAAAATACAGGTGAAGCAGACTGTCCGACAATTCCTTGTATTATTGGGTACCGAGTTTTACCGAACGGTTTCTTCACACTGATTGAACGCTACGACAAATGTTTTAACGGCGGTGGCGACTGTACCGAAAAATAGTGTAAAGTATATAATTCTTGATGCCATAGTGTACTTGTTTTGACAATAAAATTTCCGTGTGATGAAATCAATGAGCTTTCAGAACGTCCCTCTTATATTGGTGATACTCTTATTTCCTACTTTTTTTTAAGGAGGTGTTTCCTTTTTACCTTATCTGTTTTTTTACTACAATTACCGACATAAGTTATCTTTCCCTAATACTTTTCTAGTAAAGGCTATTTTTTTAATTTAACTCATTGTATAAGTAATCATTTTAAATTTCTCTAAGGAAAGAAAGACTACTGAACAAGTGTATTCTAAGTTTTTTTCTTTTTCTTTTAGTTTTTTATTTATTTTTTATTTTTATATTTTTTGTTTTCTAATTTTTAATTTTTTTTTTAATTTTTTCCTACTCGGAGTCTAGTGTATGTTTACTGGAAAAATACACGGACGTAAAAGCCCCACACCAATGAGACCGGAAACCAGAGCTGCCCATTGCGACACGTCAGGGATATTATAAGTAGAGAAAATGTTGCATTCCACTCAAACATTCTATGTTTTTATTTCACCGAAAATTTATATTTTGAAGCCCATGAACTAAACAGAAAGCACGTTTAGAAAAAAGTTCTGTATGTGAGTTTATATGTCTGTGAATAACTCAAAAAGGAAAAGTCGGTTAAATACAAAACTTGCAACATTTTCCAAAAATTAAAGGAAGTCCTTCTATTTTACACTAACATCTATATGAAAAATATTTTGAAACATTTGAGTGTCTCAAAATTGGCTCTAACGGTTGTGATTAAATTACCATGTAATTAACATATTTTTTATGCCAAATGAAATGTGCATCTTGAATTTTCTATGCATAGCTTCTGAAGTATTCTTCATTCTGGATAACTTTCACACTAATGGTGAACCATAAAATATATACAAAATCCTACTACACAAAAAGCGAGATCTCGTTATTTGTATTAAGTGAACCATTTCTGAAATATTTCTTGTTATTTTTTTTAATTTTCAAATACATTTCTCAAACGTGTAGCTATTATTCGTCTTTTTATGTCTGAAGATGAAAAGAGGAGGAACATGTAAGACATAACCTAACAACCTGGTCTTAAGATTCGCTTTGGCCTACTGTATTCCGTAACGCTTGTACACCATAAGAAATATATAGGCACTCACAAAAATATTCGGTCAAAGTTCTGCAATTCAAATTAGGACGCTTATTTTCCTGAAAGCAGCTGTAAACATTAAAGTAAAAGTAAATAGATAAATACATGCCACAGGCGACAATAACAAAACAATCACTATTCTAAAGTGAAACAGGTGCTGACAAATAATTCAGTGCACTTGCTGGAATTTCAACAGTTATTTAAATATTCGATCAACAACAAGATATATACCTCACGCTGGTTAGATTCAGCACTTTGTAAGGCGTCGTTTACGTCTGATCTATTCTAACAGGCGTAATTTTTTATTAGAAATTATTTTTTCGTATAGGCAGGCTCAATTTTTGCCCACACTTCGAGCAGTACTTTCTTTAGCTGAGTTTAGAGAAGATGGGAGAATATTTTATTATTTTATTTATCTCACTCTGTAAATAGTCTATAGGGTTAAGATCTGGACTCTGTGATGGCAGAGTATTATGTATTACTTTCGGGTAGTTATATAACCATTTCCTGACAAACTACGCCTGGTGCGTTGGTTCATTATCCTCATAAAACTTAAAATTATTTCTTATTTCTAATTTTTGCTCACACTGGTAAAGGTTTTCTCTAGGAATGTTGAGATATTACTACTTATCCATGATGTTCTCAATAAATAGCAAATTTCCCACTCCATTTGCCGATATGCACCTCTATACCATAAGATTACCACCTCTATGTTACAATGTAGGGTGTAGAGAGAAAAATGTAAAACTTTACTTGTCGTGGATTTAAGGACTATACTTTGAAGTGTAATGACATAAAAGCTCTTTTATTCTTTTGTTTATATTTGTAAATGCTACAATTTATTCCTCCCTGCAATGTTTAACACATTTTTATGTGAATGTTCATTTTCGTAAACGTGTCTAACATCTTAGGAGGTTAGCACATGCAATTTAAACTTTCGAAGTCGCTGTTAAGGAGAATCACTTAGAGAAACACACCTGATTGACCAGAAGAGATTTGGCGTGGAACTTGTCGTCACTTTTTTGTACCAGAATACGCTGGTTCTCGGCGGGATCGCTCCTTGCATGTCGCCCTCTGCACCAAAGTAGCACGACCGTAATGTCTATATCGTACCATCTGGCCCATGCCATCTCAACCAAGTACTGCACATGTGCCTATTGAAACAACTGGCGTTGTCGCATGCTGCAGATCTTTCGTCATCTCTCATCTTGATAATTCAGTAAAAGGTAACTATATGAGTTATGCAATACCTACTTCACGAAACTTGGTGTATAAATCAACTTAAATTCCACGCGGGTTTGTTTTGATCCTGCCTAGATGGGAAGAGTTACAAACAATAACTAGAATATAGGGGTGCCAAAGGTATCAAGTGTTGATTTGAAACAATACATACTACTGTAATCAGGGCTGACCAAAAAACATGAAGGGAGTCCGAAGGATCAAAATACGCGTGAGTTTGGGCAATGAATCTTCAACCTTTTACCACTCAATGGAAATGTTTGGTGTACTTCGAGAATGCAGTTTCAGCCTACATTTTCGTTAACATATATACGAGGGCTGTTTAATAAAGAATGATCACATTTTTTTTGACAACGTACCTTTACCCATCCTCATAATTTTGAGGGTACTTCTCAAAATAGTCTCCCCTGAATGCGATGCACATGTCCCAGCGTTTCTACCAGTCTTCAAAGACATGCTGAAAACCATTTTGAGAGATCCTTCAAAATCGCCTCCGCAGCCTTCACCACTGCTCCTGTTGATGGATAATGCCTCCCACGAAGGCGTTTCTTCAAGTTAGGGAATAGAAAAATGTCACATGGGGCTAAATCCGGACTATAGGGAGGGTGAGGGAAGCACTTCACGTTCATTTTTGCAAGATATTCAGCAACAACATTGGCAATATGCGGCCGCGCATTATCGTGGTACAGCATCCAGCCTGCTTCACCGAAATGTGGCCTTTTGCGCCTGATATGAACTTACAATGTTTTCAGGACATCCCTGTAGTATTGTCCAGTTACTGATGTGTGTGCAGGTACAACATGCTGATACACCATTCCATAAATATCAAAGAATGAGATGACCATAACTTTCCCAGCAGAAGCAACCACGCTTGCTTTTTGGGGGGTTGGTGATGACGGAGATTTCCACACAGAGCTTTGCTGTTTGCTCTCAGGATCAAAATGATGTAGCCAAGTTCCATCAGCAGTGATTACGTTTGAAAGAAACTCCGGATCTTCCTCTAACATCAACTTTAACTGCATGTTACCTCCATTGCAGCGGTAGGTGATACTGAACATGTCTGAACTTGCCTAGTTCTCACACGCGAGAACCAGGAGCACCAACAATGAAACTACTACGGCGTGTTTGTTTCTCATTAAGCTAACAGAATATAATAAGATTGAATTTTAGTGTGAAAAATTATGACCGTAAAAAAAATATGATCATTCTTTATTGAACAGCCCTCGTACTAGAGATAGGTCCTCGATACTCGCGATACTTGCATGGTATCAACATCGAAGATACTTAAGAAAATTCGCTTTTTACTTTTTCGATATTCCGGTGGTGATTGTGCAATTTCGATTTTATTTTAAGTAGGACATTGCAAAGCTCGAGAAATTGTCAGGAATGTGGTACCTGTACAGCATCATTAGACAAGAAGATTCTCGTGTATCAGATTCACTGCCAGTTGACAGTTCACAAGGAGAAATCACTGTATACCTCAATGAAGATTTGTCACCTCCTCTTTCTAGTGCACTGGATTATTGAAAACAAATTAAAATTTTCAAAACGAAAAAGAAAACTAGCTACTTGTGCATTCCATCTGCAACTGTTTTCTCTGAAAAAAAAAAGGGACTAGCACAGCAGGACTCACACATGGCAGAAATAAAAGTAGCCTTGACCTCGAAAGAGTGAGAATGTTAGTATTTTTGAACAAAAAGTTCTAAAAGTGGACTGTTTAAAAAGGCATTTTGCTTTTAAATGTCTAATGTAGAGTTTTAGAGTTTTAGTACACTTAAGGTTTTAAATTTTTTCTCATTAAATATATGCATCTAATTAATTTCATTGTCATTACACAGTTCTCCCAATATTATATTTTGTATTGAAACTAGAAGTAGAAATGACAGTACAGAAGTATTATTTATTTATTTTGTTTGTTTATTTGTTTGTTTATTTATTTGCGTCTTCCAACGTCATGTCATATCGCACGGTAAATGAAATGGGTGAAATGATGCTCAAACGAGACCAGGGTCTATAGAGCTTAGAGTTGCCCGACATTCGTCTTTAAGGATAAAGGAAACCCCTGGAAAAAACCTTATCCAGGTAACTCACCCTGACCGAGATTCGAACTCGGGACCTCTTGAACGTGAGGCAGACACGCTACCATGTACACTACCGAGTCGAGCTATCGAAGTTTCGGGTATCGATATCGAGAAAAGGAAATATTCAATTAATATTTAATTCCTTTGCAAATAGGCAAAGGAAAGGAAATATATATATATATATATATATATATATATATATATATATATATATATATATATATATATATATATATATATATACCATAAGAATACATTCTTATCAATACTGGACATGAGTGACATAATAACAATAACTGGACATAATATTCATACATTTAATAGAAAACGGATGTATTGCTTGTCAGAGAAAATGGCTATGCTAAAGACTGATAGCAGAAGTAAAATGTTGGATTTCGACTGGTGACTCGTCAGGTTATATATAAAATAAGAATTAACATCAAAGAGAAAACTAATAAGGACATACGTGCCTATAGACCTGGTGTTACTCTTGCATAGCTAATTGAACAAGGAGGAGTTCATTTTCAACGAAATGGAGGTCCATCCACAATGGCATAAGAACATCCTGAGATATTCAATTTGATACCGATTCGGCTCATGTATTGATTGTACAATGATCGCAGACATCTTCTGTACATTTTATGGAAACTTTTAAAAAATGTCGATTGCTGTTCCGATGACGATGAAAAAGAGATGGACAATGATGGAGGTTATAAACCGATTAAAGAGAAACGTAATGTTGCATCAAGCAGTGCTACTGAAAACAGAAATGAAGAGTATTCAGATTCAGTGTTGATGAACCAGCTGTAGTTATGACCCACGCACAAGCAGTAGCAGAGAGAAATTGATGTTTTATTTCGAGAGTCAAGCCCAAACAGTGCCAAATGAACTTCTGATATTAAAGCGGATGCGAAATGGCGCTGCATGTAAACGATGCACTAAACTGAGACAGCGGAAGCTCACTGCCATTTTTTTCTTTTTACTGCCGACTAGTTTGTAGTACAGTGCAAATACAGTACATACAGTGTATGTACAAAATTAGCTTTTAGGAGAAAGTGTGCCGATAGTAATTTGTAAACTACATTAAAAGTATTTCGGTGATGTGTGCTTGTTTTTATCATTCTCCCGCCATTCTCTGGATAACCCGGATTTTCTTTAACTCGGATCGGTCCTGGTCTGAGTTGATTCGGGTAAACGAAGTTTTACAGTACTCCCCGTGTCTCACCATCCCTTCAGTGGCTTGTCACATCTTTTAGTAGCTTGAAGTAGAGTTTGCTTCCTCGCTTCCGTCCAGTAGGAATCAATTCATATCTAAATTAAGCTGATCAGAGACATTAGAATATTTTCCACAGTGGAATAAATCATGTGTTAGATGTTGGTTCAGCTTTACTGCAGTGAGCACCTCAGTCACGATATCAATCTAATTTTAAAATGTATTACTCGTATTAAGCGGCCCAGTTGTAACGTTACTGTCTAGGGCGATCAGAAATAATTTAAAAGATCATCGAGAGAATGGGTATCACTTTTTGCACTTACATCTCTACCAATAATACATTCTTAATAAACAAAATATGTTTGATTATTCTTTTGTTTTCGCGATTTGGTCAAACAGTAACATTTCAAATCTAGCATCTAGCAAATCTAGCACATCATTTTAGCCTCCTATGTGCATCTTACACCTACAACAAAATGTGCATGGAACTATTTCAACAAAGATATATCTTAAATACTAAGTAGACATAAAAATAAGATTTGGGAACAGTAGTTTTTGTAAGAGACATAAATGATAGATTGAGAAATAATGTGAACATGACACATCAGTGTTCTGTTGAGAACAACACAAAGGAAAAGGTGAAATACAATGGAGGGATCCCACAACATGGGCAGAACACCACATTTGGGCCGTATGGCTCTTTGTACTCCTTAATGGGATCCGTGGTTGAGAGATGAGAAAAAAGACCCTGAAAGGGACCACCTCCGCATAATGACGGTCGCCAGCCTTAACGGTGTCCCTAACGTTTCCATTACGAACACATCCGACGCCACCCTGGTGCATTCAAAACCCCCAACTCCCAGCGTCTCCCCTGGTGGGTTCTGAATGGACAATGCCAGCCGAGGCCAGGGAAGAAATAGCATCCAGCCAGAATCCGCCGACCACCGTATAAAACCCTGAAACAGATGATAATGAAGGAAATGATCGGTATAGGAAAGTCCTATAAAAGAACCACCCCAGCATTCGCCTACCAACCAGTTCTTACTACGATAAACTCAGAGTGAGTGGTTGCCAGAATCGATCCCGGCGAGACCTGTTACTGGAGTGCCACTTCGGTCGATTTGAGAACCACATAGTACATGTTATTAAAACAACTGAAATGAAATCTTAACAAACCTTCAAGAGCTGGCTGGTATTATTTGCATTTTGTTTTAAATGACTGACAGTATTAAGCCTATTATGTTCAAACTACCAATTTTATGTCAAGAAAACCATTTTATCTATCATTTGTTATAATAAGCCACTTATCTTTTCAACACGTTAATCCGAGTCGAAATACAAAGACAGCAATGAGATTGCGCTGAAACTAGTTCCAAGTTTCTACCCATTTTTATTCACTTTTATATTTCAAATATAAAATGCACTCCTGCAACATTAGATCAGATAATGCGGTAAGTTCTGTGCAATATTACGCACCTAAAATGTAATGCCCTTTTCATATTCATGAGAGCGACTAGCATGAGTAGTGTATCCTTATTGGAGTCTGTTACTTAATCTACTTCACTTGTATTAAACTGTAAGAGTGGATGTATAATCATGTACTATTAGACTGCCAACCCCTTATTACATTCCGTACAATTGGCAAGACCTTACGTCAGGGGAATTGCTGTTGCATGTGCAGGACAGACTCGAACCTGTACATATATGTGTAAATGTTCTCAAAGTCATACTCAGATATTACCAGTTGGTGGTTGGTGGTGAGAGATATTAAAATACCTATTGTTGACAAAGCCAGAAACGCGTCCATCTATATACTGGCTCATTAGAACTTTATAAACATGGAAGCAGAATTATTTTTGAAAAGATTTAACCTTCTCTTGATTTTATACAACCTAACACTGATTTGTAATTTAACCAGTACAAGTATGGCAAACTTTTCATGTAAGAGTAAAAGTCATATTTATTTTTCTCTGTTTTACGTTGCTTTACTACACGACAGAGCGTTGAAGTGTATTGACCTTCAGTGACACAGCGCTGCATTCGTTCATTTCGTTTATAGAAGAGCGAAATGCAGGATAAATAAAGTAAAAAGTATGCACACTTTGAACCGTCATTCAACATTTATGTTCAATTCTAGAATGTGCAATTGCTTAAAGTCCGATTTGAAACATAAACATACTTTCTGATGCAAGGGTGATCATTAAAGGCCGGAGGCGTGTGCGTTTTTCCACTGCACATGGAGTGCACTGTTACTGGTCTCGCATGTAAAAAACTGCAGATAGGTACAGCCTGACCATGACAACCACCTCACTGCTAGAAGAAACAAAACAGTAACGTTGCTCTTGCAAGGCAATGCTTCAATAGTTCGCATAGTACTACGTTACATTGTTTTCGACGGTTAAACATTTGATGGCCGTGTTGTACAACTGACGTCATTCATACTCTGTGTCCAGCTAACTTGTATTCGTGTGAGCGTACATCTCTCCGGCCTTTAGAGATCACCGTTCAAATTGGTGGCCTTCAATATTAATACATTACCGAGTGCGGGTCACCACTGCCTCCATACATGCTCCCTTATTACATACAATTATTGAAACTATACTGATGTGGATATACCTAACATCAAGTGAACACATTAATTTATTTCACATAACATGCTATAGGTGTAAATGTGTGGGCTGAATAACGATGGTTTTCTCTGCTATGGAATACGAGGGCTGTTCAATAAAGAATGATCATAATTTTTTACGGTCATAATTTTTCTCACTATAATTCGATCTTATTATATTCTGTTAGCTTAATGTGAAACAAACACGCCGTAGTAGTTTCATTGTTGGTACTCCTGGTTCCCGTCTGTGAGAACCAGGCAAGTTCAGACATGTTCAGTATCGCCTACCGCTGCAATTAAGGTAACATGCAGTTAAAGTTGATGTCAGAGGAAGATCCGGAGTTTCTTTCAAACGTAATCACTGCTGATAAAACTTGGCTATATCATTTTGATCCCGAGAGCAAACAGCAAAGCTCAGTGTGGAAATCTCCTTCATCACCAACCCCCCAAAAAAACAAAAGTGGTTGCTTCTGCTGGGAAAGTTATGGTCGTCTCATTCTTTGATATTCATGGAATGGTTTATCAGCATGTTGTACCTGCACACACATCAGTAACTGGACAATACTACATAGATATCCTGAAAATATTGCAAGTCCATATCAGACGCAAAAGACCACATTACATGAAGCAGGCTGGATGCTGTACCTAGATAATGCGCGGCCGCATATTGCCAATGTTTTTGCGTGAAGTGCATCCCTCACCCTCCCTATAGTCCGGATTTAGCCCCATGTGACATTTTTCTATTCCCTAACTTGAAGAAACGCATTCGTGGGAGGCATTATCTATCATCAGAAGCAGTGGTGAAGGCTGCGGAGGCGATTTTGAAGGATCTCTCAAAAAATGGTTTCCAGCATGTCTTTGAAGACTGGCAGAAACACTGGGACAAGTGCATCGCATTCAGGGGAGACTATTTTGAGAAGGACCAACAAAATTATGAGGATGAGTAAAGGTACGTACAATTGCATAGACAGCTCAAAAGCGGCGTAAAACTTTATGGCTATATTACTATTACTAGGATCGAATCACTACTCAAATCTGTACCTAAGCTCCAAGTGGGGCATCCCCGGGAGAAAGGGTGTGGGCTGGAGGGGTGAGAGGGTGGTCAACGCAAGGAGTCACGCTAGTGCAGAGGGTAGAGTTCATACTATCTACCAGTTGGAATCTCCCACGGCAGGCCAGCACAACGAGCATCCCACCCACTGCGTTCCGGAAAAGGCGCACCAGGTCGGCCATGCACCGCCGAGACCTGCAGGAGACCACCAGATGAGAGATGGTGTGAAATGATAATGGAGATGAAGTGGAGGAACAGGAAATTTAGGGGATGTAATTAACCTACCCAGCATTGGCCGGACGACCCGGGAAAACCCCTCGAAAAACCCATGGGTCTGGTAGGTCGGTCACGGGAATCGAACCCGTGCCTCTCAAATGCAGGCGGAACTGCCTGAGCCATTCCGTTCGATCTACTATTACAATGTTTTACGACATTTGGGAAAGAAGCAATATTTTAGAAGTAAAACATAAACGGCCATTTTTCATAGTTTTATATGAAACATTTGCGCTGAACTCGGCTATAGTAAAATTCAGCATAACACATAACACATGCATATCGATATTGTCAAATAAGTTAAGTTCTGCATCCAGATAGATACGATTCGTTATGACGTTTTTGAAAGATCCAAAAGGCGTGACGTGTGTATTTCTGATTGAAAAATCCTACTTCATTTCTTAAAGAACACTTCATGAACTACATGTAATCGGACGAGTATTTTACTGTCTTGTAATTTTATCTTATCTAGCAAAAGCACCGTTGGTATCTATGCGCATTAAATATGTTTATGCGAACTCAGCATGTTGCCACATCTACTAGGATTTGTTTATATCCAGTGGCTATAAATTACAATTTATGTACTTTTGGTGTATTAATAGATAGCCATTTTGAAATGAGACGCTGGTATCACATCCAAGAGGGGAACCATTTTATGTGACAAACTTTAGAATGATGCGCCTTTTACTTATAAGGCAAAACATTGTGCTTCTGCAGTACTTTACTGTCTACCCACAACAAGAAAGCAAGCTTGAGGAATGTTTAACGTAATCACTTTTGCTGACCCCACGGTGTTTATGCTTGCCTTTCCATTATGATAAGGTTGCTAGATTCGTTTAAAATATGCAAGTGTTGTCACATATCTCACCCGTGAATATTACTGCAACAAATATTAGATCTGGCAGCATGGGTGACTCATATGCACTCTCATACACCATTTCCTAGAAAACAGATCCAATAACGAAGCAGATATGTGTGTGTTAGTGCGTGTGTTTATACGTATGTGAGCACTGTAACTCAAAACAAAAGTCGGTTATACAAACTTCACATTTACGTTCAACATATTTCAAGAATGCAATTCGAAGACATTCAAGAAAAGCTCCTGTCCCAGACTACACTTTACACGGAATATTTCTCCGAATTTTGAATTTTTAAATAATGGCTCTAATAATTTTAATTAAAATACAATACGTTTAAGATATTTTTGTAATAAGTAAATGTACATCTTGAATTTTCTGGGAATGTCATCTGAAGTTGCGGCAAACCCATATACCAGTGTTAAATTGATTGGGTTCTAATTGGAGCTATGAGTTCTTTGATCCTCAGGTGAATGGTTGTAGGAAATAGATTTTGGTGGTTGTTGGCTGCTCAGTCGAATTAATAACTCTTTGTTTGTTGCAGAATTATTTGGTTTAATTCCTACTAAGTTTGCTTATCGACTTGGATCGGTGACCACCTGTTAGTAAAATTCCTAACATAAATTCAATTTTACTTAAAACCCTGGATTACTTGTTTAAAGGTACTTCCGCGCGGTTTCTATTTCTTCTTTATACGGCGACTACTTTGCTCTAATAAACTTCTAACGCTGCTTCCACTTACGCTGTTTGCGCTATTCTTAACTTCCCTACATTTCAGACTTATAAATCTTCGCTTCTCTTCTTAACGCGCATGAACACGTACTTATTGTCGTAGTATCACCTTTTAAATAAATTTTTCTTCCATCACGATTCAGTTCGAACCTTATTCTGACCCCCTCTCTAATTTTATCACATGACCAAACTAGCTCACCCTTCTCAAATGTTACATTATTATTGGTTTCTCATTTATTTCGATTTTTTGCATTGGTTTGTAAAACTCATCTAACTCATTGACGTTCAGCCCACCCTAAGTTGGGGAACGCCTACCCTGAGTTGTTTGTAACGGTATACATCGTTATCAAATCAGCGAAGTGAATCTCTTTAGCGTTCATGCTTAACTGCATTTTGAAATCCCTTTGTCCCAACACATTCCTGGCTGGAAGTATTCTGTAGTTCTCAGACATTGAACTTTTCCTAGTACAAAAAAGGTAACGGTCCTTCCTTCCTGTCTCTCCGACATGTACAGATTTTTACAAGAATATTTTCTCTTCCTTGCCTGAATGCTAGCATATATGTTATGTTACATTATATTCTTCCCTTCTTATTTTTTAAGTCAACCGCTTTTTTAATCATTACTCTATCCATTCTAATTTCATATTATTATAACAAGATTTTTATATTAGTTTAGCAAAGCATTTGATTAATTTATCTTCTTTTTAATTATATGATTTCGATTAATTCGCCGCCTCCAAATCGCTGCCTGATACTGCGGTTACAACGTCAAGTTCATCCTGGAGGACTTTCGCGTTACTGGTGTGCGCATACAGTATAGAGAATGTTACAAAATTAGACCGACAAACTTTGGGAGCTGATAGATACATTATTTTAAACACTTTTTATTAAAGCATTTTTTTTGGGCTGCGGAGCTCCGCTTAAGCGTTAATGTTAAAGCAAATGCTGGAATGCACATACATTGCGATTAACATCGGTGTGCGATATTCTGCCGTACTCTCGCAAAGGCACCAAACATTTCTTCTTGGATAGAGGATCAGAAGGTCAAGGACTGGTATGTTCTGTACGGACTCCTGTGTATTAGGAAGATGTGTTGCGCTGCATTGAGAACAATTCTGCAGATAGTACTCGTGCCATCGCTCAATAATTGCACCTAAGTCGTAGCACTATGATAAGAATTCTGCAGGAAATGTAGTTGCACCCCTTTCACCTTGAAAACATCCACGCAATGAGTCCTGCAGAGAACAATTTAATCAGTGGTATCTGGACAAAATTGAAAACAATGTACTATTTGCATCCCATGTCATGTTCACATATGAAGCAATTTTCACACGTGAGCAGTTATTTAACTGTCGGAATTCACATGTTTGGGGCTTCGAAAATCACCATGCTACATTTCAGAGATCACATCAATTGAAATTTAGTATTGATGAGTGGATTGGTATTGCCGATAACTTCTTAATAGTACCATACGTTCTGTTGGGCCGACTTAATGCTTACAATTTCTTATTATTTCTACAAGTTTTGCCTGATCTATTGGAAACAGTTTCCCTTCATATCAGACATGACATGCAATTTCAACTGATGGGACACCAGCTTAACTGTGGTACTGAAGTACGTCGAATTACTCGCAAAATCAGAGAAATGTCTGGTATCTTTGCGAGAGTATGTCAGAATATGGCACGCTGATGTTAATCGCAGTGGACGTGCATTAGAACGTTTGCTTTGACATTAACTCGTCTAGCACTTAAACGAAGGACTGCAGTAAAAACTTTCCTTAACAAAAAGAGTTTGAAATAATGTTACCTATCAGCTTCCAAAGTTTGTCGGTATAATTTTGGGACACTTTGTATAACGTTGCTTAACCTACCGAATTTCCCTATTCCCATTGTAACTACACTGGAATATTTAATTTAAAATTTTCTATGAATGTTTATCTCGATTAACATGACTGGAATGAACATGAATTGGACTGGACTGGACTGGACTACGCTGCGCACTAGGTTTTTGTACCTATGCCGCCAAATGGGGCAACTGCGGGAGGAAGGATGAGGTGAGAGGAGACAGATAGCGGTGGTTCCAAAGAGACATGGCGGTGCGGAGGGCAGAGTTCCCTGTAATTAATGAGTTGGAAACTCCCCGGCAGGTCAGAACAACCAGCATCCCAGCCCATTGTGATCCGGAAACGGCTCCGACAAACTGGGTTTGGAGACCGTCCAATCGGAGAAAGTTTAACCAAGATCAGATCATCCTGCCATGCACCGCCGAGACACCCGCCGACATTTCTACCCTGAAAGAGATCACCAGATGAGAGATGATGTGAAATGATAATAGAGATGAAATGGAAGGACAGGAAATTAGGGGATGTAATTAACCTACCTAGCATTCGCCTGGCGACCCGAGAAAAACCTTGAAAACGCCCATGGGTTAGTTAGGTTGGTCACGGGAATCGAATCCGGGCCACAGACGAAACCACCTAAGCGATCCTGCTCGGTAATGCGCAATTTTCTTTGTGCATTTTATTTCACTATTAACTTCCCAAATTTTATTTTAATTTTGTATTACATTAGCATTTACAGCATTTTCTTCAAAATTCTATAACGTGCCAAGTTGCAAATGTATAAAGCCTACAAACGCTAAATATTAGAATAAATATCCTAAATTTCGATTTAAAAGTGTTCAAACACAGCACCTTATAAAATCGTATATAACGCTGCGTTTATTATTGTTATTGTCATTGCCAAAATGTCTCCTTTTTGTGATTTCAAAATTGTTTTAAAATAATTATTTAATTATTACTTTTTCAGGTTTTGTGGCATATATTTTGGATAACGCATATTTGGGCATCTTTTCTCCTCTGTAATTTTGTTCTTTTTCATTAAAAGGGTTCTTAAAGTAAAGAGGAAGTTTTCAAATAGTGCTAAGATACTTCTGATTAGCGCTGTTCGGAAACATGCCACTTTTAACAAGGATGTCTTTGTGCTAAACTTTTGTAGCTTCTTCCACGAAAAATGATTAGGTAACAGTCAAGATGGGTTCTGAGACTTAGCTTCACTAACTTGGAGACAGGTAATTGATAAATAAAGTGAACTTGGCTGGCCCCTTAGCTCAGTCAGTAGAGCACCTGCATGCCGTGCTAGGGGTCCCGGGTTCGATTCTCGGCGCTGGGGTTGGGGACTTTTCTCCGACCAAGATAATTCCTCATCTTCCCCTGAGTCTGCAAGTATGAATGAGAGTGCGAATGTGAGTGTGATCTAATGATTAAAACCCAAAGATAGCGAGCTAACACCTTCAGTATGTTCCAAAGGAGAACGGCCGCCGATATGATCATTGGAGTTAAAGGCGGGGTATAAATGGAACAAGCAAAGAAAAAGAACTTGATTTTGAAAACTTGTTCACATTTGCTTATTGTTGAAGCACTGTAAAACAAACAAAATTCAGTTTCTGTGCTAGTATGCAGTATTGGTTATTTACATATAGAATGCCATATCGCTTGTATAGATGTATTTTCATCTGCTGCACCAATTAGCATCTCTATTGTTTCTAAATATGAAGAAGTATTTCAAATAGGTCCTCTATTTACGTTGTGAAGTTGAATATTTGCTTTCAACCTACCGGTTTGTCCTTAGTGAAAACGATAGATATTTCCTCATAACACAAAAATGCGATATTTTTAACTTGATCAACAGTTCTTAAAATATGACTAATATCAAATATAATTTTTCAGATTAAACATTTCGTGGGAATACATAGATACATTTTTATATGTATTGGCGTTCTATGTCTTTGGAATGGATTTTGAAGTTTAGGAGTTTATAATAATTTAATTAATTTAACTAACATCTTCAGCCCCTTATCGTTTGTGCAACTGTTGTATAATAATCTAGAAGATTTTTTATAGTAAATATTATACTTAACCCTTAGATTTTTATTCCATATTTCTTAGTATTAATGACGAAAGAAAAGTTGCCTTATTTTCACAAAAATAGTGATCGTAATGTCTGTGAATGCTGTACTCTAATTTATATAACCTCAGCTCGACAGTTTTTCATTTTATGGAAATGTGCAATCCATAAGCATCTTATGGGGAAAAGATTACACTGGGCAACAATGAAAATGTTTCGGGGTTAAAAATAGTGAATTTACATGTATTTCCATCTGCTGAATTAAAAAATCACCATAAAAATGATAGATTAGTTCTTGTTTTGCAGATAAAGTGACATCTCATTTTTTTACAGTGAAGATTTTAAATTTGGGGGAATTTTTTGGGGGGGAGTTGGCACACCTGTCAAAATACCGTAGATGACAACTACAAGCATTTGGTGACAGTGCTCCTGCAGAAATACCGTAACCTTGGATGCAACATGTCCCTTAAGATCCATTTTCTCCACTCCCACCTAGACTTTTTCCCTCCTAGTTGTGGAGCTGTTAGTGATGAACATGGGGAGAAATTCCATCAGGACATTTCTGTTACGGGACAAAGATATCAGGGTCGTTAGAATGAAGTAATGCTTGCGGATTACTGTTGGTCTTTGTATAGGGATTCTGCGGAACTCCATCACAAGAGGCAAGCTAAAAGATGACGAAGTCAATAGGCCACCACATGATTCTCTTCAGACACGACTATCTGCGAAGTATTTTTACAGCAATTTAGAACTCTTAGCATATAATTACCAGTTTAAAAAATCAAATGCACTTTCATTGTTGTAATTAAAATGTATCCTTATCTCTCAATCCGTTAATATGTAATACTTCCACCTTGTGTATATCATAGAAACTGGAGCTAATACAAAAGTTTCACTGTCATATTTGTTTTTCTCAACCCAAAATTAGTAGGAATTGTCTCATGAAGTGCTGGAAACATTCAAAAATCTTTGTTTGTTGCCCAGTGATATAGGAAAGGTTGAAAAAAATAAAAATGAAACTTTAAACATTGTTAACAGTCCGTTAGTTATTTAATTACCAAAAAAGTGCAACATTTTTATACAATATAGAAACCTGTAACATTGTGGGGGTGATGATGGTGAACATAAGGATTCTCCAGTCCTAGGACTGCAAGCAATAAAGCACATACTGTTGTCAGTTGTTAATTATGAACGATGTTTCAGCTGTTTGTGATATTACGCTCGGCACATGTTTCCTTCTTTATATGATTATTTACTTTGCACTGATAATGAACATGATTACAACATGTAAACAAATGCTTCAAGACCGTCTTACATAACGCTTACTGAATGATTTCCGCATTCATAAACTTCATTGCATAATTACATTTGTAGAATCTCAATTAAACAAAAACGTTACTTCGTGTGTACATCTGCAGTGCTTAAATAAAATGTAAATTAAAAAATAATTATCTCACAGTTCGTATAATTACGACTGAGCTGTATTGCCTTTAGTTTTATCTATGCCTTCTGCTTTCCTGTTTTCTAATTAATGTGATCATCTGTGCACTACTTGGAAAGAATATTCGCCAAGTTTGTCTTATAATTACATGGCTTTTCTCAGTGTGAGAGCCATAGGATATAAAACAGAGAGGTATACCTTTCACGCTGTGGCACCAACAGCACAGAGCTGAGCTCCAATATAATCAAATCAAACCATTGGCCTCAAAATTCTCTTAAACAAGGAAATTTAAATGGATGGCCCAGGCGGTTTCGGTTGTGGTCCGCATTCGGGAGGACCGGATTCGATTCCCGTGACCTACCTGACCCATGGATTTTTCGAGGGTTTTCCCAGGTCCCCAGGCGAATGTTGGGTAGGCTAATTACATCCTCCGAATCTCCTGTCCCTCCATTTCATCTCCATTATCATTTCACAGCATCTCTCGTCTTTCAGGCTAGAAGTGTCGGCGGGTGTCTCGACTTTGCGTGGTTAATACTTCCTCTCCGCTGGGACGATTTCAACGCCAGCCTGGTGGCCCATTTCAGGACCACGTTTATTGGGATGCCGGTTGTATTAGCCTACCGGGGAGATTCCAATTGGTAAAGTGCTGGGATCCTGCCTTCTGCACTGTCATGACTCCTTGGGACAGCTTCCTCTGTGTCCTCTCGCCTCATTCTTCCTACCGAGGATGCCCCTCTTGAGAGCACAGATACAATAGACCAAATCTGGACCTCCGTGTCGAATCCCCTTCGTAGCATAGTCTAGTCCAGTCGTGTTGAATAGAACATAAAAAATTCAAGGGAGACCTCTGAGGCCTCTGAGCAAAATTAAGCTCTCTTTCACGCCCAGTATACAATGAGACACTGTGAACCACAGAAGTTAAAGAGCATCCATAAGTAAAGAACCAGTTTCAGTCTACAAAATCTATTCGCTCGGTTTTATCTGTTAAGTCCATGGCATTTTGAATGACCATAGTTATTTTGATACTTTCTGTTATGGCTTCAACCTGTTTGCATTCTAATACTCACAACTTTTGTCATTTAGGAGATAAAATTAGAAGCTGTCTTATAGCCCAATTCCGTCAAAGGAACATCGGTTTTCAGTGGTGAAACACAATGTGAAAAGCGGAATACCATACTTTGTTTGTCCTCTCCTTACTACCGGTTATTTTCCAACCAAAAATACGATGTCAAGATTTCACCAGAGATACTACGTATTTTGAGGTTCCACGAATAGAATAAAATCGTGTTTAGAAATACGTTTGCTCTCATTGCACGCGCGTGTGTGTTTATGGGTGGGTGTGGGTGTGAACAAACATAATGTCGTGAATATATTATTGCGACGAGGTGGCGCGGCGCGGGCAACGAGATCAACGAGACGGGCAGTGCAGTGACATAAGCTCGCCGAAACGGTGGGGGGGAAGGAGACGGATTTCTCGAGAGTTCCTCTTTGTTCTAGCGCCGTCTTGATTGTTTGAGAACATTCCGGATAGTGAGTAGTCTATAAAAAGGGAGCCGCCACCCACCAGAGGGACAGTTGTTAATTGAACTCGCGTGCGTGAACAGCTGTGTTGTGGTCGTTGACCTTGCAAGTTGTATTGTGTATGTGACGTAATTTAGCGACTGTAAAGGTTGACAAAGTGTGTTTCTACGGAAATAAAGAACAATTTTTGGTGTTTGTAACCTGGACTTTTAATTTCACCACAAAGTCACAATAATTTTAAAAGTGATGTATCAGCTCGGCATCTTCTAAGATTTTCAAGCAAGTCCTCCCATCTAAAACTATTTTTTGTATGCCAAATTTTAATTTATCCGCCCACCGCTTTAGTTTGATGGTAGCATGTCTACTTCGTATTCAAGAGGTGCCGATTTCGAATCTTGGTTTAGAATGAGTTACCAGGATCGAGCTTTTTTCCATGTTCTCCTCTTATTCTGAAAGATAAATTCAGATGACTCTAAGCTCTGTGGACTCCGGGCTAATTTGAGTATCATTTCGTCCATTTCATTTATCGTCCAATATGCCCTAACTGCTAAAAAAAGATTAATATCGCTCCCCCCAAAAATAGGATATGTTGAATGAGTGCGTATGTCTCTGATTAATAAAATGTATCCTCGTATTGACTTGTGAAGACCTCCACATCTGAACGAATTTTACATGTACGAGGCATAATAACATATGTGATATATAAAATATAGATACAATGTAACTGGTAGACCATAAGAGAAATACAAAATCTGGAAGGAAAAAAACGTAGATCTCGTTAAAATAGCAGGGAATGTCAGTGTTTTTCTATTTCCTAAGTATTCATTACTCTTGGTTTAAATTTACTATTAGTTAATATACTTTTATGCGCTTGGTCAGAGTCTTTTGTTTCTCTGATGCGTAAGAATATAAAATCTCAAAACTAACATATAACAGTCCTTTTTTAAGGGTTTGATTGTCCCCTCCGTCTTCTTTATGTCCTTTACAATATATTTAATGAGACTATTTCTCTAAACCTGTATCTGCAATCATGAAGTAGACAAAACAGAGTCTTCTATAAGAATTGTCTGTGGAACACAGGTATATAAAAATAAAGTTACTGAAACGAGCATTAGATTTGGCAGCATTGGTTACTGATGTGCACTCTCACTCATTTCGTAGTAAACACTTCCACTACTAGAGCAGATAAACTATTCAAGCCCTGGAAATTAATTCTTCTTTCACACTGGCTGTGTGTAGCCTAAACTGTGGAAACGTAGACTCAGACTGAAAAATTCAATGCCATAGCCAGGATTTGAACCACGGATTTTCTGGTTGCCGTCCAGCCGCTCTAACCATTGAGCTACTATGGCCAACGCGCCGACATGACATTAAATTCTCCAACTGACTCGTATTTTCCCGGTAAACCACTGGGAGTTCTCATAAACTCATGAGACAACTACCTTAATGGTGACTTACTATGTTGTAAGTACTTCAAGGCCCGGGCTTTATAGTTAACCACTATTAGGTCAATTAATGAAAATTAATTGTTCTTTCACATTGGCCGTGTGTAGGCTAAATTGTGGATTTTTCAGTCTGGCTATATCTTTCCATACTTTAGCCTACACACGACCAGTGTTAAAGAACAATTAATTTCCATTAATTGACCTAATAGTAGTAGTAGTAGTAGTAGTAGTAGTAGTAGTAGTAGTAGTAGTAGTAGTAGTAGTAGTAGTAGTAGTAGTAGTAGTTTTATTCATCCGTTAAGTCAATACAATGACATTGGATACGTCAATACAAATATTTAGAACAATGCAAATAATATAAGTATAAAAATAAAAAAATAAGTTGCATCAAGTGTAATTAATAAGATCTAACCATGAACTCATAAATATATATAGTTGCATGGCTCTACAACTACACAGCATTTAAAATGAATCACAAATATATACAATTATATGGACAGCTACAGTGTATCTAGAAATTCACTTATATCATAATATGAATCACTTAATAAAATTTCTTTCAACGATAGCTTGAAACACCTCATGGATTTTATGTTTTTAAGATTGGCCGGTAGTTTATTATACAGAGTAACTGCTGAATATCTAACTCCTTTGGAATAAAGTGTAGTTCTATGTGTTATTGTTCTTAAGTCTGTTTTACCTCTGGTGTTATGATGATGTATTTGATTATTTGTGGTGAAATTTTCAAGGTTTTGTTTTGTATAACATAGCAAACAGTATATATACAGACTGGGCAGAGTCAAGATTTTCAATTCCTTAAAGAAGTTCCTGCAGGAGTCATATTTTTTTCCTGACATTAGGCATCTAACAATCCTTTTTTGTACTTTAAAAACCAAGTGTCTGTCTTTACTATCCCCCCAAAACATAATGCCATACCTCATTAGACTTTCTGCATATGCAAAATATAAGGTTCTCATGTCACTTGCATACAACTCATTTTTTATTACTCTTAATGAGAAGTAGAATTTATTTAACTTTATTACTAGATATTTTATGTGTGCTTCCCAGTCTAAATGCTGATCTATCCATACTCCCAGAAAATTTGCTTCTGTCTTATAAGAAACACATGCACCATACAACTTGATGTCAGGTTTGCCAACATTTTTATTTTGTTTGTGGCGAAATGATATTGCTGAAGATTTGTTTGTATTAATAATCAATTTAATTTTTTCAGCAAACCAAGTTTCAATTTTACTGGTTATGTGTTTTGCATTTTCATTTTCCTTTATTATAACATTTGTGTCGTCAGCAAACATAGTTACTCGAGTTGGATTTGAATAATTTGGGAAGTCGTTTATGAATATTAAAAAGAGGACGTGATTAACTATAAAGCCCGGGCCTTAAAGTACTTACACGTTGTAAGTCGCCATTAAGGTGGTTGTCTCGTGTGTTTACGAGAACTCCTAATTGGTTTACCGGGAAAAATACGAGTCAGTTGGAGAATTTAATATCATATCGGCACGCTGGCCATACTAGCTTAATGGTTAGAGCGGTTGGACGGAGACCAGAAAATCTATGGTTCAAATCCCGTCTATGGCATTGAATTTTTCAGTCTAACACTACGTATTCAAGCCCTCTTCAGGTCCCAATTACCTTCTCGTGGTGGGTAGTCAGTACACATATACCAGATGGCCTATCCGTTCCGACTTTCACGTAAGCAGATATTCATTCGTGCGTAAGAACATTTGCAAAACGAAAAGGGGTAAATCTAATTAAACAGAAGGCAGTGGCCTGAACGAACTTCGTTCTGTTCCACTCAAGAGCGTGCTAGGGAGATTCGTGAATTAGTGCTCTTTATTAATTTGAATGCACTTAATATTTTAATACATTTTAAGGACATATTTTAAATGTTTTGTTGCAGAATTATCTACAAATAAATATTCCTTGACCTAGTTATAGACTCACGGTTTGCATGTCAACTTGAAGGTTATCTCATCCTACACGTTACTAAATGTACATATCTGTGAAATAAGGTAATTGATAACATTTCTGCAACGATTTATTGCGATTATTATGAAGTGGGTAGAAGCATGTTTATCTGGACCGTTTGTGGATATCTGTGAAGTAACATCGGATACCGAACGCTACACATGAGATGTCCTTCCTTTAGTTGAAGCGCCAACCGTGGCAAACATCATGCAGATGTTTCTACCGGTATGTTAAATGATACCGGGTCAGTACAAAGGTCACATGTGTGTTTAATATCAAGAAGTGCGATAATCTTGTGTCGAGTCGTTTTGGACTGGAATTGCAATGTAGAAATGAAGTTACGGGTCTGTAGATACCGGGAACTTCGCACGACTCGATGGTTCTGTATCTCTTTGGGAGCCCTCGTTTATAACAGGGTACTTTATTTTGTAAAAGTAGATGTTCTGCGCTTTGTTCCGTTTCCCCTCTTCTCTTGTATCACGGCGTGTCGCATTCTACCAGAAGCTACTTCTCCCGTGTCACACTTGCAGCATCCTTTGTTTTTGTGCGTCCTACTCGTTAAAGCCGTAACGTAGCGGATTGAGCAGTGGAAAGCTGAAATAAGAACTAAAATTAGAACTAGGATCTTCCCATCCTTGTTCGATTACTTTAACCAGCTCACCTACCATGGTAAGATGTCAGCACGGCATTATATCTCCAAACTAGCTCTCATTTTTCCGATAAACTACAAGAAAACTCAAATTCATAAGAGGTAACATCCCTAATAGGGACTTACAATTATAAAATATCAAAGAAAACATATGTTTTGCACCATGGCTTAGTGGGCTAGAGCGTTGTACTTTAGTTCCCTGCGCCCGGAATGCGCCCGGGATCGATTCTTCCCTGGGGGGGGGGGTGCGGATTTTAACTCCCGTGTATAGGTTCCCACTCAGCATCGTGAAGAAATTGAGGAGCTACGCCACGTAGCGAACCCTGTCTAGAAAGCCAACTTTCCGGCTGGGGATGCCGAGATGCTGACCACATCTTCTTCCCGTATCGGTTGGATGATCGCCCACTCTGCCGTGCGTAGGTAGACAGGTTGGCAGCCTCAGGCCCACTTTGAGCTGTTACGCCATGTGTTACGTTTTTTTATTTTTTATTTTTTATTTTTTTAAGGAGATGCATCTGTAAATTCAGCAGCACCAAGATGTCGTTGCCCTCCCGGGACACTGTCCCTTACTGGCATTTTATGGGGAATAAGTCATCGGGCGGTGGGTAGACGGTTGGCTTTTATTTTTTTTATGTGTAATTAGGAAGAGAAGAAATAGAAAGTAATGAGGATGATATATTTATGGCATGTCTAGGGAGATTCTTGGATGTTTGTAGGTAGCCCCGGGGGTCTATATCATATTCCCCGAGACCCCTGATGAGATGATTGAAACTGGATGGTAGGTCAGAATAAAATGTTTGAGAAAAGTTTAGAAGTAGGTGATTAGATTGGTAAATGAGAGGTCATTGTGAATATTGATATTGGGGATGTACCATTCCACATCTGTAGCAATCCTTAGATATCGCTTTTGCAGGACCTGGAGTTTATTTAAGTGTGAGTGTGCTGCAGCACCCCAGATTTGACATGCGTACGTTATAGCAGACCTCAGTATCTGTTGGTAAATGAGTAACTTGTTTCTGAGACTCACAGGTGACTTTTTATTGTAGAGCGGATATAGCATGCCCATACGAGTAGATATAAATGATAGGTTCCAGCGCAGACCCAAATGAGCAAGATGGCGGCCATGCGCAATCGGTATGTTTAGTGGATTTAGACGGTGTTTAGGTAGGCAGTCAATCCTCTTAATTTGCTGTACCTTATAATGCTGTGTCCTGAGGTATGATCAGAGCTTGTCTTGAGCTATGATCTGAGGCTCTAGGGTTAAGGGCTGCAGGGTTTCTTAGGTAAAGTCTGTTGGTATGGGATGTTAATATCTGAAGGATTTAATGGTTAGGTCCTGAGGTATGATCTGGGACTCTATGGTTAAGAGTTGCAGGGTTTCTTAGGTAAAGACTGTTGGTCTGGGAGGTTAATAGCTATAGGACTTAGAGGTTAGGTCTCGAGGTATGATCTGGGGCTCTAGGGTTAAGGGTTGCAGGTTTCAACAGGTAGGGCTGCAGGATTTAATGGTAAGCTCTTGAGGTATGATCTAAGGCTCTAGGGTTAATAGTTTCACAGGTGAAGTCTGTTGGTCTGGATGGTTGAGAGCTGTAGGATTTAGGGGCTTGGTCTCTATGTATGATCTGGGAGGGGGGGTCTAGTGCTAAGAGCTGCAGGTTTTTCACAGGTAAGGGTTGCTGGTCTGGGAGGTTAATAACTATAGCATTTGGAGGGTAGGTCCTGAAGTATGATCTAGGGGCTCTAGGGTTAAGAGTTTTCACAGGCGAAGTCTGTTGGTCAGGATGGTTGAGAGCTGCAAGATCTAGAGATTAGGTATCTATGTATGATCAGGGGGGTTCTAGTGTTAAGAGCTTCAGGTTTTCACAGGTAAAGGTTGCTGGTCTGGGAGGTTAATAGCTGTAGGATTTGGAGGGTAAATCCTGAGGTATGATCTGGAGCTCTAGGGTTAAGAGTTGTAGGGTTCATAGCTAAATGTTGTTGGTCTAGATGATAAAGGCCGTAGGGTCTTTTAACTACGTTTTATGGGCTGAGGTATGGTCTTATCATTTTGAAGTTCAGTTTGCTAGTCCAGCGATTAAAGGCGGTTAATCTCGAGGCAAGTCCTACATTTATGCTTTACTATGTCATCCTATTATAAACTAACCTAACCTAATATACTCATTCAGTTCTACCTTCTTTCATCATTCTTTATTGTAACCTAGCTGTGTTTGGCTAGTGGCTTCCTTTGTTGCACCTGTTAACCTAATTGTTCTCTTTCCTTAACTTCCTCTATTCTACCACTTTAACCTAACCTAATATATCCCATGGTTTTAACTTCTTGATCATTGTTCAAGCTAGTTGATTCTGGTATTAACATTCGTTCTCTTTTCTTAAGCTGCCCTGTTTTACCTCCTTAACCTATCCTAAGCATGTTTCTTTTCTCATGCTAACTACTTGTATGTATGATGCAAATTTTTTAGACATATCGGTGTTAGAGCTATCTTTGTCACTGCAAGAGGTATATATGCTGATTACAGATCTTTATACAGTAAATTTAACCCTTTGTGTATCTGCTTCTCTTTTCCTAAAAATTGAGATTCTTTTGTTGCTAGGGCTTCTTGTTTTTCGTACCTTCTCTATGCTTTCAGGAACTCTATTCTACCTTGTTATGTTATGAGGTCTTATGCTTATATCTTAGGCTTTTTGATTAAGCCTTTTGATCTGAAAGACTATGTATTTTGGCTATGTTCCTCATCTCTTATGGTCACATGGTTAGGTCTTGAGGCATGATCTTAGGGCCTGGGGTTTAAAGGATATAAGTCTCATAGCTTAAGCTCGTAGGTCTAAAGGTTAAAGACTGTAGGTTTAGTGGTTAGGTCGTATGGATTCAAGGTTAGATCTCTCGGTCTAGAGTTTAAGGCTGTAGGATCTGAAGGTTACGTATGGAGGTATGATCTGAGGGCTCTAGGGTTAAGAGTTTTAAGCTTCATAGCTAAAGGTTGCTGGTCAGGAGGTTAAAAACTGTAGGATCTGGAGGTTAGGTATTGAGGTATGATCTCGGAGCTCTAGGATTAAAAGCTATAGGCTTCATAGCTAAAAGTTTGCCAGCTAGAGATATCTTCTTTACTGTTAGAGGTATATTTGCAATGGTCTAGGCGTACAGTTTTCTTACACTTTTTCATGCAGATTGATGTCTTCGTACTCTTGTGTCTTTTTCAAGCTTTTACCCCCTATGCATCGTCTTGTAATAAGTCGTTACGCTAAACTAATGTTCTAATGCTATTTCCAAGCTTTTTTCAGATGTTATGAGGTTTATGCGCGTTTCAGGGATATTTTAGACCAAGTTACGTTACTTAAATCATTTTATAACTAATTAAGAAGGTTTTTCAAGGATATTTCAGATTACGAGATAGTAGTTACTTTTTAAATTTACCTATTTTAACATTAACTAAAGTGTGTTCAGTTAGCTTATGTGGTGAGGTAGACGTCCCCCGTCTTTTTCTCTGGACTTGGGACCAGCGTCAGAATTTGTTTTCTGAACGGTAGACTTAACGCCCTCCTCTGCTCTTATTATTCAGCTGTTTTCATGCTTAGATGTTTTAATGCTACGTTCTAGTGTTTATTTCTCGGAATGAAAATTATTTTATTTTTTTGTGCTCTAGGGTTCCTTCTTTCTTTCGCCGTTCAAAAGACGGTAATGTCCATGGGCATATGTGGATACTCCATCATCTGCAATTACTCTCTTGTCATCATGTGGAGATAGGGATATTTTGCTCACTTCCACTGACGTAACATTATGTTGACGGGACATAATTAGGTTCATTGGCGTTCTTATGATTTCTCTGCTTTTAAGACAGTCCACATAGCTCTCAAAGGTTATGTACTGTTTAACGGTACTATGTTTTATGCCTTTTATCTTCTTGATTATGCCTCCATCGATATCGAGTGCATACATCTTCGGTCTCAGTCCAACAAAACGACGAATGATTTTTCCATAGGCTTCATCTTTAAATTTTCCCAACACTTTCTTGTTTTTTTGTAGAATGGCATATATGGTCGCTAGGATAATCAGCAGTATCCAGATGTTCCAGAAAACGTAACTTATCCTGGTATATGTCTCCGTTAGTTACACGATGGATGAAAGAGTCAATATCCATGTACATGAGCTTCAGATTTTCAACCCCGTAATACGGCATTAGCACATCATAATGATACCAATACATCAAGGTCTTCGAGATATCCAGCACACACATCCCAATGTATATAGGCTTGTTGAAGACTATCTCTCGTGACGCTATGTGTACTGCAACCAGATTAGGTCCATATATAGTTCTATCAATAAATGTAGGCTTAGCAACCAGTTTTTCCAATGTCTTCCAATCGGGGACAAGTCGTATATTCAGTCGGTTTCTGATGTTTTCCATAGTTTTGCCAAACATGGCATTGTTGAAAAGCTTGTAAAGATCCTTCTCGAAATCATTTCTCGATCCTTGTCGCAGCCGGTTATTGAATTCCACATAAGGCTTTAACCAACATGACTGTTGAAATTGTAGCACCCGATGGATTTTAGTCAGTTGTAACCCATGACTAAGGGCTTGCTTCAAGGTCATGTAATGCACCACATACCTAGTTCGTGATCCAAGGTGAGGAATTAGTTTCCTTGTAGAAGAACCCGGGGGCTTGATACACTCAGGTAGGAACGGTAAATCATTGTGCAGGTCATGGAGTTCTGTAGGATATTGAAGGTCCACTTCTAAGATGTATCCGAGAGGGTCATCTTCTCGTAGTATATCTAGGTTGATATCTTCAGGAGAAACCCACTTAAAACCCCCGTAAGCAAGGGCCTTCCCCATAGCCCACGCATATTGATTATTTGCGTCCTCGTACGTAATATATTGAGAGGGTTTACTTGAGTCATACTCCTTCATGTAGTGATTGTTCGCTTCTGCATACCGATGAGAAACTTGGCATAATCCTCCTCTTATACCTGCTTCAACCATGAGTAGCTGGTCATAATCCTGTAGTAATTCCAGTTCAATTCCTGTGTACAACAGCATTGCATCCCACGTAAGTCCGGGTGATGTATAATAATGTGCGGGATCAACTTTATGGGTTTTCAGGGTCTGCTCACTGAATGTTTCAAACACATCTGCTAGTAGAAGGACATCCGAAGTTAAGTAGAGGTCACTGTAGTCGCCTAGTGTTCTGATGTTGAAGAGACTCCATACGGTTTTTGCATGCTGATACTCTGCATCACTAATTTCTTCTCTGTTTAACTTACTGTAGAATGCTTCTCTCGGAGGAAGTTCTGTCTCACTCAAAACATCCCATGATGTAACGTAATCTAAGGGAAACACACCTTTACGCATCATCAATTCTATCTTCTCTGCTCCAAAGTACTTCTGGGTTTCAGGATATGATGTTAGATTTTTTGCTAGTTTATCCAAGCTGGTACTAAGGAAGCGATAGGTATCCACAAAACGAAGTTTAATGTCACCAACATACTTGGAAAATGATATATAACTTTCCTCAGAGCTAGGAATAACTTCTACTCTATCGCCAGTACAGCCTAACTCCTTAACAATGAAATGGGAGTCATATCCACTCAGGTTATGTATGAAGACAGGAATATAATTAGGCGTTTTACACGCTAGATTACACTGATTATGTAGACTTCCTCGATATTCACCACTTATATGATCATGATCTCGTACTTTCCAGTTATCGTCGGTAAATTCTTTACCACATAAGTAGCATTCTGTAGAAGATTCGAATGATTTTTGTTGCTTATCTGTCAGAGTTAATGGAGCACCAGTTTTGTATACAGCATTAATTTTCTTTGTGAGAGAACTTACATACTCCATAAACTTCGGTGCAGCATCATAACCACGATATACATAGGGTTCAGTAGGAAGATCAGTCTGTAAACCTTCAATTGTAGCTGAGGATTTGACATAAACACAGAAACTCATAGGAATATGCTTCTGATATGGAACTGTATAAGACGTTTCGGCATTAGAAGAACACCCGTGGTAAGGGGTAAGAATGCATTCAAAGTCAGCGTATATGACATAAGGTAATTTCAACATCTCTTCATGATTCTTGAATCTAACAATAGATTTCTCCTTAGTTGGCATAACAATCTAAGCAACTCCGTGTTGGCTACATAATTTTCTATGTTCATTTAACCACTCAACTCCTCCATTTCGATAATCAAAGTGCGTAAAACAGCGCTTGCAGATGTAGAGTTTTCCCTCACATTTGGTTTTTTGTTGATGAATAAGTCTCTCGAAATTCTTTATATAAACGTAATGATGACGTCCAGCTGAATTGCTTAATAGAAGCAGGTCGCGATGCTCAGTCAGTTCTTCATTGACAACTTTCATAGGGAACACTTGATTCTTTTCATCCAAACCGAAAACATTTATAGAGATGTTATTTTTTCGTTCAAATTTTGGGATGTCACTCAAACTCATAGGAAATGAGACGCAGCTAAAGTCATATCTTTCTTGAAGATTCTTATACTTGCTAACACGTTGAGGATCCTTGTGAATGAACTTGGCAAGTACGGCGTACATAAAACATTTCTCATCATCATAGTTGTGCGGATTTATACAGGCTCCTTTAGCTCCAACAATAGCCGGTAGAGGGATGTAACTGCTCCCTTTTAGACCATTATTCTTGTTGATCCTAACACGCACACCATCAACAGCTAATAAAGCCCAGCTGCTTCCTTTAAGTTGACTTTCCTCCATTTCAGTACAAAGTTTCTTGAATTTACTTTCCAATATGGCGTCCAAGTCACTTTCTAAAAATATTGCTTGATTTGGTGTTTTAAAGGCTTTATCAGTAGTGTCACCAACGGCATTCACAAACCGACATTCAGCCATGAGGTTAATTTTCACACTTTTATGCATCCTCAGTTGCTTCTGAACGGCTTGAATTATCCGCTGTTTTGATTCCTGGAGATATGTATTCAGGTCTTGGCATGTAGAGCACTGGATGAAATATGATTTCAGTCGATCCTGGAAAGCTGTTTCATATTCTACGACATCGTCTTCATCAGGAACCATTAACAGCAATTTATGTTTGGTAGGCTCGATCTTGAGTTTCTTAGCAGCAGTTATTCTCTCGCATCGTTCTTGATGAGTATCTCTGCGATTCTCAGTATCATAAACATTACCACAATGTTTACATTCGTAAAACCGGCCACATACCAGCTCATGTCTCTTTTTATTGCAGCTTTTCAGGAAACTCTTTGCACATATGCTACACCTATTTTCAGGTATAGTGTCTAACAGAGCTTCCATCGCTATAGTTTTTGTTGTGTGCAGGCTAATTCTCGGGGAATATGTTGCCAAGTAAGTGCCTTGATACAGTTTTCACTTCTCTTCTTCACCTTGATAAGTTATCAGCGCTACTGATGATGAATTTCACTGTAGAAGCTGATCCGCTATGCTATAAACACACTAGCGTAATTACAATCTAAGATCGATCAAGCTCTCTTTATACACTTAGCACAGACCTAATAGAAAACTTCATCATCCCCTCCACCAACGGGATTCGAAGGTGGCACTCCTATCGGAGAAAACCTAAAGGAAAAACTTCATCACACCACCACCACCACCACCACCTTTGTAGTTCGAAGGTGGCGCTCCTATCGGAGAAAACCTAAAAGAAAACTATTATCTTGCTACCACAGGGGTTCGAAGATGGTTCTGCTATTGGAGAAAACCTAAAAGAAAACTCTATTAATTTTCCAGTTTTCGATTATTCTTTAACTACTATACAATTCACATGAGAGAAAAAATTAGACAAATTAAAATTGAAAAAGGAAATAAATAGTTAGATTTGAAGATAAAATGTAGACAATTCAAACGAGTATAAACACGACTAAGCTCCGCTTTTTAGTTTTAAAGTTACATTAGGAGCTCCCATTGCCACCCGTAGACACCTCTCCGTCATCTTCAACCACGTGTTCTTGATTCTTTTCACACATATCTTTACATAACAGTTCTATTTTTCTCAAGTTCATCTATTACACCGTTTAACTGATCCACGGGGCACCCTTAGAATCCTTCACTTCATCCTCAAACACACCTTCTTGAACCCTTTTGATATATTTTAACCTATTTATGTTTGTTGCTACGGGCATCCGTTCTTTTTTCTTAAGTTAAATTATTACGGCCATCTTGTTATGTCTGAGTCTCATGCTTATATATTAAACTTTGTGATTAAGTATTTTGATTTGAAAGTCTATGTAAATCGGTTAAGGTAAACATCTCTTCTCAACATGAGACAAGTCATGATGTATGATCTTATGGGGTGAGCTTGTCAACACGCCTAAAAGCATTTATATTCAAAGGTATTTAAATTATCCCACCGAGATTTGAACCCTGATCCTAAGGCGTAAATTACCATTTCAACAACAATTCAGATCTAAAGTATATATGTATACGCTATTTCATTGCGGTAACGTTATTAGTTCCAAAGTTATTTAAGATTCAAGTTATTACGACAGAAGCGGTTATCGAACCACGGGTCTGTAGGATACGGAATCATAAATCATTCACAGCATATGTTGAATGAAAAAAACCTGCGCTTTCCCCTGCTGTTCTATGTGCAATAGATCAGAAATAGAACACAATTACATAATTCAATGGACGATGGGAACTGAACCAGGGACCCTTGAGCTACACGTTGTCAGCATATGATTAACTATGAGAAGCATAACCATATAAAGGTTATTTCACTTCTCTAGACCCACTGGTTACAGAGATATTTAAATTAAACAATTCAGGACTCGAACTAAGGACTACAGGTATACAGCATAAACCCTGTGGACCCCGCTAACCATATGTAAGTAATAAAGTTTATCCGAACTCTCTATCATAATTAGTTTCGGAGTTATTCCAATATAAGCAGTACTCTTTTGTGCAGAGTTTGATTAGGGACCATTGATAAAACTACAAGTCACAGACAGTCAGTAAGGGCATGGACACCCCTTACCAGGCGGTTAAAGGTACCATCACTTGTCTTTCCACCCCTGGTCGGCATCCCATTGTTTACGCACCCTCTTTATCACATGCAGGTGTGCCGGCGTCTTGTGACAGGGGTTTGACAGGTCATCAATCAAGTAGTAGTGTATAAAAGGGGACTTAAGCACAATAGAATATCTAATTTGCATATAAATTGAAAGGGGCGGGGTAAGGGATAGTGGAACCTTTTCTACACTACTACTTGATTGATGACCTGTCAAACCCCTGTCACAAGACGCCGGCACACCTGCATGTGATAAATAAAGAGGGTGCGTAAACAATGGGATGCCGACCAGGGGTGGAAAGAGAAGTGATGGTACCTTTAACCGCCTGGTAAGGGGTGTCCATGCCCTTACTGACTGTCTGTGACTTGTAGTTTTATCAATGGTCCCTAATCAAACTCTGCACAAAAGAGTACTGCTTATATTGGAATAACTCCGAAACTAATTATGATAGAGAGTTCGGATAAACTTTATTACTTACATATGGTTAGCGGGGTCCACAGGGTTTATGCTGTATACCTGTAGTCCTTAGTTCGAGTCCTGAATTGTTTAATTTAAATATCTCTGTAACCAGTGGGTCTAGAGAAGTGAAATAACCTTTATATGGTTATGCTTCTCATAGTTAATCATATGCTGACAACGTGTAGCTCAAGAGTCCCTGGTTCAGTTCCCATCGTCCATTGAATTATGTAATTGTGTTCTATTTCTGATCTATTGCACATAGAACAGCAGGGGAAAGCGCAGGTTTTTTTCATTCAACATATGCTGTGAATGATTTATGATTCCGTATCCTACAGACCCGTGGTTCGATAACCGCTTCTGTCGTAATAACTTGAATCTTAAATAACTTTGGAACTAATAACGTTAGCGCAATGAAATAGCGTATACATATATACTTTAGATCTGAATTATTGTTGAAATGGTAATTTACGCCTTAGGATCAGGGTTCAAATCTCGGTGGGATAATTTAAATACCTTGAATATAAATGCTTTTAGGCGTGTTGACAAGCTCACCCCATAAGATCATACATCATGACTTGTCTCATGTTGAGAAGAGATGTTTACCTTAACCGATTTACATAGACTTTCAAATCAAAATACTTAATCACAAAGTTTAATATATAAGCATGAGACTCAGACATAACAAGATGGCCGTAATAATTTAACTTAAGAAAAGAGAACGGATGCCCGTAGCAACAAACATAAATAGGTTAAAATATATCAAAAGGGTTCAAGAAGGTGTGTTTGAGGATGAAGTGAAGGATTCTAAGGGTGCCCCGTGGATCAGTTAAACGGTGTAATAGATGAACTTGAGAAAAATAGAACTGTTATGTTAAGATATGTGTGAAAAGAATCAAGAACACGTGGTTGAAGATGACGGAGAGGTGTCTACGGGTGGCAATGGGAGCTCCTAATGTAACTTTAAAACTAAAAGGCGGAGCTTAGTCGTGTTTATACTCGTTTGAATTGTCTACATTTTATCTTCAAATCTAACTATTTATTTCCTTTTTCAATTTTAATTTGTCTAATTTTTTCTCTCATGTGAATTGTATAGTAGTTAAAGAATAATCGAAAACTGGAAAATTAATAGAGTTTTCTTTTAGGTTTTCTCCAATAGCAGAACCATCTTCGAACCCCTGTGGTAGTAAGATAATAGTTTTCTTTTAGGTTTTCTCCGATAGGAGCGCCACCTTCGAACTACAAAGGTGGTGGTGGTGGTGGTGTGATGAAGTTTTTCCTTTAGGTTTTCTCCGATAGGAGTGCCACCTTCGAATCCCGTTGGTGGAGGGGATGATGAAGTTTTCTATTAGGTCTGTGCTAAGTGTATAAAGAGAGCTTGATCGATCTTAGATTGTAATTACGCTAGTGTGTTTATAGCATAGCGGATCAGCTTCTACAGTGAAATTCATCATCAGTAGCGCTGATAACTTATCAAGGTGAAGAAGAGAAGTGAAAAGTGTATCAAGACACTTACTTGGCAACATATTCCCCGAGAATTAGCCTGCACACAACAAAAACTATAGCGATGGAAGCTCTGTTAGACACTATACCTGAAAATAAGTGTAGCATATGTGCAAAGAGTTTCCTGAAAAGCCGCAATAAAAAGAGACATGAGCTGGTATGTGGCCGGTTTTACGAATGTAAACATTGTGGTAATGTTTATGATACTGAGAATCGCAGAGATACTCATCAAGAACGATGCGAGAGAATAACTGCTGCTAAGAAACTCAAGATCGAGCCTACCAAACATAAATTGCTGTTAATGGTTCCTGATGAAGACGATGTCGTAGAATATGAAACAGCTTTCCAGGATCGACTGAAATCATATTTCATCCAGTGCTCTACATGCCAAGACCTGAATACATATCTCCAGGAATCAAAACAGCGGATAATTCAAGCCGTTCAGAAGCAACTGAGGATGCATAAAAGTGTGAAAATTAACCTCATGGCTGAATGTCGGTTTGTGAATGCCGTTGGTGACACTACTGATAAAGCCTTTAAAACACCAAATCAAGCAATATTTTTAGAAAGTGACTTGGACGCCATATTGGAAAGTAAATTCAAGAAACTTTGTACTGAAATGGAGGAAAGTCAACTTAAAGGAAGCAGCTGGGCTTTATTAGCTGTTGATGGTGTGCGTGTTAGGATCAACAAGAATAATGGTCTAAAAGGGAGCAGTTACATCCCTCTACCGGCTATTGTTGGAGCTAAAGGAGCCTGTATAAATCCGCACAACTATGATGATGAGAAATGTTTTATGTACGCCGTACTTGCCAAGTTCATTCACAAGGATCCTCAACGTGTTAGCAAGTATAAGAATCTTCAAGAAAGATATGAATTTAGCTGCGTCTCATTTCCTATGAGTTTGAGTGACATCCCAAAATTTGAACGAAAAAATTACATCTCTATAAATGTTTTCGGTTTGGATGAAAAGAATCAAGTGTTTCCTATGAAAGTTGTCAATGAAGAACTGACTGAGCATCGCGACCTGCTTCTATTAAGCAATTCAGCTGGACGTCATCATTACGTTTATATAAAGAATTTCGAGAGACTTATTCATCAACAAAAAACCAAATGTGAGGGAAAACTCTACATCTGCAAGCGCTGTTTTACGCACTTTGATTATCGAAATGGAGGAGTTGAGAGGTTAAATGAACATAGAAAATTATGTAGCCAACACGGAGTTGCTTAGATTGTTATGCCAACTAAGGAGAAATCTATTGTTAGATTCAAGAATCATGAAGGGATGTTGAAATTACCTTATATCATATACGCTGACTTTGAAAGCATTCTTACCCCTTACCACGGGTGTTCTTCTAATGCCGAAACGTCTTATACAGTTCCATATCAGAAGCATATTCCTATGAGTTTCTGTGTTTATGTCAAATCCTCAGCTACAATTGAAGGTTTACAGACTGATCTTCCTACTGAACCCTATGTATATCGTGGTCATGATGCTGCACCGAAGTTTATGGAGTATGTAAGTTCTCTCGCAAAGAAAATTAATGCTGTATACAAAACTGGTGCTCCATTAACTCTAACAGATAAGCAACAAAAATCATTCGAATCTTCTACAGAATGCTACTTATGTGGTAAAGAATTTACCGACGATAACTGGAAAGTACGAGATCATGATCATATAAGTGGTGAATATCGAGGAAGTCTACATAATCAGTGTAATCTAGCGAGTAAAACGCCTAATTATATTCCTGTCTTCATACATAACCTGAGTGGATATGACTCCCATTTCATTGTTAAGGAGTTAGGCTGTACTGGCGATAGAGTAGAAGTTATTCCTAGCTCTGAGAAAAGTTATATATCATTTTCCAAGTATGTTGGTGACATTAAACTTCGTTTTGTGGATACCTATCGCTTCCTTAGTACCAGCTTGGATAAACTAGCAAAAAATCTAACATCATATCCTGAAACCCAGAAGTACTTTGGAGCAGAGAAGATCGAATTGATGATGCGTAAAGGTGTGTTTCCCTATGATTACGTTACATCATGGGATGTTTTGAGTGAGACAGAACTTCCTCCGAGAGAAGCATTCTACAGTAAGTTAAACAGAGAAGAAATTAGTGATGCAGAGTATCAGCATGCAAAAACCGTATGGAGTCACTTCAACATCAGAACACTAGGCGACTACAGTGACCTCTACTTAACTTCGGATGTCCTTCTACTAGCAGATGTGTTTGCAACATTCAGAGAGCAGACCCTGAAAACCCATAAAGTTGATCCCGCACATTATTATACATCACCCGGACTTACGTGGGATGCAATGCTGTTGTACACAGGAATTGAACTGGAATTACTACAGGATTATGACCAGCTACTCATGGTTGAAGCAGGTATAAGAGGAGGATTATGCCAAGTTTCTCATCGGTATGCAGAAGCGAACAATCACTACATGAAGGAGTATGACTCAAGTAAACCCTCTCAATATATTACGTACGAGGACGCAAATAATCAATATGCGTGGGCTATGGGGAAGGCCCTTGCTTACGGGGGTTTTAAGTGGGTTTCTCCTGAAGATATCAACCTAGATATACTACGAGAAGATGACCCTCTCGGATACATCTTAGAAGTGGACCTTCAATATCCTACAGAACTCCATGACCTGCACAATGATTTACCGTTCCTACCTGAGTGTATCAAGCCCCCGGGTTCTTCTACAAGGAAACTAATTCCTCACCTTGGATCACGAACTAGGTATGTGGTGCATTACATGACCTTGAAGCAAGCCCTTAGTCATGGGTTACAACTGACTAAAATCCATCGGGTGCTACAATTTCAACAGTCATGTTGGTTAAAGCCTTATGTGGAATTCAATAACCGGCTGCGACAAGGATCGAGAAATGATTTCGAGAAGGATCTTTACAAGCTTTTCAACAATGCCATGTTTGGCAAAACTATGGAAAACATCAGAAACCGACTGAATATACGACTTGTCACCGATTGGAAGACATTGGAAAAACTGGTTGCTAAGCCTACATTTATTGATAGAACTATATATGGACCTAATCTGGTTGCAGTACACATAGCGTCACGAGAGATAGTCTTCAACAAGCCTATATACATTGGGATGTGTGTGCTGGATATCTCGAAGACCTTGATGTATTGGTATCATTATGATGTGCTAATGCCGTATTACGGGGTTGAAAATCTGAAGCTCATGTACATGGATACTGACTCTTTCATCCATCGTGTGACTACCGGAGACATATACCAGGATAAGTTACGTTTTCTGGAACATCTGGATACTGCTGATTATTCTAGCGACCATATATGCCATTCTACAAAAAACAAGAAAGTGTTGGGAAAATTTAAAGATGAAGCCTATGGAAAAATCATTCGTCGTTTTGTTGGACTGAGACTGAAGATGTATGCACTCGATATCGATGGAGGCATAATCAAGAAGATAAAAGGCATAAAACATAGTACCGTTAAACAGTACATATCCTTTGAGAGCTATGTGGACTGTCTTAAAAGCAGAGAAATCATAAGAACGCCAATGAACCTAATTATGTCCCGTCAACATAATGTTACGTCAGTGGAAGTGAACAAAATATCCCTATCTCCACATGATGACAAGAGAGTAATTGCAGATGATGGAGTATCCACAAATGCCCATGGACATTACCGTCTTTTGAACGGCGAAAGAAAGAAGGAACCCTAGAGCACAAAAAAAAAAAAAAATAATTTTCATTCCGAGAAATAAACACTAGAACGTGGCATTAAAACATCTAAGCATGAAAACAGCTGAATAATAAGAGCAGAGGAGGGCGTTATGTCTACCGTTCAGAAAACAAATTCTGACGCTGGTCCCAAGTCCAGAGAAAAAGACGAGGGACGTCTACCTCACCACATAAGCTAACTGAACACACTTTAGTTAATGTTAAAATAGGTAAATTTAAAAAGTAACTACTATCTCGTAATCTGAAATATCCTTGAAAAACCTTCTTAATTAGTTATAAAATGATTTAAGTAACGTAACTTGGTCTAAAATATCCCTGAAACGCGCATAAACCTCATAACATCTGAAAAAAGCTTGGAAATAGCATTAGAACATTGGTTTAGCGTAACGACTTATTACAAGACGATGCATAGGGGGTAAAAGCTTGAAAAAGACACAAGAGTACGAAGACATCAATCTGCATGAAAAAATGTAAGAAAACTGTACGCCTAGACCATTGCAAATATACCTCTAACAGTAAAGAAGATATCTCTAGCTGGCAAACTTTTAGCTATGAAGCCTATAGCTTTTAATCCTAGAGCTCCGAGATCATACCTCAATACCTAACCTCCAGATCCTACAGCTTTTAACCTCCTGACCAGCAACCTTTAGCTATGAAGCTTAAAACTCTTAACCCTAGAGCCCTCAGATCATACCTCCATACGTAACCTTCAGATCCTACAGCCTTAAACTCTAGACCGAGAGATCTAACCTTGAATCCATACGACCTAACCACTAAACCTACAGTCTTTAACCTTTAGACCTACGAGCTTAAGCTATGAGACTTATATCCTTTAAACCCCAGGCCCTAAGATCATGCCTCAAGACCTAACCATGTGACCATAAGAGATGAGGAACATAGCCAAAATACATAGTCTTTCAGATCAAAAGGCTTAATCAAAAAGCCTAAGATATAAGCATAAGACCTCATAACATAACAAGGTAGAATAGAGTTCCTGAAAGCATAGAGAAGGTACGAAAAACAAGAAGCCCTAGCAACAAAAGAATCTCAATTTTTAGGAAAAGAGAAGCAGATACACAAAGGGTTAAATTTACTGTATAAAGATCTGTAATCAGCATATATACCTCTTGCAGTGACAAAGATAGCTCTAACACCGATATGTCTAAAAAATTTGCATCATACATACAAGTAGTTAGCATGAGAAAAGAAACATGCTTAGGATAGGTTAAGGAGGTAAAACAGGGCAGCTTAAGAAAAGAGAACGAATGTTAATACCAGAATCAACTAGCTTGAACAATGATCAAGAAGTTAAAACCATGGGATATATTAGGTTAGGTTAAAGTGGTAGAATAGAGGAAGTTAAGGAAAGAGAACAATTAGGTTAACAGGTGCAACAAAGGAAGCCACTAGCCAAACACAGCTAGGTTACAATAAAGAATGATGAAAGAAGGTAGAACTGAATGAGTATATTAGGTTAGGTTAGTTTATAATAGGATGACATAGTAAAGCATAAATGTAGGACTTGCCTCGAGATTAACCGCCTTTAATCGCTGGACTAGCAAACTGAACTTCAAAATGATAAGACCATACCTCAGCCCATAAAACGTAGTTAAAAGACCCTACGGCCTTTATCATCTAGACCAACAACATTTAGCTATGAACCCTACAACTCTTAACCCTAGAGCTCCAGATCATACCTCAGGATTTACCCTCCAAATCCTACAGCTATTAACCTCCCAGACCAGCAACCTTTACCTGTGAAAACCTGAAGCTCTTAACACTAGAACCCCCCTGATCATACATAGATACCTAATCTCTAGATCTTGCAGCTCTCAACCATCCTGACCAACAGACTTCGCCTGTGAAAACTCTTAACCCTAGAGCCCCTAGATCATACTTCAGGACCTACCCTCCAAATGCTATAGTTATTAACCTCCCAGACCAGCAACCCTTACCTGTGAAAAACCTGCAGCTCTTAGCACTAGACCCCCCCTCCCAGATCATACATAGAGACCAAGCCCCTAAATCCTACAGCTCTCAACCATCCAGACCAACAGACTTCACCTGTGAAACTATTAACCCTAGAGCCTTAGATCATACCTCAAGAGCTTACCATTAAATCCTGCAGCCCTACCTGTTGAAACCTGCAACCCTTAACCCTAGAGCCCCAGATCATACCTCGAGACATAACCTCTAAGTCCTATAGCTATTAACCTCCCAGACCAACAGTCTTTACCTAAGAAACCCTGCAACTCTTAACCATAGAGTCCCAGATCATACCTCAGGACCTAACCATTAAATCCTTCAGATATTAACATCCCATACCAACAGACTTTACCTAAGAAACCCTGCAGCCCTTAACCCTAGAGCCTCAGATCATAGCTCAAGACAAGCTCTGATCATACCTCAGGACACAGCATTATAAGGTACAGCAAATTAAGAGGATTGACTGCCTACCTAAACACCGTCTAAATCCACTAAACATACCGATTGCGCATGGCCGCCATCTTGCTCATTTGGGTCTGCGCTGGAACCTATCATTTATATCTACTCATACGTTTTGCAACTTTGGAGGCAACAGATAGAATGCGGGCCTTCCAAGTAAGGCGCATGTTAAGTAGAACCCCTAGATATTGGGCCTGATTGCTCTAGGGAATGTCTTCCACTGCTAGATGTAGCTCTGGAACGTCTTGAAGTTGGCGACGGGTGAAGGTGGCCTGTGACTGTGGCGTTTATGCGTAATCGGCATGTGAGGAACAGGCGCATATCATGTCAGCATAGCGTTGAAGACGTTGTACAGCCATGAAGTGTTTACATGAGACCGTGGTGAGTGCTGTGTCATCAGCAGAGGTTGCAGCTCCAAATTGTAGGAAGGGTGTTGATATGGGTTAAGAAAAGCAGGGGGCCAAGTACAATCTGTAAATTCACACTATTATTATTATTATTATTATTATTATTATTATTATTATTATTATTATTATTATTATTATTATTATTATTATTATTATTATTATTATTATTATTATTATTATTATTATTATTATTATTATTATTATTATTATTATTATTATTATTATTATTATTATTATTATTATTATTATTATTATTATTATTATTATTATTATTATTATTATTATTATTATTATTATTATTATTATTATTATTATTATTATTATTATTATTATTATTATTATTATTATTATTATTATTATTATTATTATTATTATTATTATTATTATTATTATTATTATTATTATTATTATTATTATTATTATTATTATTATTATTATTATTATTATTATTATTATTATTATTATTATTATTATTATTATTATTATTATTATTATTATTATTATTATTATTATTATTATTATTATTATTATTATTATTATTATTATTATTATTATTATTATTATTATTATTATTATTATTATTATTATTATTATTATTATTATTATTATTATTATTATTATTATTATTATTATTATTATTATTATTATTATTATTATTATTATTATTATTATTATTATTATTATTATTATTATTATTATTATTATTATTATTATTATTATTATTATTATTATTATTATTATTATTATTATTATTATTATTATTATTATTATTATTATTATTATTATTATTATTATTATTATTATTATTATTATTATTATTATTATTATTATTATTATTATTATTATTATTATTATTATTATTATTATTATTATTATTATTATTATTATTATTATTATTATTATTATTATTATTATTATTATTATTATTATTATTATTATTATTATTATTATTATTATTATTATTATTATTATTATTATTATTATTATTATTATTATTATTATTATTATTATTATTATTATTATTATTATTAGATCTTGCGTAACATGGACAAAATTTGGCGTGGGGAGCTTATCAGCACGCAAATCAAAGTGCGAGCATTTTCATATTTATGTGTCTTATACACTTGAAGTTTAATGTTTTTTTTTGGTAACCTCAGCAGAAAGATCCAAATCACTTCCTGTAACAACCAGCCCAAGTTATTACCTTCACAATAAACTTCTTCTCTGCCATATTAAAACTGAATTTACTCTTACTCCTATATACCAAACGCTGACAGTAACGATCGACATTGAAAACTTGAAAAAAGGTTTGAGAAAAGGCATTCACTTCAAAACTGTGCGTTTACTTAGTTTTTGAACTAAATGTTTCATTGAAATACAACTCAACGAGTAAGGACAGTCATAGTCAGGAGGCTAAATGTGTCATATTGTGAAACAAATGGTAAAAGTAGGGTATTATTTTGCCAGTAGAGGTTTTGTAAAATCAGCCAAAACTTGATGTCTATTAAAATGAGCCGCAGAGATTTATCAAGAAAACGCCATCGGTTGAAGACCTAGAGCACTGCTAGTGAAAAGTTAAAAGAAAAATTATTTAAGGTAAAATAGGAACGTTCTTTAATGCTTGTTTTAGGGAAAAACGATTCAAAGATTTTAAACTTCAGTTTCATCGGAAGTGGGTTGGCCCATTAAATATTTGCGTTTTAAGTGAGTTTTGCATACAAGCTAAAGTGTTTTGGCAATGCATTTTGTTATTCTAAAAGGAATTACATGCCTTACAAAATAATATGCTTAGTTATTGTATGTTTATACATAGTTTATTCTTTCCAGCCAATAAAATGGAGTGTGAAGTCAACTACAAAGAGTAATATAAAAGAGTTCGTTGCAATGTATATTTCAGTGGTTCTCAATACAAATTCTAGAAAACTTTTTGTGGGGGAGTTTTGAAAATGAGTTTCCAAGCATACTTCTCTAATAAACTTAATCAAATTATTATGTATATGTTTGGGCTTTCACGGTTGTCGTCCATTTGAAGTAAAGTTTCTGCACGGGCTTGTAGGCCGTGGTCAAGAAATAGGAATTGCTCCTGATGTTTCTCTCAGCTTTGTGTTGAGCATCATCAGAGGACCCAATGAAGCAAGTTGAATACTTGGTTTCATTTATATGCGTGGACGGCTCCAAAAGTAGCGTCTGTACATGCCACTGCCTTAAAAAGGGGAAGAAATACGATTTTAAATTATTTGAATATTGTTGTTTTCAAATGCTAGGCTTTGGCAATGAAGCTCTCTTGCTCTCCAATATTTCTGTGTAGTGGGTCCGGCAGGTAGGGCTTCACGGGTTAAAAGATGTTCATCAGTCATTTCCTCTTTGTTGCACAGAGGACAATTTGGACTTGTATATATCCCTATTCTGTGTAAGTGTTTGGCTAAATAATCATGTTCCGTAAGTAATCTAAAATTTGCTACTGCAGCTTTACGTGGCATTTCTGGAATAATTCCTGGATTTTTAATTAAAATGTTCAATTTTTTATCTTTGGCTTTGTTAGATATTGATTGGTTTTGTTTGTTTTTATATTTGCTTTTGATTAATCCTTTTATGGATGTAAATGGTAAGTTTTTACTTTTGTTCTGAATTATATTTGCGCCTTTTTTGGCAAGGAAATCAGCTGATTCATTTCCAGCAATTCCACAATGTGCAGGTGTCCACTGTAATATAATTCTTTTCTGTAGTTTTTGAAGTTGTTGGATCATTTTGTGACATTCTTGATTTGAACATTCCTAGTGCAATCGTGCTTATTATCGTTCAAGACACGCTGAAATGTCTTGCTATCAACAAAAAACTGCAGAAGCTGAAGGAAGTCACTGCAAGTTCTCAGTTTGAACACTACTATGTTACTATTTTGTGTGTTCCTTTTAGAATTTGGCACGAAATTATGCCTTATTCCACAACGATTCAGGATTTTGCAGGGAGTGACGTGGCGAAGGAACCGGAGAAATTCGTGCTGGTTAGTTGCTGGTACGCCTATCGTTGGCAGCACAACCAAACAGTACTACTAATGATATTAACACAAAGAATAATATGGTATATTGAGAACTACAGTTAAACCATTTATCAATAAGTGTGAAACTGTGCAAAACTGTGTTTCATATCGCATTCGTCATTTCCTCTTCTACATAATAAAAATAATCTAAATTAATCTTTGTTTTCTAATGTTATCTGAACTGTACAGACACGATTGGGTAGAAATTTTTGCTTCTGCTGGGAGTACTATAAGTCTTCAGTGTTTAAGAACTTCGATATGATATTGTGCTTATTTAACTAACACAAATTAGGTAACCTTTTACCAAGTAGCCCATTTTCTACATCATCGTTAGTAAATCTGCTCCTGATTTTCATATAAATATACAACACCGGGTTGTACCCAATTGCAGTGAATAAATACATACATACAAAAAGTGATTAACAGCGTAAGAGTTAAATAGACATTTACACAAAAAATAAATAAGGATGTGAAGTCAAAAAACCTTTATTCTGTTTCCATAAATTTTGCTTAGTGCCTATAACCACTATTTAGAAAACAATGTGTGGGGTTAGGTCACATTTGTAGAAACAAGGTACCTACGAAAGCATCTATGTTGTTCGGTAATTTATTTGTAAATTTTACGGTAGCTCGATATTTTCTTAAGGAAAAAGTGTGCCGAACTTTCGAGTCTGACGACGTATTTAGTTATTGCAGATGACGCTAACTGCCAGTCGATCTGCAGGGTAAAGAGTCACTACTATCAGTGGTGGACATATTGCATCATATAACCATTTCCTTCATTCACTGTCAGATGTTTCTAACCCATTTGTTAAAGGACGTTAATCATTAAAAATAAATAAAGAAATAAAATTGAATAAAATAAAAGCTAAGAAATGCTGGCACTGTGTCCCAGTGCATTAAAGCTTCAGTTGCCATTGTTATGTACCATCTTAACACCTAAGTTCATATTGGTGGTTTTGCCTCCGGAACAAACGGTTATGGCAATGATATCTACTCGGTAACTCGGTAGTACATCTTTGGGTTTGTTTAAAAAGCTAACCACTGGCGCGACAGCCCTAAGAGGGCCAAGGCCTACCAACCCGACTGCCAGCCTCACGCCCACTTACGCAAGGTGGAGGTAGGGATCATCCAACCGATACGGGGAGGAGATGTGGTCAGCATCTCGGCATCCCCCAGCCGGGACGTTGGTTTTCGTGACCAGGGCCACTTACCTATCGTAAGCTCCTCGCTTTCCTCACGATGCTAAGTGGGCACTGGTCCTATACCCGGGACCAAAAATCCGCACCACATGGGTGGGATCGAACCCGGGTCGCTTTCCATGGCCAGGAACCAAGGCATGCTACTTTATCCCGCTAAGCCACGGCGCAGGGCTTTGGGTTTGTTTAGTTGGATTTTTTTATGTCTTCCAACGTTAAGTCCTTACGGACGATGAATGAAATGGATGAAATGATGCCCAAATGAGCTCAGGGTCCATAGAGCTTAGTCAACCCATATTAGTCCTTCAGGATAAGGGAAAACCCCAGAAAAGACCTTATACAGGTAACTCACCCTGACCGAGATACGAACTCGGGACCTCTAGAATATGAGGGAGACACGCTACCATCTACGCTATCGAGGCGGAAATTTACTTGGATGTTCTTTATAATCACTAATTTACAGATAGATGCACAGTTATTCTCATTCTAGTTCCAGAAAGAGAGCGTAATAATCCTGGATAAAGAAAAGTTCTCCAACCTACATTCGGTAATCGATGTGAGACCTCTGGATTCGGAAACTAGCATCGTAACTGCTAGACAACACAGGTACCAATAGCACTGTAATCATTAATTTCTTGATTTCTATTTACAGCAAAGAACCATGAACTCAAAGACTTCAAATGCCTTATATCAAAAGGATTGCCTAGCACTGCTCTGTAATTAAATGTTTGTTGGCTTGCATCTATAACACCTCATTTTTAAATGTTTGCCTGCAACCTTACTTCTTTGTAGTTTGTACCTAAAACAAAACGTAACCATTTTCTGTTGAATACTTATGATGCTTAATGATGAATAGATTGTATGAACAAATGATTAGAATGAAGTTAGGAAAATAATGATATGAGAAAGTTCTGTTTCCTACAATAACTAAGAGTAGTTTTATGAGAAAATAGAAGTTATTGTGCAAGTTTAGTTTCATGTCGGTAATGATGATAGCTATAACATGTCCAAATATCTGTGCGTGTTCTTATTGTGTTTGACGTAAAAGATTTATAGCAGGTGCTAGAAGACAATTTATGCATAAATGACATAAATTTGAATATTCCATGTAGCTGGAATTCCTTCGAAGGTTAAGAATGCTCCTAAACTAAGTCTAACTAACCGTGACGAGTACAGTTTAATATGACATATGAATGGCACTTATTCTGAAGCAAAGTGATATGAGAAACGTACATTTGGGTACAACTATTGCGTAAAGTTTCCATTGCAAAATAAAGATAATGTCTCTAGAATTTAACATAGACATACTCTCAGCTATCAGGCCAAGTTTTTAGCAGTAATTGATAGTGAAAGCATAATTGTCATTTAAGTAAGAAAATGCATGTTAGAAATTAGTAACCTATATGTTGTTTGGCAGACTAAAATATCAGCTATAATTAATAGAACCGACCACTTTGAACTGAACGGTTTCTCCTTTTTACTAAACGAATGCTAGGACGACTTCTCTAATCCACCGATACCTTTCTTTACCTTCCTGATTTCAGTGCAGTCATCTTTCACGTTTGATTGTCAGTGCGTGTTTCGATTATATGAGGACAGATGGTGCGGATGCTTGCTGTGTATAAACCCTCTTCCTTGGCTCCACTAGAAACAGATAAATACTACTGTGCAGGCCGCTAGGGCCACTTCATCGCCTCCCCCTTTTTCTGGCTGGTGGTGAGGAGTCTCCGTGGTGTACCGGTCACTATGTGTAAAACTGTTAAGGAGTACTGCTCTGCTTTGTGTCCGCTCTCTTCCTGCCTGTGGTTCTCCCTTCTGCTCACCCACTTACCCCTGGGGGGGGGGGGGGTGGAATCCCACACTACATCCATGAGGGAGATTTTGCCTTGCGTTAAATAGGACATTACATCACATAATAAATGTAGCAAATCTTATTTTATAATAACAGAAAATTTTATTTGGATGTACCTACACATCGTATAAATTCAAAAGTAGTTTGCATCGTTTAGAAAAACTACATTGTGGAAGATTTGTAACTTTTGTTTAAAGGAAACATATAGCCTATATACACGTAAGAATATAAATACATAATGTACACATGGGCTGTATTTACAGATAAAGAAACGAAGAAATGGAAATTCAGAAAGCAGCCTCTCTCCATTTTAGTAAATTCTGGTGGCCAAATTAACGCAGAAATAATACTCACTTTTAAAGTACTGAAAAAGTAAGGACATTATAGCTTATATATTTAGGTGTTTCTCCATATTTTCCGTTAACACTATGCCTATATTTAAACCTTTCCTCTAATTTATTTACAAAATTATTTGATATACATTGGTATAACAATTTTACAAACGACAAAACGACGAGGTGATTCGCCTTTCACTGACAGAGCGCTGTATTCGCTTGGTATTTTGTACACTAGAAGAGGAAACGATAGTATCCTGGTGTACAATAAGTGACTAAACACAAATAAGGCACGTGGGAGCTGCGAGGATTTATTTTCTCTCATTTCTCTTTCATTCTACTTCCTTCTCGTGCTTCAGGCGTGCTTCTAGATTTCGTGGCATGAGGTGGTGCTGGATAAATGGCATGCTTGTTTATTCCAAAGAAAGAGTGTTCCCCATGGCTCTCTGTTTGCATGGATTGTTCATCGTTATCTCTGGGTAATTCACGTAATGAGAACGGTCTTCGAACCAGGAACTGTTATGACGCCTTTGGCCTATTTGTGTTCAGTTTGTTGCTTGTGGTACTTTCACTTTATCCATTCCTTCTGTGCATAGCTAAATATTTTCTTCTCTGTTATCACAGTGCTCATTCTCACACAACCATTAATAGGTTAAAATATTGTATTCTGTTTAAAATCCGTCATTAATATTTCATCGGGCATACATATTTTTGGTCCCTTGAATTAAAAGAAAAATATTACCTTCTCTGCTAGGTACATTTAGTAGGGAAAGTATTGTATTTCACCGAAAAATTGACCGGAAGTACATGTTTTGGAACTTCCTTAATCTAAAAAAAAAAAAGCAATTATAGCAAAAGGTTCCTATTTATGTGGCGCTGAAGGTAGTGTATGTGCTGTGTATAATATATCAACAGCATACTGAAAACTAGAGGTTAGGTACGAGTAAATAAGGTCTCAGAAGTAACATCGAATTTTGGAGCTGCCCAAGGTACCTATTGCGCCTAGTAAACCTCCAGGAGAAAAAGAGAACATGAAGGACATTCAGATATGGTAAGAGGTACGGCGCCGAGAAGTTCCTATCGTTTACAGATGAAGCATTCACTAAGTCACTTCGATGACTCAGGACGCAAGGACTTATATGTTTGGGGAGAAGGTTCCCTGTTGTGGAAGAAACATTTCTGTCCTTACAGCACAGTCACCTCAACTGGCATATATTATCGGTGGCCATCGCCAGCACCTGACATCCCGCTGCTCTACCGCCTGAAACATCCTACTAGATAGATAAATACCAAACATGGCATTTAAATTCAGCGTCTTCCATGGATATGACTCAAAGTTTTCAAAGTTTTCAAGAAAATCTTCCCATCCAAAATATCGTTTACACGATGACTACTTTTTTCCTTGTCATAAATAGCCTTAGTAACATTTTTATAAAAATGCCATATAATAATAGTATTCACATGGCTAAAAGTTTTACTGTCAACTTTGCAAATAATCTGCCAGGTATTCTACATCCCGAATGAATAATATATAACTATGTACTGTTCTTGCCCAAAAAGTGCAGATATCTTTAAAACACAACACCCAATTATTTCAAATAATCTTCTTTTTCTTTTCCTTAAACGTTAGCCATATTCACATGTCCGTTATTTGTTTAATTTATAACTTAGTTTAATTTCTCCGTTGTTTCTCTCATAGGGAAAAAGCATGAATTTTCAAAGCCAGCATGGAGTGATCTGTTTTGTTTTCCTCTTTTACTTCGCTGCAGCCTCTAATATCCCTTATATACCTATACCACGACATGTACAATAAAAGCATTTCTGCAATGGTTTAAGTATATTAACATTAAGCAGATATAAAATAAGATTTAGTAAAAATGCTTTGGGAATAAACCTATCAGATTGAACATGGCTGTAAAAAATATAGCGCACGTAGAATATCAGTTAAAAATTGACTTAATTGTGTTAGTAGCAGTATTTTTATATTCCAAATAATATTTGTATTATTTTCATCATTAGCATATCTATAATTATTTTAATATCAATTTTAACTAAAACCTCGATTAGCTTTGCTAAGCAAAGTTTATTCACACTTTCTGAATATTTCCTTTTACACAAATAACCAAGTCTATCATTAAAATAATAGGTGTGATAGGGAGACATTTTTTTATTTTAAATGTACAAATGTAATTTAGAATATATGACACCCATCAACTGGGATGAGTTTTTCAATAAACTTCAAATCTGTGACTTTTTAGGTCTTTAAATTTGTTTTCTGGTGCCCAGGAGCCCAAAATTTATCATTTTAATGTTTGTGATAAAAGTATTATTTATATTTTAATCAAATGAATTTTAAAATACATGGACCTTATTTTTGTGTTTGATTACCTCAGAAGTAATCCTAACCATCTTGATCAAAACATCAAATGTTTGAAATGCGCATATGGTAACTAACGTGTAAAACTTGAATATTCGTGTACACCCAAGGAAACCTTTAAATTCTTTCATTTCTCTTTAAAAGTGGGAAGTTACACGGTTTCAATAAAAATTTCCTGTTAAAAGTTATTTCATATTATTTGTTGTTTCCTAAATATTGCTATTGTGCGTTTAAGTTTTTCGTGCTTTCAATGATTACTTCCTGTTTTGCTCATAATATTAGCCAAGTAACCTTAGTAAAATTGTGATATCCAAATAGATGATCACTGTTTTCACATCCATTATATAAGAAATAACGTACTGCTACATTTTAAAATATTGCCAAGAAAATTTTATTTTAAAATAAGACCTGAAGCCCTCCTGGCGACGAATACGCTCACTTTCTTCTCGGGCAACAAGCCAGGTAAAAGATGATTAGAAATCGAAGTTTCGGGAGTGTGCATCTCTCCCATCATCAGGATATTTATAAAATGTTATAATCACAAATGAAACACTGGATATAACACACCTATAAACAAAGACAAAACACTATCAAAATTCGCATTACTGAACAAAAGACTGTTTTCAGTAAATTAAATGCCAGGTCAGGAGATGGCGTGAGTTTAGAAAATTGTGTCAAAGAAACGTAACTACTTAACTTAATTATCAAGCTGTATTGATCTTTGCTTCTTAATTCGACGGATTTCCATTTTAAGGCCGGTTTCCAAGGGGAGCTGAACTGAAATCCAGCATCACGATTAGGCGTGCTCCTTTCAGAGGAAATCGCCAAAGCCTCCTTAATTCTCCGCTCCCAGTAACTGTTGCATTTTGCCAAGACGATCGTCTCCCGAAAATTGGCTCTATGGTCGTTATCAAAACAATGCTCTGCCAGCCCAGACTTCTCGGGTTGCATTAAACGAATGCTACGTTCATGTTCGTTTATTCTGGTAGCGATGGTCCTTCCGGTTTGTCCTATATAGGGTGTCCCTCATTAACAGGGAATGCGGTACAGTCCCGGAACTTGGAAGTCCAGTTTGTCTTTCACTGGTCTCAACAGATGTTTAATCTTCGGAGGTGGCTTGTAGATGGTCCTGATGTATTTGGCGAGAATTCTGCTGATTCTGCCGGATAGATTGCCGGTAAAAGGGATGCAGACTGTAGCGGTAGGCTTTTATGACTCTTGCTGTATTACAGGTTTCCCTTTCCTAGCTTTGGCGATCGAGGCTTCAACGTCATATTCGGAGTAGCCGTTTTGACGGAAAGTGAGTCTCAGGTGCTGTAATTCTTGTTTTAAGTGGCTGGGATCAGAGATAGACAAAGCTCTGTGGGCCAGTGTATTGAGAACTCCCAGTCGCTGAGACTTATGATGGAAACTATGAGCGTTCAGATAGAGATCGGTGTGTGTAGGCTTGCGGTATACAGCATGCCCCAGTGTACCGTTGCTGTTTTTTGAAACAAGAATGTCCAGGAATGGAAGAGTTCCATCGTTCTCCACTTCCATGGTAAACTGTATTTGAGGTCGAAGTCTGTTGAGATGCGCAAGAAAGCTAGGCAAGGTGTCTGATCCATGTGGCCAAATTACGAAAGTGTCGTCCACGTATCTATAGAAATGATATGGTTTAAGTGGAGCAGTGGCAAGTATTTAATGATCTAGGTGTTCCATATAGAACTTAGCTCTAGCTGGTGACAAAGGGGAGTCCATTGCTACTCCGAAAAAATTTTATTTTTCTCAAACTCATTCTTAGATGAACTTTCACAGCGAAAAGCGAGCTTAGTTCTTGTTACTTGGGTTGATGAAACAATCTTCATTAAATATTTAATTTAATTAACCTGATTTTCCGAGGTCTTTATAGTTGCATAGCGCTTTTAAATTATTTCTTAGGCTCCAGTAAATGCACACTAGTCTTTCCTTCCATCATCTGGCTTTTAAAAGTCAGTTGAAAAGCATTCTTCTGTTATTTAGAATAATAATATAACCAGAAGAAGAAATCATGATATCAAACGTCTCTTTATTTTGTTTAAGGTCAGAGAACTGCACGCTATAAAGGAAAGGAAAAACAATTATGCAAATTTGGTCCTGTGCATATAATGTTATTATTGAACTGATACTTTGTTATGTAATTTCTGCAAACAAGAACGGTGCTTCATATCTACAATATAGATTATCATAGCACAAGATAGGTTACAAAATGTCTGATGCATTAACAATCACATAGTTTTCTCTATTGTTGTGCAGGCATGCCTTATATAACTCAACATTCGTTGAAAAGGTTATTCTATACTCATTACGTTATTCACGATACATTTGGCGTAGAAAGATTTAAAATTAAACAGCGACTTTTTGAAGTACAAAATGCAGAAACAATGTTATTGAAATTTTCATCAGGAATATGGAGTTTACAAGTAGGAAATCATCAGTGAAGGAAAAGAAAAAAGAAGAATCGAATCATTGAAACATTTTTCTTTAGATAACGCGTGTACCTACGTTTTGAAGCACGCATAAAATGTTTCGGAAGCGACTAAAGCCTATGATAATGATTAACTGATAAATAAAGATTTCTTCATTTTTCCTGAAATAGGCAAGATTTGGTCCATCTCTTATGGCAGGTATTTTTTATGAACAGTTATATAACTTATTCAAAGGAGAAAGGATTTCACAAACCATTCGCAGAAAATTCCGGATATTCAGTTTATTATCGTACAAATGAATATCTTGAGCATATACCATTTTAATCAAAATAATTAGAATCATTAAAAAAAGTAAAACAAGGAGGAGTTTTCTACGTAAATTGCATTTTGGATTAATAAATTACATATTTACCGAGCTCCTAAAACTTAACAAGTGAAGGACAATCTACTTAATTCTCTTTAGTTTGTCATTACAAGGTTAAATCGGTGGAATAAAGCATATTAATTTAGTCTTACCTTGATAAAATTCACAAAATTGATAAAATGTTTGTGGACTGAGACAGCTCATATCAAGTAATATTTGCCATTTATTATATGTTATTAAGTGAATCTTAACTGTATATATTGGGTGATGTGCAATACCAATCCTTTATGTAGTGGAGATATGACGTAAACGATAGGTAGCTGCAAGTGTGCATGACGTTTGGAAATTCCAATTTAAGACAGTTTAGTGACGTAAGTAAATCCCACCTCCACGTGCAATGCCATGCTTTTTCCTGGTTGTTATTTGTGTTCATTTCTCTCTTACGTTACACTCCATTCCGTTGTAAGAGTTTTATTGAAAGCAATGAAAAAATATCATTGGTTACTTACAAACACGCGACATTCCAATATAGCAAACCGATACTCCACTTTACTATTCGGATGGTCATCTATGTGCATTTCCGTTTTCGTTCCTGAATATTTCGAACCAAAATATTTTATGTTCTTTTGTTTTCCGTCCTGATTTCCGTTGTGAATCTCCACATTCCAAATTGGATCCGATTCATTCTCATTTCTTAGCTTATCCTTTCATCCTTTATCTTCCTAAACCTGTCCTATTCATTTTAATTAATTGATGGAAATTAATCACTTCTCCACACTAGCCGTATATAAGCTAAGATCTTAGATAGAGTCAATATGAAAAATTCAATGCCATGGCCGGGATTTGAAGCACGGATCGCCTGGTAATTGTCCAGTCGATCTAACCAATTGAGCTACCATGGCCAACTTACCGCCCTGACATTAAATTCTCCATTTGACTCGTATATTTCCCCGGTAGACCACTAGGGGCTCTCGCATCCGAGATACACCGTTTGTGACGACTTACTATAGTAAGAGTTAAATGATGAAGCCTGGGACTCAAGTACTTACGATAGTAAGTCGTCACAAACGGTGTATCTCGAATGCGAGAGCCCCTAGTGGTCTACCGGGGAAATATATGAGTCAACTGGAGAATTTAATGTCAGGACGGCACGTTTGCCTTGGTAGCTCAATTGGTTAGAGCGACTGGACGGAAACCAGGAGATCCGTGGTTCAAATCCCGGCCATGGCATTGAATTTTTCATGTTAACTCTGTCCTATTCATATTTATGATACTTGTTGAATTCATCTTAAAGAGTGTAATTAATGTACAATTCATAAATTATGTTATTCTGTTTAATAAGTTATTACGTTACTTATATTTAAACTACCAGTATCAAATTAAAAGTTACTATAGGTGTGCAAGATAATGATGTGTATTCTAGATCCCGAAATTTTCTCAATGTATTTTGAAGAAATTCAAAGTACAAAGAGTTCGGAAGAAGAAAAGTCGATCCACAAAGGTCTCGTATTCATCAAATATTGTATCCATGAAGAAGTTTTTAACATAAATACTCTCGTAAATGCTAACAGCAAAATTATAGCTGGCGGCACCGTGTATGTAGAACTTGGTGTACTAATACCTACTGTAAAACATGTCAAAATCGCTAGATACCTTGAAATTTCTAAAAATCACATATTTCCAATTGCATTGGAATAACTTGCGTCATTTAAGATTGATAACCTTATAATCTTGTAACAATTAAAGTCGATCTAAAGGTTCTTTTTTTTTTAACTAGCGCTCTCTTATATTCACCCCTGTGTATCCTTTAAACATCCTTTATGTATAACCCTCTTCGCACGGTCGCAAGTCCGTGATCATGCAGTTGTTTCAGAGTATGTTCATTTGCGAGCACACCTAGAGTAAGGCATGAAATGTTTAGCTCGCAACTGGCCTCTTTGCCCAAAAATGAGTGTCAACATTAAATTTTTTATAATAATTTTTAAGAATAATTTATAATTAATAAATTTTAAGTTTTAACTTCTGTCGTGTGGTCTTAAGCACACGCATTCTTTTTTAACTAGCGCTCTCTTATATTCGCCTTCGTGTATCCAGATTGATAAGAGTTGAAACGAATTGAAGAAAACAAGGCCAAGTATCAAATAAAGAGATTAATTTTGAAAATTTAATTGTTATTGAACATCAAAATAGTTTATATTTATACACAGCGCTTCCTACGATAAACAACTGCACCTTCCAAAATTGTTATAGCGGTTTACAACTGGTGGTTGTGTTTTTGCATATAAAAGTAACATTTGAGTCAACACTCAAACAAAGTTATTCCAAATAAAGGGTACTGATGTTTGAAAATTAGTTTTACGATGCTAATTTACGTGTATAGACTATCAATATCCATAGTCTGGATGTCCGTCATCATCAGTGAAAATCAAGCTGTTTATTTGCTTTTATTATTCTGAATTTACTGAGTCTGTGCATGAAGCAACAGAAAAGCATTAAGAACACAAAGAGTTGGTGGTCGGAATTGGAAAGAATGGTATCGAAGATAGGTATGGGAGATCTATGGAGAGCAGAGGAGGAAAATTATGGCGGTTTTGGAAGGAAGTGAGAACCAGAGTACAAGAAATAGATAGGCAAGAGATATGGGAAAGTATAGAAGAAAAGAAATCTTTGAAATTTTATAAGTAACTAAAGACAGAATGGGGTAGGGAAAAATATATAGATCAATGTGACAAAACTGGAAGAGAAGGATGAGAATAGGAATAATATATCTGAAAGGGTTGAGAAGTAATGAGTTAGCAATATGTGAATTTTGTGGAGATGAAGAAAGCACTGTTCATTACGTGATAGAATATAAGGAGTTAACAAATTGGAGGAGAAAAATATGGGATAAGAAATGGGACAGTGTGAGCAAAGACGTAGTGGCGTTATGCATGTTAACGGGGATGGATGAAAAGAAAAATAGATGTATAGGAGAATTCTTATATAGGTTAGGAGAAAAGTGGATTAAAAGAAGTTCAGGAAGAAATGACAGCAAGCTGATCATGAAAACCAAAGGTTTATGGCCAGGGGACCTGAGTTAGCGAGTAAATCTTAGGTCAGCAATTTTATGTGTAGTGTTTAACGCCCGCTTTTACTACATATGGCACCGCAGGCGGTGACACTGATGGTACATGAGATGAAGATGGAGCACCGGTGGAATGAGATGGCGGGGGAAACCGGAGGTCCTGGAGAAAATCCACCCCAGCGCCGTGTTGTACACCAAAAATCTCACTTTGCGGTCGCCTGGGATCGAACCCGGGCCGCCTTGGTGAGAGTCAATCGGTCTAACCACAATAAATTTCATGTGTATGTACAGGATGTATATAAGTGATTGTTAGATATCAAATTCATTGTAGTGAAATTGTAATGGAAACTGTACAAATAAATATCAAATATAAAATTATTCTGAATTTTTTAGAGTTTTTATTGAATTATATATATATATATATATATATATATATATATATATATATATATATATATAAATCAAGTCCTCCAAAGTTAAGTCATATCGGACGATGAATGAAATAGGTGAAATGATGCTCAAATGAGTCCGGGGTTCATAGAGCTTAGATTTACCCGACATTCGTCTTTCAGGATAAGAGAAAATCCCGGATAAAAACCGTATCCAGGTAACTCACCCTGACCAAGATTCGAACTCGGGACCTCTTGAACGTGAGGCAGACACGCTACCATCTACGCTACCGAGGTGGGCTGTTCTCTATTCACTATCCCATTAGTTTTATCACTCTTATTTATTTCTGAGTGAACCTTCTTCAGCAACTGTTTTGTTTCTAACTTTTACATAGAACTGGCATTTCAATCAGAGAAGTACAAGTAGACAAGGTCTGTACTCTATGACATAGGAGAAATCGTACGAATAATTCCTCTCTCTTAAAATAGTTGAACAACTTCAGCCGTTTTTCACCGGAAAGGTTTACTTGGAATATAGCTTCTTTGAAAACATTTATGGCAACTACCAGCTCATCAAACAGCTCCGAGCCAAGTGATACATTAATTTTCTAGATCAGAGCCACAATTGTGTCATTGTTGATCTAAACAAAAGATTCGATATCTTCACCATCTCTCTCGTTCCACATTTAAACGTTAGAGATGCATATATTACTCAAGGCAGTAACGTTTACTATTACACTGTTATAGCCTTTCTCCATCAAACCCTTTAGCTCCCTGTGCAGAATTGTACTTTCTAGCCTATCTTCAGTGTTTGTCTTCATCGTCTGAAGCTGAAATACCCTGATGGTTTGTCTTCATTTTCTCATTGCCAAAATAATCACGAAAGAGACGTAGGTTTGACTGAAGAGATCCTAGATACATTTCTCCACACTCTTTCTTAAATAAATTCTTCGCTGAGAACAAAAATGTGGGTCCAACCTTCATACATATGAAGAACCCGTTCAACAGCCGCCATGAAGGATACGAATTTTTTATTTCCATGCTTCAATAGCTTCTTGCATTCCAAATTGTGACAGTTGTTTTGGTTTGGCCACCGAGAATTGAAAAATATTTAACTACGTGGTTTAGGAATCAATATGGAATGTTAGAATAAGCAAGAAAAATGGTTAAAATTCAGTAGGTCATGAGATGACGCTACAGGTAAATGATATTAGGTTAATTCTTTTTATTGGTAGTTTTAAGAATGAGATTGCGTAATGTGTGACGTGGACCAGTGAGAATTGAGTTTGAGTGGTAGTGATGGTAACGAGTGGAGAAAAGGTCAATAATCTTGGAGAAAGATCTACCACAGAAAGCGTCTATCGATGGTGACCGCGAAGTGAACAGACATGTATGGCATTTGCAATTATTGAAGTTTACGGACGTACAATTGTGTCGGAACGTCGTGTAGGAAAGATGTAAATTATATTCTATAATCTAAAGAGATTATAAATTTTATATACAAACCTGTACTAAAAGCACTAGCATTAGAAACTGTGAACAATAGATACCCACCTGAAGAATGGTTGCGTATCTACACAGATGGATCTAACTTGGACAACAACTCAGGAGCAGGAATTAAGTGTGCACTGTTCTCATTCTATCAACCAGCAGGATACCACACAACAAATTTTGATGCAGCAGTAATGGCACTCCAACATCTTCTATACAGAATAGATAAATTCAAAAATGCTGTCATAATTTCTGGTTCTAAAGCAGCATTATGTGCAATAAGTTTATATAAAATGAGGTCAATCCAAATTAAAGAATGTCACAAAATGATCTAACAACTTCAAAAACTACAGAAAAGAATTATATTACAGTGGACACCTGCACATTGTGGAATTGCTGGAAATGAATCAGCTGATTTCCTTGCCAAAAAAGGCGCAAATATAATTCAGAACAAAAGTAAAAACTTACCCTTTACACCCATAAAAGGATTAATCAAAAGCAAATATAAAAACAAACAAAACCAATCAATATCTAACAAAGCCAAAGATAAAAAATTGAACATTTTAATTAAAAATCCAGGAATTATTCCAGAAATGCCACGTAAAGCTGCAGTAGCAAATTTTAGATTACTTACGGAACATGATTATTTGGCCAAACGCTTAACCAGAATAGGAATTTATACAAGTCCAAATTGTCCTCTGTGCAACAAAGAGGAAATGACTGAAGAACATCTTTTAACCTGTGAGGCCCTACCTGCCGGTCCCACTACACAGAAATATTGGAGAGCAAGAGAACTAATGGCTTCAATGCCAAAGCCTAGCATTTGAAAACAACATTTTATTTACAATCTCTGCGTAAATACAATTCAATTACATTTATCAAGCTCATTGTATAGCTACGTGATGTCGTGTTATATAAATTTATTACTCCGCATTAAAATAATTAAATTATATTAATTTAAAAAATGGAATTATTTCTTCAGAAGATAGAACGTCAATTCCCTCGTTCGAGACTACGCCTGAGTTAACAGTTCTCATGCACTGACTGGAGCAGCGCCGGAAATCGTCTTGAGGCATCGCTACATCTGAGTGCCAGATATGAGCAGAAGACTCAGATCGAGAAAACGTAGCAACCCGTGGCTTCATCCTCTTCTTCTCGGAGGGCTGAATTCAACCAGCAACCCCAGACGCAACGCGGGACGAGTGCAGGTGAGAATAATCCCGTCACACATGATACCGAAATTAAGGGATGCAATGCATAAGCAATCGTAATGGATTTCAAAGGAATGTATATTTGTTGTGAAACGCGTGCACGTGCAGTTGAGTTGAATAGTTGTTTTAACAAAAGAAACATAAGAAAGAGAGTTTCTTAGCAGGAAGAAATTGTAAAGGAGTAACAAACACTTGACTCTGTTTGAAAAGGTATTCTTCGGCCCCTTAATAATGGTGTGAACGAGACTAATAATCACAATGGACAAAATAGTCACAAAGGGAGTCTTTGAGTGAAAAGAGGGCTTCCAGAAGTGAAAGTTACACACCCAAACATACAGGCAGCTGTGCCCAGTAAGGACAGACAGTCCGCGGTTTGAGGCCGATTAAGGCAGTTATCTGGTTCTGTCTTGGTCGAGGGCAGACCAGAAGTGATGAGAGAAAATATTTGTCGGTTCATATGTACGTGAAGAACGAATTAAGTTTTATCGAGTAATAAGCATTCCACATACAGTAACTCTAAACAGTGATATATTGGTAACCCTTGGTCGGCAACTTCGAGTTTGATGTTATGATAAAAAGAAGCAGTCATTAAACCAGTTTGTAACAGGCATTTCAGTGTCATTAGAACCATACTTACTCATATATACCCACGCATACCCTGATGAGTACCTCATTGCTTTACCCTGCGCTCACCACTATTTGCATCAAACTCTTGCACCTACGTGGAACTCTCTGCACGACCATTTTATTGCTTCACACATCAGTATTAAAAGTCCCGCTGCAACATTCATTGTGTCACAGAACTTTGTTGAGACACACGAATGGTATAAATGTAAAAGTATTTGTACACGTTCATTATCAGAATTCTTAACATTATTAGAGGAATATCTGTCCATTCTGGAGACAACTATGGACAATAGCAGTGATCAAACCGACGCCAGGGATGCCACTTTCCAAGGCCTCTCTTCAAACATGCAAAACATTGTTGTCACCTTTACGTTTAACATTTCCAAAACTACCGTTGCAACTGTCATCATCACAAACTCTTGCAATTTTTTCAAACAAGTCATCTAAGCAATAAAGATTCTGTCAAAACATTATCTTCCTCAGAAACTTAAAAATCAAGTAGTTTAACCTTGATACATCATCTGACGTAAAATATCGCATAGAGGAAAAGCGTTCCTTGTTATTCCTGTTAGATATGTCCGTCGTATTTGTGACGAAATAATTTTTCAAGCACTGACAAAATCATCAATGCTGCAATTTTGTTAATATTACAGCCTCTCACTTTCTCCTAGCTAGTGTAAATATTTGCTCAACAGGTTTTGAAATCAATTTAGATCAACCTATCAAAACTTGCATCATATGCAATGTAATGGAATACAAAGCTGCTTACTAGGCGTGAGTGCTAAGTAATTTACTTCAGGTTCAGTACTTGTCAAGAATGCAGTTAGTGATGAACAAATTGCCACCGATGATAAACTAGTTTTATCTTTAGCCTTTTTCAGGTGGTGCTTATCTGCTTGCTCGTCATGACACACAGGCACAAAAATCACACCGCACGTAAGTAGCTTGTTTGCAAACCTACTTAGATAGGGAGCTCTTTGAAGCTCATGAAAACTTACTTTCTTTTAGACATGTTACAAACAAATAAACCATAAACTATCTTTAAACACTGTAAAGTAATAAACTGAAGCAAGCCACATGAACTTCCAATCAGTTTTTCCGTTCCTGAAGCACAAGTACCTCCGAATCTGTAGCAATTGGGCACAAGGCAAAAACGGTAGCAATTGGGCACACGGATCAATCAGAAAAAACCTTTTTTAGGTACTGGGGATTAAGAGTGGCACAGGAGTGTTAATTGCTCATGGTCAATTTTATTATTTTGTTGAAAAACCTGTTTTAAGAGATTCTTAGTCAGCTATGCCTACTTAAAGCATACTGTTTCCGGGGCACCCCACGCGGAGGCGATCTCTTATCGCACCCCAAAAATTTATATTTGTGTTATTATAACTATTAGGCTTCCTTCGTTCTGCTAGAACTCGTCAATGGGTTTTGTGTTTTCTTGGTCCATAATTTAACTTACATTTATTTATAAGCTCATTCAGAAAATTTTTTACAGTTCTTCATTATTTAAGTTCATTCGTATAAAACAGAATCTGTCATTAATTTAATTTATGCACATAGGCAACAGCTTTCAGACATTTTCTTATATCTCTAGTTTCCTCAAGATCTTTCAGGCTGTTGGCAATTCTATTGTCAAGTGTAATTGTAGACCTACTTCGTTTTTTACCCTTCTAGTTGAGTTCCTTTCTGTCGAAAAGGTATCCCTGGTATTCTGCATCATCCTTCAAGGCCTTAACTAGCGCCAGTAACTTATGGTGTGGTCTTTGCACGATTTTGTTGAACCGGTAGTTCCAACTTTCGACAGCATTGTTGGTTCTGTGACATTTTCCATGACAGTTCCATAAATCTGTTGGTATTGAAGGATTATCCAGCCACTGTTCCACAAAGTAGTCATAGAACAAACTTAATTGCTCATTTTCTGGCGAGTTTCTTGTATAATGAGTCAACCATCGTCAATTTTATTAAGCGGAAGATGAGCCAATGCAGAACACATCCTTATGTGAAGTCTAATTTACTCATTTTGAATGCAGTCACGTGCCAGTCCTAATGCTTGCACCTTTCTCCAAATACACTGATTGAAATGGTAGTTGAAACCAGAAAATTGTACATTTGGAAACACAGACTACTAATATAAAACCACAGGTTTTGAATAACGCCAGGTTCAAAATCTTCAGTTACTTCCTTGGGGTTCCATTCTGGTATCTTCTCTTTAATTGTGTTGAACAGCCTGCTCTAAGTCTCCTTTTTCTTATGTTTTATTTGGAAGAAGAGCGTATACCACCGGCATGATATTGGTTTCATGACTTGTACTTCCAAGATCGGCGTGGATGGTGTACATTTGGCTATGTTGTTTGCTACAGCTTTTGTCATCTGAAAGTGACCTTCACAATTAAACCGGAAAAACAACTCCCTCCCAACCTGAAACCTAGATAATTATATGTGTGCCCAATTGCTAATGTGCCGAACTGCTAAACACCCGTTCCTCCTAGATCACATTTGAAGTTCCCTAATTGGGGCTAAAATCCCCTAAATAATTCTTTTTCGAAATAATTCTTTAGATTAAATGTACATTTTAAATATGTGGGTGAGTGCGTGAGTTGCACAACATTTGCACCAGTAGTTGTGTAATGTTTATGAACGTCTTCCATTGTTAGTGGTATATTTAGAACAAACTTTACAATGAAGAAGATTCCTCTCCGAGATTATGAAATTCATTATTCAGAAAAAACGTAACTTTCCCACGGAAGTAATGTTATGTCTTTGCATATGACATGCGCTCGTTGTCATGTGGTATAAATAAAAAATAAGCAGTGGCTCATTTTCACTAATTCCAAGTAGTTCCAGATCAGTGTAGTATAAATACAATGCAGTCCTCAACTTCCTCGGACCAACTGATCGCTGATTTGGTCAATGAGTTCACGATATGGTTTAAATAAAGCCAACCCATCCAGTATGACAATATTCACTCTTTCTTCCAAATGTCGCTAACGCCCCAACAGACATAACATCAAACTAAGAAATGCTACTAGACTAAATTAGGATGCATTCAACGTAACAGCAATTACTCTTGATATGAATGCGTTCCACTTTTACTTTATACTACTAATTTTCGCCGATTGGTTCAAATTACAGTACGGACGATGGTTCTATGCGGTGAAGACCGTGTGCGCAGTCCTACACTCTCGGTCATGCGCAGTACACTGAAATGGCCAGTATCATGGAGAGATTTGACCGGGTAACTTCTAACGCTTCGGTGCCGTCACGTTAAGATTTTAGTTTCAGAAACTGTGGTTATTAATGGTACTGGTGATTAGAGTTTTGTGTGTGTATGTGTGCCTGCATTTATATATTTTCTTATTTAGATTAAAATGCCTCCAATTCAAAGCAAACTTGGTGGGAAAACACTTCACCGCCAAACCGCTAAGTTGTTAATAATGTCAATCTATTCTGAAATGGGAAGCAGTTTCTGGCGATATGCTAATAAAAACAAGGGAGGGTGAGTGCAGCAACAAACGTATCTGAGAGAAAATTTCGTAAAATAATTAAAGTAGGGGAGAAATGTGAGACACAAGGGACCTCCTTTCATACATCTGGAAATTACACCATAAACAATCACGGTCATTGATGACTTTGATAGGTGTGTAGTTCGCCAAACCGTTTATAATTTGTATATTCAGGAGAAAACTGTGCCCACTGTCAAAATTTGAGACTCCTGAAACATCAAGATTGCATTAACTTTAAAGGGGGAAGCACTAGTTTAAAGACTATGTTATGTGGCATAGGTTTCAAGTGGAAGAAAACAAGGAACAACAAGGTCTTGTTATAGGAAAGGTATATGAGAACTTAGCGCATGTCATTTACGTGCCAAAAAAGGGCTTAGAGACGAAGGAAGGTCGGTTATCCATGAAGATGTAACATATCTTCTTACCAGAATCGCCTAACTCACTTCCATGCGCTACAAGCCACAAAGGCATCACCCCAGATTTTTATTTTCCAGCAAATTAAAACATTTGTGAAAGCAAAGAAGTAAAACAGTAAAGAAGATCTGTTGTTTCTCATTGGCTAAGATGAGCATGTGCTCCTATATCTTAAGGTATGCGTTTTAGTAAAGACGAGTATGTGAAATGTGGCCTTGCTGCATTATCTTCCATCTTCTCGCTCCAGTGCGCGAAGAAAGTAGGTCACCGGCACAGAACTATCGTCGCTACTGTACCATAAGACATCAAACTTGACGTAGTAAGAGGAAAGAAAGGCTTCACGTTGCCAAACTCTAAGTTAGGGTGTCGCCTTATATTAAGTCACATTAAGTCAAATTTAAATAGCTCCCTATGTTATTTTAGGTCTATCGTAATCGCAGCATAACACCATTTAACTGACTTACTGCTACAACAAATCACCGGGAGTCAGTTATGAGTCATTAGTTATCTCTTTGGAATCCCCGATTAGTCCTTAGTCCAATCGAACTTCTTCCTAATTCATGATCAGCGTACCACATGATACAGCGAAGAAGCGTACCGGAAAATATTCCAAACACAGAGATGTTTACGTGAAGTTATCGAACATAAACGGCGAGTCCTGTATTTGTACTCTCTTCAGATGCAATCTTGTCTTCTGGACAGCAACGTGTCACACATCAGCAGGTGCGAGAAATCATATATAACGTGACTAAATTTTGTGACAAAGAGGAAGATGGGGGATTAAAATACGTTTGTGATTCCTCAAGAGATACTGCTAATGTATTGTCTGGTATTGTAGCTGTAGATCTTTAATCCTCCAGTAATCAAAGTCAGTAGAACCAAAACTATGAATATGTCGATATTTTTATTTATATTTTCATTCAGTTTCATCTTTATTAACATCTTTATTAAAATAACATGAGATTGTGATTTTGTAGAAGCCTAGTATTTATACAGAGTATTCCCTGAATCTAGAAGAGACCAGGGGTGCTTTGGTAATACTTAATGACATAATAACTTGATATAACCTCACCTTTGGTGATGAGTTGGTTGTATGGCTGGGCTTGTCGAAAGATGTATGATCTGCTGAGTCCGGCGGGACTATAGTATTCGTAGAAACACTGTTAGATAAACTTTTGTTACCTCTCACAGGGACCGACATAAAGTCTCCTCTGACATCCCTGCAGCGTTTCACTCCGAGGGCTAACTCTACCAGGCTTAAATAGGGGTTCTACAAAAAGTCAATTCAGCGATTCCCACTAACTATTAATTTTGCACCATACCGTTTACGTCATTGAGAGAATGTTTAAGCCTGTACTGACCTACTAAACATTATTTCTTCTGATCATCAAAACAAGTTTGGGTCACATGTGAATAATTTCCTTATGCCAACCTTATGCCAGTCAGCAGAATTTACGTTTGACATACATTTCTGTCAGAATCAATACACGTTACAGAATACCGAAATTTCCAAATCTAGCTCAGCCTATACATGCAACAGTATCTAAAATTAAATGAACATAATTTTGTATAGCTTAACATTGTGATGCATTTAAATCATGTGGTTTATATTACGGCAATGACCTCTCTGTAAAACTGGTCAGATCATGCTTCAGAAAAATAGTTGAGATTATCTGATCAGAATAATTGAAAGTTGTATCTCACAGCGCCAATTTTTAGTGCGAATAGACAGTTACAAATCCGATCTTCGACCAATAGCAGTAGGAGTTCCACAAGGATCAATTCTGGCACCACTATTATTCAATATATTCATGCACGACCTTCCGAATACAAATCCCATATCGACAGCTATGTATGCCGAACACACTGTTATTTTCTATTCGCAGCCAGACTTAAGTACTGCAATCAACAGGCTACAACTATAATTAAATATGTTATCTAAGCTGTTCAAAATGTGGCGAGTAATATTAAATACTAATAAACGGAAACGAAAATATTCTCCTTAAGATCTTATCAAAATCCACCCCCATTGGAGGGCCGCGCCGTGGCTCAGTGGTTAGACCACTTGGCTCTCACCAAGGCGGTCCGGGTTCGATCCCAGGCGACCGCAAGGTGAGATTTGTGGTGGACAACACGGCGCTGGGGCGGATTTTCTCCGGGATCTCCGGTTTCCCCCGCTATCTCATTCCACCGGTGCTCCATCTTCATCACATGTATCATCAGTGTCACCGCCTGCAGTGCCGTATGTAGTAAAAGCAGGCGTTAAACACTACACATTTCATTTTCACATCCCCATTGAATCCGTAGGGAAAACAACTAACATGGAAGCCTCCAGAAACACCAGTCAAATATTTAGGCGTAATGCTTGACACTAAATTAACCTGGAATTCTCATATATCTTACAATTCCACAATAGCCATTTCTAGAATTAAAAAGCTGTATCCATTACTACAGAAGAAATCACAGATTGATCTGGAGTGCTCAATATTGATCTACAAGTCTCTTATACGCCCCATAATTACTTAAGCTGCTCCTGTATGGGGTGCAGCCAGCAAAACCCACATTCATCGACTTCAGGTTATACAAAACAAATTTCTCCGCAGTATTACAAAGGCTCCATGGTTCATTAGAAATGATCTACTCCATCAGGAACTTGGTATTCTTCCCATACATCTGGACTTCAAATTGATATCAAAGACATTCTTTGTTAGAAGTATTATCGTGCTGCTCAAAAGGTTACCCTGGCTTTATCTTTGTTAATACAAACTTTCCAGATAATTGTACTGATTATTCTGGGAAGGTTGATAGAGGCACTGGCACACTTCTCGGACGTGTACTAAACACCAATGGAATGCGCAGAAATCACAAATGACAGACAGATGTTATGTCCATGTTGAGTAATCAGTACGTTATCTAAGAGGTTTCTGGTAACAAAGATAAAGACAGGGTAACCTTTTGAGCAGCGCGATAATACCAGGAGCTGTGACCTATGACATTGGATGACGAAACTTGAAAGGACCAGATTGAAAAGAAAAATCCCTCAAGACATCCTACTCACTGATTCAGAAGATAGCGACTTTTCTCACTAATTAAAAGTATATCCTCTATTTTTCTCATAACACCACTGATCATAATCTAACCTCGCATATCTAACCTCTCTTTTCAATTGTTATCCATCTTATTTAATGTTATTGTATGTGTTAGTTATCCTGTTATATACTTTGTCTTTTATTATCTTTCATTTAAATGTGTTCTTAATTGTTTTCTGTTTGTTTATATTTTAAATTTATCACCTATTGTATATGTTAGAGGACAGTAATTCTTCAGTTGTTAATTTGTATATGGTAATTATGTAATTTATCAATGGCTTGTATAGCAATAATGCTGATCAGCCAAATAATAACATTAAAAAAATGTTGTATTGCCATATACTACCTATAATTACAGAAATTATTAAATATGAAAAGCTTTCTCTTAATGACATAGTTTTTTAACCAGAAAACTAAAATAATTGATAGTTTTTGGGAAAAGGAATGCATTATTGAAACAAGAAGTTCGAGGTTGATGATTTGTATACGATAATAGCGACAATGGCAGAGAGACATCTTTCAGTGCCGGAATATTGCTGATGATATGTTTGATATTACGACTTTGCCAGTTGTGTAAATCACCTTTTTAGAAATTATTCCCGTTATACAAATTGATCGCCCTAGAAAATTAGTTATATTACCGTGCACTTCCTATAATTGCAATAGCCATTTAATAACAGAAGTGTAGTAACAATTTAGTTGGGTTTCTCTCTTTTTTCCGTTATGAAAATTGTAGAAGATAGGGTTGTACAGTCTGATTTTCATTATTTAAAAATATTGCAATAAATAATTAGGTGCGTAAATGTTTAATGCATTTATAATCATTAAGATTATTTTTATGATTATGCATCTGTGTTGCGTATAATAATTGGCTAACCTTAAATATCAGAAACGTAGCTCCAGGTCGCGCCGTGGTTGGGTGGTTAGACCGCTCGGTTCTCACCAAGGCGACCTCAAAGTAAAATTTGGGGTGGATAGCACGGCGCTATGGCGGGGTTTCTCCGGTATCTTCGGTTTCCCCTGCCATCTCATTCCACCGGCACTCCATCTTCATTTCATGTATCATCAGTGTCACCGCCTGCAGTGCCACATGTAGTAAAAGCGGGGGTTAAATACGGAAGGCCAATACACCTGAACTTTCTGTCGGGTAGTACGTTACGAAAGCGATCTCATAACAATGGAAAACGAGAAAAAAGCTATGTAATGTAGGTTTTTGCTGTTGGTAAGTCTATTTTTTTGACGAGGATGAGCTTGAAATTAAAACTGGTTTGTGCATGAGAAGTACTCCAACGTCAACCTTACTTTTTTATGCAGTAAAACAGTGTTCCAACTACATATAGTAGATTTCCCACACTATATCAGACAGAGACATCTCTGGGTGGAATTTATGTCAAACAAGGCCTAGCAGCTCTACAAGGTAGAGGCTGTTGTAGGACAGTAAATATTTATTACGTGGATAAAGGAAGAATATTATTAAATATTTGCCTATTTTAGTTTATCTATGTGTAGTCCATCGTGGTATAGGGGTAATATGCTAGCTTCTAGTTCCCTAGGTCTCCGATTCAAACCCGGTGGAGGGCAACTGCTTTTTCCGGGCGTTAAAATCCTCAGCATGAAAGAAACTAAAGCCTCTGGTACCGTGTTGTAGACTTACGGTATGTAAAAGAACTTGAAGAACTAGTTCCACATTCTCAAGCCTGATGAAGAGGCCTGTGAGCAAAATTTAGCTATATTTCACTTCCAAAATAGAATGGGACGCTGGAAACAAATGCAGTTAAAGAGTACCCATAAATAAAAACTTAAAATAAATTTCAGGACTTCCCAAATCCAAGCTCCACACGTTACTGCAGAGTGTAACTAAAATACGAAATGTAGGACAAACAACAAATTTCATACTAGAGTTCGCCACTTTTCAGCATTATTATAAAATTCTCTTTGGATGGAAAATTGCTTATTAGGTTTCTATTCTCAAACACGGTTTTAAATTTCTAATTGTTACAGTGTCAAAATTTAAGATTCGTGCATGATAAAGCCCGCATAACTTGCATTTTCTGCAAATAGCCTCTAAAATGCTCTTCATTCTAAACGAATTTTGTGTCATTTTTGAAGAACCTCAAAGGATGGACAAATAAGTGTTTCATTGCATGATCTTTAGTTGAAATAACTTCATTAGAAACACTCACTGTTACGTCTCTTGAGTTTGTCGAGATTGAAAACTGCTATGCGACAACAATAATAATATCTTAAGTGATTCTTCTTTTTCTTCTTAAAGGTTTGTAAGCAATAACTTATGAAAATAGTTGTGTTCTGTTTTCGACATTGTATTATATTTTATCTATATATGTATTACCGCTCGGAATGTAAATTTTCGGCCACTGCTCATAAGTAACGCGTCTTCATATTCCAATGTTGGTCAAAACAAAAAGCTTTTCTTCCTTTTTCGAATGGATTTTTATTACCGTACATGGAATCAATTGAACCTTTACATTCCTGTTCCAGCTTCACATATATTCATAACCTTTTGAAATAAATTTAACAACTACTTAATTATTTTCTTTTAGCTCTATTCAAATTAAAAAATGCCATTAACTGTAATATACGAGGGCTGTTCAATAAAGAATTATCACATTTTTTTTTTTTTTTTGACAACGTACCTTTACTTATCCTCATAATTTTGATGGTCCTTCTCAAAATAGTCTCCCCTGAATCCACTTGACCCAGCGTTTCTGCCAGTCTTCAAAGACATGCTAGAAACAATTTTTGAGAGATCCTTCAAAATCGCCTCCTCAGGCTTCACCACTGCTTCTGATGATTGATAATGCCTCCCACGAAGTCGTTTCTTCAAGTTAGGGAATAGAAAAATGTCACATGCGGCTAAATCCGGACTACAGGGAGGGTGAGGGATGCACTTCACGTTGATTTTTGCAAGACATTCAGCAACAACTTTACCAATATGCGGCCCCGCATTATCGTGGTGCAGTATCCAGCCTGCCTCACGGAAATGTGGTCTTTTGCGCCTAAAATGGACTTGCAATGTTTCCAGGACATCCCTGTAGTATTGTCCAGTTACTGATGTGTGTGCAGGTACAACATGCTGATAAACCATTCCATGAATATCAAACAATGAGATGACCATAACTTTCCAAGCAGAAGCAACCACTTTTGCTTTTTTGGGGGTTGGTGATGAAGGAGATTTCCACACTGAGCTTTGCTGTTTGTTCTCAGGATCAAAACGATGTAGCCAAGTTTCATCAACAATGATTACGTTCGAAATAAACTCCGGATCTTCCTCTAACATCAACTTTAACTGCACGTTACCTCCATTGCAGCAGTAGGCGATACTGAACATGTCTGAACTTACCTGGTTCTCACAGGCGGGAACCAGGAGTACCAACAATGAAACTACTACGGCGTGTTTGTTTCACATTAAGCCTAATAGAATATATTAAGATTGAATTTTAGTGCGAAAAATTATGAACGTAAAAAATTATGATCATTCTTTATTGAACAGACCTCGTACTATCCGACTGAAGTTATTTATTATTTTTTGGAGGTCACTGAGAATAAAACCGTCCCAATATTTTATTTCTCACGTCTCATACATGACATTTTAATCAAAACCAGAAACATTAATTTCGATTGGGATTTTTAAATTAACATTTCTGGATGTTCTTAAACTGCTATGGTTCTCAACGTCGCATTATATTTAGGACATGAGCCAACTCTTAATTTTGCTCAGAAGTCTCTTTCTTAGACTTGAGGTTCTTTTAGTTGCCGCAAATCTACGACATTGGACCGCCTGCTTTACTTCCCTTCCGAAGAAAGACTTTTACAGCCGACAACAATTCATCACCCTCCGCTGGTTTATTTTTCATTGTATTTCCGAGTTGGTATGGGATATTTCCTGGTCCCAGCAGTACCTTCTATCTGCTTCAGGGTTGAAGGATTCGGTGTGTTGCTGCACACTGGTGGATTCTGCGCGTTGGAAAGGTTTTTACCCTGGAGCTAGTGAACCTGATGAGGTGGGTGGCTCCAGCGATACGGGGCTTAGTTGAACCTCGTCGGGTGCAGGGCATGCTCCATCTTGAATCATTACGTCCCTCATCCTTGCTTTTGCAAATTATCTGATCGCCTTTTGTATACCCCTTTCCTTCCTCTCTCACAAGTTAGATTGTATGGAAGAGTTAATATTGAGAAGAGTAGTCATTGCCAACAAAATAACTTGGTTCTATGTTTATAACCTGTAAGCCATTCTACACCAGAAACATCTTCATTAAAATGTAGTTAGAATAGTTACATAAACAGTAAGTAGAGGTAAAGCTGCCGAGTTATAACCTTGTAGGAATCCATATCAAAATAGGCTGTCCTGACCTTTTGCTGTTCTCTTTCTGCCGTAGTGTTTTCTTATCTTAGCATAAACGTGCCTAGGAATTCGTTTTGCGTACAAAGTAACGTAACTCGTTTCATTAGCCTTGATAATTACCCTTTGAGTGTATACTTCCTGACCTTGCATTTTCCGGGTGTTTTCCGAGCACTAAAGCGAGTGCTAGGAAGGATATTGACCTCACCTCCTTTCATTCTCTCCCTCCGTCTTTCCAGATATCTTGAGTCTGCGGCGCTGCACTGCGGCATTGTTTTGGGCTCTGGAAATACGGTGTTTGACTGAGGGAAGGTACTGTGGTCGGATGGTCACCCTTCCGGCGGGGGGCGGTTTGTTCAGCCGGACCTGGCTGGCTAGTGGCGGGTTAAAGTCTGTTTAGCCAACGTGTGTGCAGTTCCCAGTCAAAGGGACCTCAAAGGACGGGACCTCCCCGCCCGCTAATGACCGTCATAAATCTATCTCCACACTTCAGAAATGGAACACTGACGTTGGGGACCAATAGCAGCCCCCGTTTGTTGAAAATGACAGTTGCATGTCTACTCAGCGTGGAGTCTCAGTTGCCAAATTTCCAACTTACAGTTGTTCTGTTTCATTAGGTGCAAGACGGTGATGTTAAAATGTTGCAACATTGTAGAAAGGACCGTCAGGAGGAGGGTCCATGTTGTAAAACGATTATGAGGGTTTGTCAAAGAAAGCGGCCGCCGTGCACTTATGTTGGGTAGACAGACTTTACCTTTGGTATAGTAGCCGCGTTTATTCCATCCCAAGCGCCATCAAAGCTTTCCCTTCTGACCACACCTCCTCACATGTAAGCAATTATAAGGGTTTTCCACCCTTAAACATATGGAGTGGTCCTTCTTAATACGTTCACCAAGTTAGAGCGCTGTTGCAATATTTTACATGTGTCCTCAGAAATTAGCTTAGACTGTGCAAATGCGCTTCTTATGTGTGTTAATTAAGCTTATATTTGTAGAAGTTACATAGTGTTTTACTTAGTATAGTTTTATAAATTTATTAGTGTTTAATAGTTATTAGCGTTTAGCACTTGCGTAATTTAATTAAGATGTGGAGACCGTGTGTATCGAACCTAACATGGATATGCTAACATGCATTTCCATTCATACTTATATACCTAACAGTATTTCTAACCTTTCTCGAGTTCTAAAGCGTTTATGAGATTTAATTATTATGTACGTGATTATTTATTTAAATTGTATTTAACAGAAGCACACCCACCCCCAAAAAATTACACTGCTTAACTTTATTCAAACTTGTAAACATCCTTGTAAAAAGCTTCCAAAATTTAAAAAGAGTAATAAAGTTTCCGTATTAGTTTTTCTGTATTTTTTTTTACTTTTGAGGTATTTACTGCTTTGTTAAATCAAGTGAAATTCACCACCTGTAGCTGCCATAGAAAAAAGGAAAATGTTTTAGGATAAATCGGCTCACGATTGCAATCAACAAACCTCTAACGTGCAATCTTTGCTTATAAATTATTATAAACTACCAGAATATCCAACGTTCTTCTTTAATTTGCAAGTAAATATCCCTCGCAAATTCATGCCCACTGATGCAATTTAACCCTTTTAAAATTGTAATGATGTTTTACTAAGCTTTACTTAGATATTATGCTAATAATACGCATTTAGTTCTTGAACGTAATATAAGTACCATACCATAACAGCACAGGTAATATATCTCTTTTCAATTATATTATAAAGGGTTGTAACATTATGTATTATAGGTTACATTAGTCATTTAAAATTTATTTGAAAAGATCAATGACTATTTCTTACAGTAATTATGCTTTATTTATTTGTTTATTTTTTGTTTCTTAAGGTCCTTTTAAACAACGGCAACCCTGGGTATTCTCAGCTATAAACACGTGCCTAACATTCTTCACCTCTGCCCCCCGGTTTGTGTATCCTAAGATGTTTATGACATTGTGGTTAAGGGGAACAACAGTTTTTCCTTACAAAGAGGGCCGGTTGTGGATGCTTTAAGCGCGGTCAAACCCGCAACTCTGCCGGTCTGAAGAAACTGCCTATACCTGTTAGATATCCACCACAGCTGTATTACCGCCTGTGATAGTTATAGTCATGTATATAGACAGTATATTTACTGATTAGATTTTCGCATAATTAGTGTAAATGAGGACATCGAGTTTATCGCACTAAATATTAGAATCCACTTTTATGTGAACACGTTAGTACTTTACTGGCCTACTATATAATCGATGACAGAGCCAATCAATTTCTTTTTATATTTGGGGTATCAATGCATATAGATAACCTATGTGTGATACAAAATAAGGTAATGCCATTTATGCTTAACAAGCTAAAAATGGAAACCTACGAAATCCAATCTTTATTAATTTCTTAACATTGAATATCATCACTAATTTTGTAAGTAATAACTCAGCTAGTCCTCAAATATATCATACAACGCATTAGTATTACGATAATATGTAGTGACCCGTTTGGAAGGCATAAAATAATAAAAGTACTGTACTGCCACAATATTCGTATTTGTTTTCTGTAATTTTTGCTTATTTTATCATTTATCTACAAAAATTAAAGCAAGTTTTGTATTCCACCAAAGTTTGAATTGAGATTCCACTGTTAATAGGCGTTTTTAGCAGTCAGAACAGTTTGTTACTTCACTACCAGCTACTTATAGTACCTAGCTAAAAGGAAGGATTGTATTCCACAGAAATTAGTATCGAAGATTTTGTGGAAACACGCATTGGATTCTGTCAGACCCCTCCCCCCCCCCCCCAAAGTATTGTAAAATGCACAGGGTGTACGAGCGCACGTTTGTGTAGGGGGGGACAGAAAGTTCAGGTTATAGCAAACATGGATTTAAGCTTAGCATCTTCCAAAGTTCGACTTGAGGTCTTTCAAGAAACCATGAGCCTAATTATTTACATGGTAACCTTATAACTATTGTTTGTTTTTTCGAGAGGGATTTTATTAAAATGTCATTTGTTTTATATTGACGTGACTACTATTACCTTATTACCTCTTACTACAACTACCTACTATTATTATTAATAATAATACTAATATTGAGTTCTGTCAGTGTCTGTGAAGTTGTCTTTATTTGTTTGAATGTTGTATAATTTGTATAACAAGGAGCTGTCTAAAGATAAACAAAAAGTTTTTCTCAGGAATAAAAGTATAGCTAATTAAAATAATGTGTGTCAAATAAATATTTTTCTTAATTTTTTTGTTTGTTTAAATATTCCTCCTTTCAAGTCAAGATGCTTCATCACGTTGAAGACTTGCTTGAAAGTTTGCTATTCCATATTTTCCATCACAAGAGTTTATTACCATAAATAAACTAAGAATGCTGTTTGCGACCTTAAATCTTTCCTGTTTCATTTGAACTTATTTCTGGGTAAAAAATATAACTTGGACAGAAAAATAGTTTTTATAACAATAATTTCTTAAATATGTAGTGAATCAAAGTAAATTTGTCGTATTAGTATTTCATTACACTTTTATACTATATTCTGTGAGTATGTATGTGGTGTGTGTATGAGTGTCGAACAGCATAGGTCAAAAAAGTAACCAAGCGTCGCTTGAGATAGACCCTATTTAAAAATACTATGCCAAGATTTTTAAGAAACATCCTCAATCCAAATTATATATTACTAGGAAACATACTCATTATGTTCCATTACCTCAAAGAAGGCCCTAAGTTTGATTAAAACCCAACAGGTTTAACTAATAAAAAATGTATCTTAAAATGTACAATGAATAACAAGGTTCAATTTTGGGACCTGTACTTTTTATCATCTATATTAATGACCTTCCTGTTTCAATTTGTGACAAAAGCCTTACTCCATATCTTTATGCTGATTATTTAGCTATTAATTTTTATGATAAAGCTGAAAACACATTAAAACTTAAATTACCTATTGCAACTTCAGTGGTTAATGATTGGTGTAACGCGAACAGTCTAAGTATAAACACAGGTAAAACCACTGATTCTCAATATAGATTTAGCACTGGTGGTTCTGGTTCCTCTATAAAATTTTTAAGTATTTATATTGATTCAGACCTTGGCTGGTCAACACATATCAATTATGTATCTAAAAAGTTCACAACAGAATTTTCATGATGAGAACTTTAAGGAACAGTGTTAACAAGGACGTTCTGATGAAGGTTTACTATGCTCATACTTATTCGCATGCTAATTATGGTATACTTTTCTGGGGAAATCACTCTTTAGCAGTTAAGATATTTATATTGGAACAAAAAAGCTCTTATATTAATTTGTGGAGTTCATTCAAAAGAACATTGAAATTCACTTTTTATTCATTTAGATATTTTAACGTTGCCATCGATGTATGTGCTGAATTGTCTTTTATATGTCAAAGAAAATCTTAATAACTATATACTTTTCTCTAATTTACATAATTACTTAACACGTAAGTGTTTGAATTTATACGAGGGCTTTTCAATAAAGAATGATCACAATTTTTTTGACAACGTACCTTTACTTATTCTCATAATTTTGATGGTCCTTCTCAAAATAGTCTCCTCTGAATGCGATGCACTTGTCCCAGCGTTTCTACCAGTCTTCAAAGACATGCTGGAAACCATTTTTGAGACATCCTTCAAAATTGACTCCGCAGCTTTCACCACTGCTTCTGATGATGGATAATGCCTCCCACGAAGGTGTTTCTCCAAGTTATGGAATAGAAAAAAGTCACATGGGGCTAAATCCGGACTATAGGGAGGGTGAGGGATACACTTCACTTTGATTTTTACAAGATATTCAGCAACAACATTGGCAATATGCGGCTGCGCATTATCGTGGTGCAGCATCCAGCCTGCTTCACGGAAATGTGGTCTTTTGCGCCTGATATGGACTTGCAATATTTTCCGGACATCCCTGTAGTTACTGATGTGTGTGCAGGTACAACATGCTGATTAACCATTCCATGAATATCAAAGAATGAGATAACCATAACTTCCCCAGCAGAAGCAACCACTTTTGCTTTTTGGGGGTTGGTGATGAAGGAGATTTCCACACTGAGCTTTGCTGTTTGCTCTCAGGATCAAAATGATGTAGCCAAGTTTCATCAGCAGTGATTACGTTTGAAAGAAACTCCGGATCTTCCTCTAACATCAACTTTAACTGCATGTTACCTCCATTGCAGTGGTAAGCAATATTAAACATGTCTGAATTTGCCTGGTTCTCAAAGGCGGGAACCAGGAGTACCAACAATGAAACTACTACGGCGTGTGTATTTTACATTAAGCTAACAGAATATAATAAGATTGAATTTTAGTGCGAAAAATTATGACCGTAAAAAAATTATGATCATTCTTTACTGAACAGCCCTCGTATTTAAATAAATTTAGACACACTAAAATTAAGTATAGTTTTATAGTCGTTTCAATTAAATTATATAATTTTTTTACCACAAAGACTAAGAGAGCTCCCTATATTAAGTTTTAAAAGGACTATGCGCCATACATTGGTGGCAAACCCACTGTATTCTATAAATGAATTGTAATGTGGCTTGGTAGGTTTTAATTTATGACGTTGTTACACTGTAAAGTTAACGGCAGTAAGGGCTATCTATCTTGTATAGTGTTCTTCATTAATTGGGGTTTGTATGAATTTTATAGCGCCGTAAAATATACCTGAAGTTCATTTCGCAGCATATTATCAGAATTTACGGTTTTAACAAACTACGAAGTATAACTAACAATAATTCTCTGTTACACCGTTTTTATATGTACTTGTGAAGGGATTCCGATGTATTTTTCCTTTAGTTAGGTTACCAATATGCCAAAGTCGTTTTTGTGAAGGGATATAAAACTCTTACTTGGCGTTTGACATCTATTTGCAGTATTGTACTTTACCAAAAGTAAAACCATTTATTGAAAATGTCCTGGAAGTAAGTGGAATTCGAATATAGTATATAACGTACTAAAAACTGTGATAATTAGCAGATCGAGAAATGTATATGCAAGCATACTCGATGTGATAAGCAACTTGCAGTTCGTGGTTAACCAATTACTCTTTGCAATACTTGGAAAAAACGACAATAATCAATAACAAATCAAAATTGCTCTTCAACATTTTATTGGACATTAAGAAAATATAATGGATTGAAATGTGAAAAAATAAAAAGCTATATCTAAATTATATGGGCAAAGCCTTCTTATCTATTCTCTTGTTAATTAATTAATTGAAGTAAAACATGTCTTGGTTGTTATGTCGCCGAGCGCCTGTTAATGAGATCCCAGCAGCCTGGATCCCGATGGTCTGGTCGTCGATTAGCTTCTTAAGCTATCTATTCCCTTGCTCTGGCTAGTCAGTGGAGCTGAGACTACGCTATCTACAGGGTATGCGTGAGATAGGTTGACCAATAAAAACAACACAGTTCCTTGTAATTGCTTTATTTCCCAGCGTCGTTCCGTACTCACAGTTCACCATGAGTTGCCGCCATGTTCTGATTCAATGACTATATCTTTCCACTATCACGGTTAAGCTATACGGAGTGGCTGAAATCTATCACGGTGGAATAAATCACTAGAACGATTTTAAAAATATACTTCGGCGCTTACTTCGCTGCTGAGTGATATCGTTCACTTTATAAGATACGCGCTACTGATTATTACTAACTCAACGTTTGTCAAGGGACGGCTAGACACGTCTGCACCGCACCATGTATCAGACCAGAAGACCGACTCTAGAACATCATCTCTACCAAAAACAGCTATAACCTCGCCTCTAGCTATAACCTAGAGTGAGTTTCTCAGAAACCCACTCTAGCTAGCGAACCGCCAACACTTGGGCATTTCCCGGAAATATTGGTTTGAGTCAGGGGTGCTAATGACCAGGTAGCGACCCATCCCGTGACAACGCCTTTAGAAGTGACATTTTTATCCATATAGACCAGCAACATTATTACATAGCCCTGAGTTAAAATATTTATTCCCATCCTAGTAATTGAATTTAAACACTATTTCTTCGTTTCATGAACTTATCCACCCGTAATAATCATTATATTAAAGTCATTCACATTACTTCCTCATTATAATTTAATTATCATTTTATTCAATGTTAAAACAGTATTCAATCATACGGCTAATAAATACGGCATCAGTTAGGTTATTTGTTTATGTAGCCAAATTGAATCTTTCAATTTTTATGGTTACTATAAATCAGTGAAATTTTATAAAACTGAGAGAATTTGCTATTCAAAAAGCTGCGAATCTAGCATGTACATCTCTTTTACCAATGAAGACGAAGGAAAAATCCGGGTTCCACCTCAAGTTGTACTGAAGAAATAAGAGCAATTGAATCGCTTTTTAATGTTAACATGGCCAATTGCACATTTAATATTTCGAACAATAAATAATAATTCATACGTTTATATACTTTGCTAACGATTCATTTATCCTATTTTTTAGGTTTCTATGATGTGCATTACGTCATTTCCTATTGGTAACGTAAGTATTATGCTCTTGGGTGTTACGTCACTTCCTACTGGTGCTGTAAGTATTGCTGACCAGTAAAACTATACTGGTCGCCAAACTAGAATGTGATTGACAGTAAGCACATGGAGAAACGCTGTAAATAAACGGAAGGGGATGAGTACGTCATAACGGTTGTCATAGTAACCATCAGAAGGACCAATTAGGGCCGAGACGTTTCCATGACAGTGTTAGACGCTAAACCTTGATTGCCAATATTCTAACACGTGCTTAGCATGACTTACGGGTGAGCGAGTTACGCAAACGCTACAGTAAACACAATACCTTAGTTTTTGTCTCTTCTGATATCACTGCGTAAACAGAATGCCTTCACGTATATGTTGCTGTTATTTTATATAAGGTTACAACAGTTAGAGATCCTGTACTTGCAAGTTCCTTTGTATTTTGTGACAGTTTCTCTTGGTTTACGTGTGTGTGAGTTCGTGTATTTGTGCGTGTTTTGTGATCATTTGCAATTGTGTTTTAATGAATGTTTAATTATGTCTAAATATAGTGACAAGCGAAAACTTGAACGTGCTCGGGAACCAAATAAAACTATATTTGGTAAAGGTATTCCAATTAAAGGACAGGCACGGGAAATACCAGTAATATGCTCCGTTAGAGAATACTTCGAAGAGGAGAAACTGAAAGGTGAGCCTATTATTCCATTCTCTAAGGTGCTTGATAGGACTTCACGTGCTGTAGGTATCAGTAAGAACACTGTGGTTAAGATTGGGAGAGAAAAGTATTTTAAAGAAGAAAGTCAGGCATCGAGACCTATATTAGAAACTCCCAGAAAAAAGTATGTAGGCGGCATTTCCCCACTTCAATAAGCATCAAAATGTCACAGGTATGCCTCTTATGTTACGATGATCTTTACATTGATGTGTTCTTGCATGTTCTAGCGTTTGCATGTAGATCCACAACTGTACTATTGTCTTTGTGTATAGTATTATAAATAATTTAATAATGATGATGATAATAATAATAATAAAATACTCATTGCAGTAGCAACTGAATCATCTTCCCACGCATAATCCTATCGCGCTCTCCACGTGGCAGCAATAAGCGGCAACGTCGCCTCTCTCTCCGTACGAAATGTCAATCACTTTCTAGCTTGGCGACCAGTATAGAACCGTAAGTATGTTTGTTGCCATGGCAATTGACAATGAATTTTAATCTTACACAACCAAATACGTTTAACAATGTTTACGTCACAAATCAAGCATTGCAAAAAAAAAAAAAAAAAAAATTAAAAACACGTTGCAAACAATGTCTGCTGTTAATTACGATGTTCATTTGTATAATTATATTGCTGCTTACTCTTTGATTGCTTATGGTTAGAGCAAGAAGTTCATGACATTCGGCTAACGACTCTATTTGCTATAAAGTTTGTAATATAAGAAAATGTATTTTTGCAAAACTTCAGAAATGTAGCGAAATGGTTCAATGCTGCTTCAGGCCGGTGTAGTGTTGAGAAATAGTCTCACTAGCTTGCTATAACGGTAACTATAAGTTCTAATCATCGATTGATTTTGGAGAAATGCGTCACGTTTGCTCTGCACAACACAACCAAAATCAGTAGACGTTAAACGTTTTAGCATAATTAACTAGTACTTGCTTTGGTCAGATAGAAAATGCATTACATTTTTTACTGTTGACATAACTTTTGAAATCTACCTTTGAGTTCATCTTCCTAATAAGTATTTCTTCTGAGTTCTGTAATTCCTACATTTCCATTATTTTACAGAAACCTTTTATAATCAAGGTGTTTCAAATCCTAAGTGCTGGCATAAAGAGTGAGCTGCTTGTTGACAGCTAGGTCATTTGAGTCGAACTGATGTAAAAATAATTTAAAATAAGCACACAATTACATTTATTAATTCCTGTTTATATTACGTTGATTCAAAGATGTTATAAAATAATTGCAATTGTGCTCATGAACACTTCTACTCACTCTTATCAGCCACTTATTTTAGTTACATTCCCCTATTAAATAGCGTTAGGAGAAATAAAAATAATGTTGAAATTAATACCTTAACTTCAGGTGCAAACGTAATTCCTCTATGATATCTCTGTCGCCATATAATTGTAGGGATTCTTAAGCTACTGAATAGACTACGAACACATAAAATTCTAACAAAGGAATACTTTAACGTCACGCGCTGCCTGTATTGTGCAGGTACACGTGCAGGTCGTGATAAATAAGTGATAAGTATGAGGTGCCATCCTGGATATCACTGTGACCGTAACCTAACTGGGAACCTGTCAGTCCACGAAGTGCTGTGAGTTATCATCTTGCTGTAACTGACACACTTTATTGAATTAATGTTGTTCACTCAAACAAGAAGTTAACCAACGAGAAGTATTTAACAGAATAAATATTTACTGTTCTATTGAAACCAAACATGCCTGTGACGAGACCAACGAAATTGTAAACTCCCTACTATATCGCGATACTTTGAAATTACAAACCGATCAGGCTCCAATAGTGTAATTATTTATGTATTACTCGACAGAGCGTTGAGGCGTATAAACCTTCAGGTGACCAGCACTGCGATCGTCTCTTATCGGGTCTTATCTGGTCGATTAGAAGAGTGAAATATTAGTAAGTTGACGTACAGTGAGTTACAAAACACAAATAGAGCGTTTGGAAGCTGCGTATGTCTATATGATATTATTTCTCGCGCCTGCCGATGTATGACACGTTGCTGTCCAGAAGACATGATTACATCTCAACAGACTATACATACATGGTGTTCATCACCAAAATATGTAACACATGGTGTCCCTCAAGGATCTGTTCTGGGACCTTTTTATTTATTTTAGCAGTAAATGACTTGCCCTATTGGTTAAATAAGAATTTAATTTTATATGCACACGATATTACTGTTTTTTTTATTCTGGTGTGGATGATAAAGAAGATATAACAAAAAATCTGATGGAATGGTTCAGTGCTAATTGTTTAAGTCTTAATTTGAACAAGAAACAAAATATCGAATTCGAACTAAGAAAGGCTAATGATAACAAGGCTCTTAAACTTCTAGGAATTTACATTGATAGCAGTATAACCTGGAATTGTCATACTACAATTTTGTGTATGAAACTTTCCAGAATAATATGTCTAATAAGAAGATTGAAACAGAATGTATCCAAATCAGTTTTAATGAATGCATATTATGGACGTTTTCCACAGTTTGCTTAGTTATGGTGTAATTTTATGGGGCAACAGTAGTGGAGCCAAGGATGTATTTTTATTTCAAAAGAAAGCCATTCGTATTATAGCTAATATATCTCCAATAGATACATGTAGACATTGTTTTAAAGAACTTTCCATAATGACCCTTCCATCAACGTATATTTTTCGTTGTATTTTATATGTCCATGAACATTTTTATGATTTCACTTGACATAATGATGTGCATAGCCACAACACAAGAGCATGCAGTAACTTATTAATACCATCATGTAGACTAAGTAAATCATTGAATAATCATCCCTGTATTAGTACGAAATTTTACAATAAACTTCCAAATTCTGTGAAAAACTGTCTTAAGAAATTCTTAGTTAACAACTGTTTTTATGACTTAATACTTTCATTTATAATTGTTACTGCAATGATACATGTATATACTGTATGACAAAGCCTATTACAAATTGTATTTGTTCACTGGCAAATAAAATTCTACCTATATATCTACACTGGAATCGCTGTGTATTGCGATAAGCTGAGATACCTAAACATCTCTGTGTTGCGATTTTTTTTTCCGATACGCCTTGTCACTTTGCCATGTAGTACACTCGTAGTGAAATAACTATCCTTGCGGTTGAATTGGAGACTGGAAATACCACAGCGTTTAGGACTCAATAATATCTGGCATACACACTGCCCAAAATGAAATTTACCTCTGCGAAGCTAAAACGTGTTTTAGTCCATTTTCACATGTACATTCTGAAAATGATACTTAAAATGACACACCACGTCACAATTTTTAGATACTTTAGATATACATAACCGAAAACGAGTTCACGTAGCAGCCGGTAACGCGCGTGTCATAGATTGCCCGCCCCCTGTCCTGCACGATTACTTATGCAGATACTTACAAAATTTAAAGATTAAAACATGCTGTATAACTAAACCAGGTCTCTAATTCAAAATATTCTGCGTTTCCACCAGAAAATATTGAAAGTGAAAGACATTTTGAAAAACAAGTGGACTTGAATGGTTTGGCATGCGATTTAAATTTGTCAAAAGGAGAATCTGAACTTTTAGGTTTCAGGCTGCAGCAATGAAAATTATTTGCACCTGGTACATAAAGTACAGAGTTTCAAAATGGACATAAAAAACTTGGAAAATATTTTTCAAGTGAAGAGAATATATGTTTCTGTATAGACATGAATGGTTTAACAAGTGAGGTAGAAATTGAGCACAATCCAGATGACTGGCGATTGTTTATAGATTCATCAAGGTTGAGCTTAATGGTCGTGTTACTTTATAATGGTAACAAGCTTTCATATGTTCCAGTTTTCCATTCTGCAGGTCTTAAAGAAAGTTATGAAAGTATGGCCAAGATTTTACGTGTTTTAAAATATTATGTTCATTGTTGGAAAATATTTGGTGATATTAAAGTAATCAATTTGTTTACTGCTTGCATTACAAGTGGTATTCGCAAAATATTGATAATTTCCATTGCTGCAGCCTTGAACCTAGTAGTTCAGATTCTCCTTTTGACAAATTTAAATCGCGTACCAAATCATTCAAGTCTACTTGCTCTACAAAATGTCTTTCACTTTCAATATTTTATGGAGGAAAGTCGCGATCTTTTGAATTAGAGGCCTAGTTTAGTTATAAAGCATGTTTTAATTTTTAAATATTGTAAGTATGTGCATAAGTAATCATGCAGGACAAGGGATGGGCAATCTATGACACGAGTGTTACCTGGCCACGGAAAGCAGCCGGGATTCGATCCCACCCATGTGGTGGGGATTTTTGGTCTCGGATAGAGAACTGGTGCCCACTCAGCATCGTGAGGAAAGTGAGGAGCTTACGATAGGTCATGATAGCTAACGTTCCGGCTGAGGTATGCCGAGATACTGACCACATCTCCTCGCCGTATCGGTTGGATGATCAACCACCTCTGCCGTGCGTAAGTGGGCGTGAGGCTGGCAGTCGGGTTGGTAGGCCTTGGCCTTCTTAGGGCTGTGCGCCAGTGGTTAACCTTTTTTTATCATTTAATTTCATGCATCATTGTGCCCACCACCTGTAGTGCTATATACAGGAATAACGGACGTTAAACACTACTAAAGTAGAATGAAGGATATAATTAACTGTTCAACATACAATATGCGATGAGCTGGCCCCTTAGCTCAGTCACTAGAGCACCTTCCTGCTATGCGAGAGGTCTTGGTTTCTTAGCTGGAGAGTGAGACGTTTTTTCCTCTACTGTCTCTGAGTCTGAATCTAAAAAGAACCCAACGACCCAAAACTTATACGAATTAACATCATTTCCTTTGTGTTTCAAAGGAAAGGACGCTGATATAACTATTGAAGTTAAAGACACAACTATGTGAAAAATAAAAGATCCTTCACTTTACAGCCACAAGCAGCAACGTATTCATGTGTTAGATACAATATATAGCTTATCATTGGCACCACCAGGACTGTGGTAAACGGGATCCATAATAATCTGTTGCGACATCTTCAGGTGAAACATCTGGGATGTTTGACGAGGATCCATAAATGGATGAACTGGAATAATTTCCTGATTTTGTTTGCTGCACTCCTGAATCGGAAGAGAAGTTCGATATCGAATAGGAAGTATGTAACGTTCTGAATCAGTTGAAACAATACGGCAACTGAGTGGAATGATTTTTTAAAAATTTTACACTACCTTCTGGTTGAATCTTTAAAGCTGGATCATGTAGTAGTGGTGCTATAAGCACTTTGGAACTCTAGTTATATTTCAGCTAACTTTGATGAAAGTGTTTCTCAATTTATGTCAACGAAGAAAAGTCTATGAGTATCAAAAAAAGTTTTGTCAGACTAAAACCGACTATGAAGCGTTTCGAAAGAAGTCAGTGTGCTGTCCTAACTATGAGATGTCGTACGTATTAAACAGCAAAACGGAAACCTACCTTTCAATAAACTGCATTTCCAAGTGACGTTTGGATCTGGTGCAGCTTTGGTATGAATAGGAGGATTGCAACAAGTCGGAGTATCAACCAGAGAGTAATACAAGGACTGTAGATCGCTAACATACAATTTTAGAACGAAACCAGTGGACAACACGCCTCAGTTGGATGAAAGCACAGGGAGGGGATTACTGGCAATGAGCTAGCAGATAAATTGGCAAAAGCAGCTGCTGAAAAGCATATATTACAAGGTTCCAAAATCTATCCTCAAAACCAAAATAGAAGAAGTAGGTTATCAACAATGGCAGCAGAGCTGGAACAATACACACAAAGAAGATTTTAGCAAATAATTCTTCTCTTCAATAAAAGATCGCCTGAAGAAACAACTACCAATAACAGCAACCTTCAATGCAGTAGTTTTAGGACATGGAAAAATTTAAACCTAATTAGATTTCACCACATAGGCAATACTCACTGCACATGCAACAATACACAAGAAACAGCAAATCACCTTATTAATGAATTCAGGGACATTAGTCATCAAAGAGAGAAATTAATTGAAGAATTGCATGAGAATGGAGGAAAGTGGTCAGTGTCAAATAAAAACGTTATAAATAAAAATTTTAAAGCAAATTGTATGTTCATTCAGTTAATATTTAAACCACAATTAACTTAAATGGAATTGACTAATGAATAGTTTGATCTTAATATTGATACAGGTAAGCTATTGTAAACACGATCTGAAAATTTACAATGTAATTTAATGTATGTAATATTATCTCGTAATGGAACATGCAGTTAATGTTTAATAAAAAGGCTAAATCAAGAATTCATTTAACAGTTACATACACTCTTTCATCCGTATACGAAGGTCCGCTGTCGGATACTGTGTAACAGATGCTATAGGATACAGTTGGTGTGATATCTATTAATATCGATTATTTCTAGGTAATTACTTAGGCGAACGACTTGACCATTGTGATGTGAGACATTAAGACTCTACATTCAATGCTTCAGGCCATGGAAAATTATAACGGTGTGTGTCAGGAACAAAATTAACGTACATCAGTTTGAAGTTCTCTCAAATGATAGCAGCAAAGACTGGCAATTTTTCCAGGAATTAAGATACATACATGAACGACAATGTAGGTTTTCATTTAGCTACACTGATAGTCGCAGAGATGCTCCAGCAAAACTGGACTCCGATCACTACGCTACATTTCATATTACATGAATGCGTAATTGCATGATGTATGCTATGGTGTAATACAGCTATTCTTTCATTCTCCAAATAGAGAATGGCAACTGTTATCTGCATTATTTGGAATGGTCCGTTTAATAGTGTGACTGGAAGAGTAAGATAATCTCAACATCTGATAGGCAAACTCTCCAGGTATAAGAGGAACTAGTGGATCAATTTAGGAACAGTAAAACAACGTTGCTACTTGGACACACAACTCAAGATTTTCATAATGTAGTAGCAAAGTATACACGCAATTGGAAGCTAATGTGAACCATTAGTCTGTGGAATACGATCTACGAGGCCATCAATGAGTGGTCAAGTTACGTCACGAGAGGATGGAACTGAAGCACAAAAATACCTAATTTTAAGACCTAATTTGAGCCATTATGCTGCTTTCGAGTGCTTCTTGTTTTCTAAACATTCCATGTTACATGTTAATACTTTTAAGTACGTTATCTAATGGAAATACTTCAAAGCTGGCCATTCTTTTTTCTTATCACTACAAGAATTTATCACCACTAAGAATTTTAATGTTTCTGCATGCTGAATGAGGTTGCTTAATTTGAAATAATTCTTATTAAATATACGTTCTGAGTAAAGTAACATTAACAGGGTAATGATATTTTAATATCAATACTTTTAATATAAAAATACGAAGGAAAAGTCATGTAGGTGCTCATTTTCTTCTCGGGAAGCAAGCCAGGTGAAAAGACGATTAGATATCGACGTTTCGGGAGTGTGTATCTCTCCCATCATTAGGATATTTAGAAAATGTTATAACCACAAATGAAACACTGGATATAACACAAATATAAACAAAGACAAAACACTATCATAATTCGCATTACTGAACAAAAGACTGTTTTCAGTAAATTAAATGCCAGGTCAGCAGATGGCGTGAATATAGAAAATTAATTGGGTCAAAGAAACGTAACTACTTAACTTGATTATCAATAAACATACATGCTCCATTTAAAAAACGCAACTTGGTATTGGATGTGTTATTTTTTTACTTTTGTGGATTGTGCATTACTTCTCATTTGCGAGCCCCTCACATAGGTACATACCCGGCCAATTGGAATTTTCGGAGATATTTGAGGTCGCAGAGTTAGGTGGGACATCCTGTATACACTTTATACATTTTAACAATTCTTTGTTAGTTCTCCTTTGCACCTTGGGCCGACCCAAAGGAACCACAAGAGAGCAAAGGGCAGCGTACCTCTTATTAACCAGTTTGAAACTCCCCGGTAGTCCAGTACAGCGATATCTCGTCTACCGTTGTCCTCAAACGGTCCACTTAGCCGGTTGGGAGACCGGAAATTGACCTGCCGGAGGACGGGTCTTTTACCAAGAGCATAGCAATCTGCCATGCAATACCCAGAACCCCGCCGACACTTTTTAGCTCGAAAGAGACCACCAGGTGAGAGAGATGTGAAATGATAATGGAATTCGGGGGATGTAATAAACCTAACCAGAATTCGCCTGGTGACCTGGGGAAACCCGTAAAAACCCTTGGTGGACAACAAGGCGCAGGGGCGGGTTTCCTGGTCTTCCGGTTTCCCCAGGCATCATTTCACCAATTGCTTCATCATCCAGTTCTCTCGCTCTCATCCCAGGCGCTGGGCTGGCTACTCAACCCTGGTCCCTCCATCAGACTCGGTGATTCGGCTTCCCTCGCCCCGACTTTCCACGCTAGTGGAACCGAATCCCCCTAACACCGTGTTCGATGAAGTAAAGGAGGAGAGAAAATCAGTCTATAACGTGTTGCATTTCCACTGATTTTCGAAGGAACTTGTCCCATATATTCATGAAACTGCAGATCTGCTGGCGGAGGATAAACTCTATACTGATCTTTATCTCTGACTTTTGCTTGAGCTCTATTTTGTATTTATTTTTATCTCCAGCTTTTACTATGAGAACCTTGTCTACTTATCTTAATCTTTTTACTTGTGTCATGATTTTTTTTTGTATTGATGCTTATCTGCTTTCCCATTATCTGTTTTATAAGTACGCCAGTAACACAGTAGTTAAGCCTCCTTAAATAATCCCCTTTCTATAAGTACTTTCCACAAGTCTTAAAACCAAAATACTTTTAGAATACATTATTTTATTACTATATATAGTATTTATAATGCATTAGAATTTAGAATAATATTGCAATATTACAAAGCTGGCAAGCGGATTTCAGCAAATCATTTTATTTTCAACGTACGCTAAAGCACTTCAGAAACATATATAGTATCTACAATATTTCTACAAATTAGTGGTTTAAACAAACTTGTCTAGATTAGAAAGAACAATTGGACAAGAAAAATAATCATTATCTATTAAATATATACGAGAGCTGTTCAATAAAGAATGATCACAATTTTTTTTGACAAGTACCTTTACTCATTCTCATAATTTTGATGGCCCTTCTCAAAATAGTCTCCCCTGAATGCGATGCATCTGTCACAGCGTTTCTGCCAGTCTTCAAAGACATCCTGGAAACCATTTTTGAGAGATCCTTCAAAATCGCCTCCGCAGCCTTCATCACTGCTTCTGATGATGGATAATGCCTCCCACGAATGTGTTTCTTCAAGTTAGAGAATAGAAAAATGTCACATGGGGCTAAATCTGGACTATAGGGAGGGTGAGGGATGCACTTCACGTTGATTTTTGCAAGATATTCAGCAACAAAATTTGGAATATGCGGCCGCACATTATCGTGATGCAGCATCCAGCCTGCTTTACGGAAAAGTGGTCTTTTACGCCTGATATGGACTTACAATGTTTTCAGGACATTACTATAGTGTTGTCCTGTTACTGATGTGTGTGCAGGTACAACATGCTGATAAACCATTCCATGTATATCAAAGAATGAGATGACCATAACTTTCCCAGCAGAAGCAACCACTTCTGCTTTTTTGAGAGTTGCTGTTTGCTCTCAGGATCAAAATGAGGTAGTCAAGTTTCATCAGCAGTGATTACGTCTGAAAGAAACTCCGGATCTTCCTCTAACATCAACTTTAACTGCAAGCAGACCTGCATGCGAATGTCCTTTTGTTCGAGAATCAACAGACTTGGAACACATCACGCACAAACACGTCTCATGTGTAATGTTTCTGTCACCAACGTGTGGGTGGTACCCATTGAAATGTTCAGTATTTCAGAAAGTGATCTTAAGGTAATTCGTCGATCCTCTCTCACAATGACGGCAGCAGTGTTAATGTTTTCTTCCGTAAGAACAGTAACTAGAGCACCTGGTCCAACTTCCTTTAAAATTAATTGTCTCCCCTCTTTAAATATTTTAAACCACCTTCGAGCTGTGCTGTAGAGAAGGTCATAGGCCTCCTGTAACATTGTATAGGCCTCAACTGAAGATTTGTTGAGACGAAAGCAGAATTTCAAAGTCGCATATTGTTCCTCGCGTATTACCTCCATTGCAGCGGTAGGCGATACTGAACATGTCTGAACTTACCTGGTTCTCACAGGCGGGAACCAGGAATACCAACAATGAAACTACTACGGCGTGTTTGTTTCACATTAAGCTAACAGATTATAATAAGATTGAATGTTAGTGTGAAAAATTATGACCGTAAAAAGTGATCAGTCTTTATTGAACAGCCCTCGTAAATATTATGATAGAAAAGGTAAAATAGAATATATGTATAACAGTTCATTGAAATATACATTTTACGTCAAATAATTAGTTGTATGCTGTTGAAGTTTACTCAGGTGTACCAACTCTCTTATGTTTCAAAATGCACAGATGCATGAGCTCATGACTAACAAAAAATCGACTTGTGACATAACAGCTGTTATATTGTTTCCGCATCTTGCACACAGCGAATTCCGTTCTGCCTAATTTGAGACCGATTGCATTTTTTTTTTTTTTTTTTTTTTTTTTTTTTTTTTTTTTTTTTACTTTTCCCCTATCCTTTTATTCGGCGGTTCCCAAACTTGCACATCTGGCATCTTTCTTCATTATTCTACTATTCTCACGCCTCTTCACTTTCATTAAAATAGTTTATTTCCTAAAACTGCTTAAGTTTGAGACATATCTATAAATGAACTTTATTTCATAAAATTTAGAAAATATGTGGCTGAGACATAGAAGTAAACTGAAATACAAATATGAGATACGAGAAATTGACTTCAGGATAATACGAGCTCTTGTTAAAATATACAGTTTAGGTGAAATATATTTCTTTTCTTAGCAACAATCGTTTCTGAAACTTTGGTTTCGTTACTTTATTTATTAAGCAACCACTTTTAAACGTCGTTCTTTTGTTTCTCCCGGACGAAAACAAAAAGGTATATAATATCTCGGCAGGAAAGTATACAACAGCTGAATGTCGCATCGTCCTTGTGTATACTCTAGTGCGAATAATGTTTAGAATATATAGATACACGAGGGGGGGGGGGGGCAAAGGAAATCGGATTGTTGTCATAAAAACTTTATTGATGAACCTTTTTACAAAATTACTTCAGTCACCTTCAAAATACTCTCCATAACATGCGATGCACTTGTCAAGTCTCTTTTCCCACTGTTGGAAGCATGTTTGGAACTCTTCAAGTTTGATATTGTCCAGTGTCCTTTGCAAAGCTGTTTTTACCGCCTCCACATCGTCATAACGCTCGCCTTTCAGCGTTTTCTTCATTCGTGGAAATAGGAAAACGTCGCACGGGGCTAGATCCGGAGAATCCGGAGCCTGGGGAACGACAGACCCCCTATGAGATGCCAAATAGTGGGTCACTCGTAAGGCCGTGTGTGCTGGAGCGTTGTCGTGATGCAGAAACCAGTCACATGATCGCCAAAGTTCCTGGCGTTTCCTCCTCACATCCTCTCGCAGACGCCTTAAAACATCCAAGTAAATGTGCTGGTTAACAGTCTGGCCAGGGGGTACGAATTCCCGATGCACAATTCCACGAACATAAAAAAAGACAAGGATCATCGTCTTCACATTTGCCCTCACTTGTCTTGCTTTTTCTTTTTGGTCTGGGAGAGTTGGGAGTCCTCCACTGGCTTGACGCTTGCTTGGTTTCTGGGTCATACCCGTAACACCAACTCTCATGCCCTGTAACGACTTTGTTCAAGAAGTTTGCATCACGTGCAATCTCTGTTTTCAAGTCCTGACACACATTCATGCGGATGGCTTTGTGCTCCTGTGTAAGAAGACGCGGAACAAATTTAGCAGCAACACGTCTCATGTGCAAATCCTCCCTCAAAATCCTCTGGCCCGAGCTATCAAATAATTCCTGTCGCTGCTGAAAGTTGGATGATCGTTTGGTGGCGATTCTCGTTGATCTTTTGGCGGACCTTTTCAATGTTCTCCTTATTTCGCGATGCTGAAAGGCGTCCAGAACGAGCTTGGTCTTCAACACACATCTCACCACGTTTAAAGCGCCCAAACAACTCGAAAACCTGTGTACGGCTCATAGCGTCCTCCTGGAAAGCTACCTGATGTATTTGGTGTGTCTCGTTGCAGTTTTTTAAAGCAGGAAACAAAATTTCACACACTCTCTTTGTTCTTTTAAAGTTGCCATAACGACTTCGCAGAGTTAACTCGCCAACAGTCAGAGAAACCCAATACCACTCTTGCACGTTTAGCTCTACACTGACGCCGTCTGCACAGCTGTTTCATGAAGGTCTCTACTAACACTATCTAGCGTGAGAACCCTGCACTACGTCTACGAGTGGCAGCGCCCTCGGAGTCCGGTTTCTTTTGGGTTCCCCCTCGTATATATGTAAGAGCAACTCAAGAAACAGGGGCGTTAACTTAACAAACTCGCCTTGCACAGAAATGAGACTATAGTTTAAAGAAAAGATTATAATAGTTGGAGTTGCAATTCAGAAAAAAAGATACATTTTTTACATTTTCATGCCCCAGGAAGAGCAAGGTACAGAAAGTGAACTAACGAAATGTGAATCAGCCCGAGGTGTTTCACCTTTGGGTGAAACATTGTTACCAGCTATGGCTATCATAAAACGACTTTAAATCGTGCAACATCGGGTTCAATGTGCTACTACAAAAAGCAAACAAAACCGAAGAGGAATGAGAGTTATCAGAATCAAGCTGCTGTTTATCAGTTTGTTCTGCAGTCAAGTGAAAAACAACTGCCTACATTCAAGAACTACTTGCAAATGTGTCATTACTCTTAAGGTCAACATACATAGGCGACTTCCAGTCTCTCTGCGAGTGAACAGACGTCTAAACCCAGTGTTTCGCATTCTATTTGCATTTGCGTGGAAGGAATAAATAAGACTTTGAATGTTTAGTGCGTATTGTCAAACGATGTTTTTGTCACCTGTTATTTCTTTATTTAATAGATTATTCAACCAAATATTGTCGCTACCTCAGCTGCTTTGCTAAAGTTAAGTAAGAGCAACGTATAATAGCAAGCTTTCACAAGAAAGTAGTCATCTGATTAAATGTTAAATTAAAATTAGAAGAACTTTCATTTGTGTAGGCATATGTTGTGTATTATTCTTGCTAAATTTATATAAATGATAAATCCTACGAGGGCTGTTCAAAAAAGAATGATCGCATTTTTTTTTTTTTTACAACGTAGCTTTACTCATCCTCATAATTTTGATGGTTCTTCTCATAATAGTCTCCCCTGAATGCGATGCATTTGTCCCAGCATTTCTAACAGTCTTCAAAGACATGCTGAAACCAGTTTTGGAGAGATCCTTCAAAATCGCCTCCGAATCCTTCACCATTGCTTCTGATGATGGATAATGCCTCCCACGAAGGCGTTTCTTCAAGTTAGGGAATAGAAAAGAGTCACATCGGGCTAAATGCGTACTATAGGGAGGGTGAGAGGTGCACTTCTCCTTGATATTTGCAAGATATTCAGCAACAACATTGGCAATATGCGGCCGCGCATTATCATGGTGCAGCATCCAGCCTGCTTCACGGAAATGTGGTCTTTTGCACCTGATATGGACTTGCAATGTTTTCAGGACATCCCTGTAGTATTATCCAGTTACTAATGTGTGTGTAGGTACAACATGCCGATAAACCATTCCATGAATATCAAAGAATGATATGACCATAACTTTCCCAGCAGAAGCAACCACTTTTGCTTTTATGGGGGTTGGTGATGAAGGAGATTTCCACACTGAGCTTTGCTGTTTGCTCTCAATATCAAAATGATGTAGTCAAGTTCCATCAGCAGTGATTACGTTTGAAAGAAACCCGGATTTTCCTGTAACATCAACTTCAACTGCATGTTACCTCCATTACAGCGGTAGGCGATACTGAACATGTCCGAACTTGCCTGGTTCTCACAGTCGGGAACCAAGAGTACCAACAATGAAACTACTACTTAGTGCGAAAAATTATGCCCGTAAAAAATTATGATAATTCTTTATTGAACAGCCCTCGTAGAAATAGATAATGATATTCTACAGGACAACAACAAATATTTTTAAAATATGTAGTAGTATTTATGTCAAACACAATTTTGTTATTAATAATTTCCAAGAGATACCTTGTCATTGGTATAAGCTGTCTAATTTTTGAAAGTGACGCTTTGAAATGTATTTCCGATTGACACGGACAGTTGAGTGCGTTTAGGTATGGACTCCTGAACGTGAATGTCTGTGTCTCTAATCTTGCCAGAACTCTCCCTGACAGTATTTTACCAATTTTTTCCAGCTCCTCATAACCGATGTGAGGTACTCTATTACATATGCCTGGAACTTATCTTACCAATTATTTAATTTCCTGTTTATCTCCGCATTATCACCTGTGAGTGCCATATGTAGGTATTAAGAATGAGACCTGAACACAATTAAATTGTTAAAGGGACTAATATCGCATAGTGAGATGCGAAGAGAAACATGTCATGTATTAACTTAAATTTAGTTTATCGGCAAATTTGAAACTATTTATCCTGCTTTAAAAATAAATTATTAGGAATATAATAAGATGCGAAGCCTAGCTTTTCAATTTAATTTGAAATACGCTAAATATTTCACTCTATTTTCCAAAGGTAGAAAGCTGATTTTTGCCTTGTGCTATAGGAAGTGTATTTAAAGTAGATATTGTTTTGAAGTACTGTTGAGAACTATGGTTAATTTATCAGAAATTATTAAATTTGTCTTCGAAAAATGTTCGTAATGAAGAAACAAATATTTTTCAAGCCAAATTATAGTGAGAGCTGTGTCATAATATTCTTCTTTAAAGATTCCTGTGCTTGGAACAAGTAGAAAATAAGGCGGTCTCTGCAGCTAAATGCCTCACATATAAGAGATCGCAGGTTCGAATATCGGTTAGGATGACCTACTCGAATGAGAGTTCTTCCAGTGTTTTTTCTTATCCTAAGAAGAGAAGTGTCGAATAACTCTAAGCTCTGTAGATCTCGGTCTCATTTGAGCATCATTTCACACATTTCATTTATTCAGTTATCATGACTCAGAATACGAGGGCTGTTCAATAAACAATGAAGAATGATCATCATTTTTACGGTCATAATTTTTCGCACTAAAATTCAATCTTATTATATTCTGTTAGCTTAATGTGAAACAAACACGCCGTAGTAGTTTGATTGTTGGTACTCCTGGTTCCCAACTGTGAGAACCAGGCAAGTTCAGATATGTTCAGTATCGCCTACCGCTGCAATGGGGGTAACACGCGAGGAACAATATGCGGCTTTGAAATTCTGCTTTCGTCTCAACAAATCTTCAGTTGAGGCCTATACAATGTTATAGGAGGCCTATGGAGAGTCTGCTCTTCCCTACAGCACAGTTCGAAGGTGGTTTAAAATGTTTAAGGAGAGGAGACAATCATTTCAAAGGAAGGTGGACCCGGTGCTCCAGTTACTGCTCTTATGGAAGAAAACATCAACACTGGTGCTGCCATTGTGAGAGAGGATTGACGAATTACCTTAAGATCTCTTTCTGAAATACTGAACATTTCATTGGATGCCACATTTCCGTGAAGCAGGCTGGATGCTCCACCACGATAATGCGCGGCCGCATATTGCCAATGTTATTGCTGAATATCTTGCAAAAATGAACATGAACTGCATCCCTCACACTCCCTATAGTCCTAATTTAGCCCCCATATGACTTTTTCTATTCCCTAACTTGAAGAAACGCCTTCGTGGGAGGCATTATCCATCATCAGAAGTAGTGGTGAAGGCTGCGGAGGCGATTTTGAAGTATCTCTCAAAAATGGTTTCCAGCATGTCTCTTTGAAGCCTGGCAGAAACGCTGGGACAAGTGCATTGCATTCAGGGGAGACTATTTTGAGAAGCACCATCAAAATTATGAGGATGAGTAAAGGTACGTTGAAAAAAAAAATGATTGTGATCATTCTCTATTGAACAGCCCTCGTACTTCTAAAAGATCATTGTAATTATTAGTAAAATCTGAATTTAAAACTTTTGCATTTCATTTTAAGTATAGACTATTTCAATATTTGCATTGATTCAATGTAGATATTGACCAATTCTAGAGGCGAACGACCACCATTTTGGCTTTTCATCCCAAACGCCAGGGGTTCAGTTCCCGGCTGGAGCTGTAGATTTTTTTTTTTTTTTTTTTGTTTTTTTGTTTTTTGTGAAAGGTTATAATCCATCCCGTGTCTTCACGCAGAGTCTAAAGGTGTGATGTTTACATGAATGAGACAGGCTGACTTGATTTGGACTTCCCTCCGCGACGCATTACACAAACTTCGTCCAGGAGAATGCGTACGTTCGGTACGACAGTTGGTACAACTAGAGTTTCACTTCAAAGACACGAAATTTCATAATTTTGCAGTGTGGTTGGTTGCTGGTACATTACATTGGCTGCTAAAAGTACGGCGAGGAGACACTGTGCTAGGAAAGCACTTACGTATATTTTTAAAGGAGCAGAGATGAACCTATGTACGGAAGAAAACCTTGCGTTTTCTGGAGCCATACATTTATCACTTGGAACAAATGCAGATCTAATAACTATTTAAGCAAATAGAAAACCCTTCCTATTGTCCCACAGTATACGCGAATAAAACCATAAATTCTATAAACACCTTACCCTGTACCCGTTCCCGTCATTAAAAAAAAAGAATAAAAATAAAAAAGAAACTTAGGATACACTTGTCCAATAGTCTTTCTTTCATTAGAGATATTTAAAATGATTACTTAAGACACTTAGACAAAGAGTTAAGTTAAAAAAGTGAAAAAAAAAGAAAGAAAACAGTACCAAAGAGTAGAACAGCCATGGAACGAAACTTCTAACGAAGATATTTGGGTCATCGATGGGTGCAGAAATCGAAAATAGCAGTTTTTCGAATATGTTTTATACAGAAGCCTCATGGTGGTATAATATAGAAAATATGGAAATATGTAGCAACGTATATTTCTAAAAGGGTTAAAGAATGAGTGTTTGTTGAATGTTAAAATGAGTAACTGGGATATAAATGATTAAATTGGGATATGGAATTTCTGCTCTGAACGCTTCGTACTGGTTTTAGGTACAGTTTCTCATATATTAAAAGTATATCTTAGTTATTGTTATTAAATTCACGGTGGAGGCAGTTGATACCAACTTCGAATAAAATCAATTTTAACTAAGAAAGCATAGATTGGATCATGGAGAGAAATATTTTGGCTTTAAATTTTCACGCGTACTAGAACCACCTGTTCTTTGTTCAACTGCCGGACCACCTGCTGTTCGCATCTATTTATTCATGAACCGCTGCACGTACTCAAACATTTATGGCGGCGACTGCATTTTCTTTATTTCAAAAATGTCTAATAGCCAAATTAAAGGAGAAAAAATAGTTTGAATGTACAGAAAGAGCAAGCGATATCACACTTTACATGCTCTCGTTTTTAAAATTATTTTTCACTTTATTACTTTTTTATATTTTGAAAATTCGCCATTGTTTAAAATTTTAACGTGCAATGTATAAAAGCATGAATTTAATGCAGGTATTGTTGTATAATACTTGAACATTTGATATACATAAGTGCTGAACTGACGGGAAAAACTATTAAAATCGTAAATTATGAATATTTTTAACTTTCTTGATTATATCACTTGTTACGACTTCACAAATATATTTCTTTGTCAGTTTAAATAATATGGCGATGACATTTTCAGGTATTGTATAAAAATTACTGTACTAAATATCTGTAATATATTTCTGTATACATAGGTATAATTTTCTAAACAATGTGAAAGTAATAACATAAAATTTCTGATACGACACGTGGACTGTAAGTTACATATTTTCTGCAGATTAAAAATGAGAATTTTCTCGATATTTACTTGCTGCCAGACACTTTTTAAAGCTAAGTAGTACTTTGTAGAGCAATGGGTCGTTCCATTTCAAATGAGACTTAAACTGATGCGAAATTATTGCAGTAAATACAAAGTCTTCAAAAGTGATATACTTTTGGTGAACCGCTGCCTACAATGTAGTTGAAATTTCTTGTGTAAAATTTTGAAATAAAGCTGTTAGCTATTTAAAAAGTTTAATTTATTTCCAAAATGCATATAGTAAAAAGCAAATGCTATCACAATACTTCCGTCGTAAAACTGACATCTGAAATTTAAGGCTGTGTACTTGTTTTGCTTTTAGTCATTTTTTCGTAAATAAATAAAACTGCGATTTTATTTCTTTCTGAATCGAATGGAGGTATTTTAGTTCGGACGTAACTAAGGGCCATGTATGTTAGGTTCATGACCTACCTGTTTATGAAAGGCTGGACCCCAGAATAGACGCACGCTGGTGACCGGTTCAGACATTGCTTAGCCGCTCGGTTGCAGCTACGGACACCTACTGACCTATCGCATCTAACTTCAGGGGAATAGCAATTTTTTCCCCTCTCGGGCTATGAAGGACAGATAAGTAAACACAAGCGGTCCTAATTTAAGGGGAATTGCAATTCTTTCCTCTACCAAATACCGACGGTCAGATAAGTAATTTGTGCGAACTCCTCGCAGTCATTCTTCTTCTACTTCTTTTTCTTCTTCCACAAATCCTGAATAAATTGACGTCACTTGGACATGCTAGGTGCAGTAAACCAAGACTGCAAAAGCTTTGTGTCTATGTAAACCAAATGTGTTGTTCTATACACATTAAAACATCATTTATATTCAGAAACCCATCTTCATATTTAACTATTGGCGTATCGCGCGCCTCGGTAGCGTAGATGGTAGCATGTTTGCCTCACGTTCAAGAGGTCCCGAGTTCGAATCTCGGTCAGGGTGAGTTATCTGGATAAGGTTTTTTCCGGGTAGTAGTAGTAGTAGTAGTAGTAGTAGTAGTAGTAGTAGTAGTAGTAGTAGTAGTAGTAGTAGTAGTAGTAGTAGTAGTAGTAGTAGTAAAACTGTAAAAACATAAAACTGGTTGTCCCAATAAAAGGCTAAAAGGTAAACCATAAAACATTAAAAGCAAATGTCGGTCACTGCTGAAGAGAAAGCTAAAAGAAGTGGAATAAAATGAGAGCAACCAAAAGGTTGCCTCAAACCGCTTACAGCAGGTGCCAGAAACCACTTTGATGGATAAAAGCGAGTACGGTTTCCACAGCTTTTATGTCATCTGCCAATATATCAGAGAAAGTAGCTGGGAGCGACAGACTGGCACGTAAAAGTTTTTTCGGGGGTTTTCCCTTATTCTGAAAGACCAATGTCGGGTAACTCTAAGCTCTATGGACCCCGGACTCATTTGAGCATCATATCACCCATTTCATTCATCGTCCGATACGACTTAACGTTGGAGGACGTAAATTACAAAAAAAAAAAAAAAAAAAAAAAAAAAAAAATAACTGGCGTATCTATATTAATAGCTGTATGATACAGCGGCAAGGATGCATATTTGGCAATATGGGCTACCCAAGAATAAAAATTCTACCAAAACCACAGTTCAGTTTTGGTAATTCTTTCACTACTTAAAAGCTCTGATATAAATCACATTTCTAAAATGTTAAAACTGTGGAGAGGGCTTATTAAAGTTTTCATATTCATATGACCCAATTGAAAATAAATATCAATGATACATTTTTGGGCCATTTTTGCGAACATCTGTACAAAAGTAAAGCAAAGGCTTCATACTTAAAGTATGTGTTGTTCTGGGAGAACTATTTTCATGTTCGTATCACCCTTCGATTTTCTCGAACATTTCTAATTGTACGAGGAGTGTCCGTAAAATAAGGTCTCCAAGGCGCTGGGGTCGTGAGGAACGCTATTGCCTGAGATCCGGCAACACTGTCGTGTAGCTTGGTTTCACCCCTTCAAAACCCCACCACAACGAACCCGTTGCAACCATTAGTCTTGACTGGGCAGCCGTTTGCGATGGAACTTCCTATCACTTCCGCCGCCAAGTGCGAGTTGCGTGCAGTGATCCGTTCTTTTTTTAGTGCTAAGGACACTACGCCCACTGAAATTCATCGTCAGTTATGCGAAGTCTATGGGCCACAGTGTATGGACATCAAAAACGTGCGAAAGTGGGTCAGAGAGTTCAAAGACGGACGTACAGACGTCCATGACGAACAGCGTTCTGGTCGGTCTACGGTTTCAGCCGAAACAATTGCGAAAGTGGAGCAAGAAATGCTTAAAGATCGGCGTGTGACAGTTCGCGAGCTGTGCGAACTTATCCCTGAAGTCAGTAAGACTACGACTGACAAGATTTTGACCGAATATTTGCATTATCGCAAGGTGTGTGCGGGGTGGGTCCCCAAAATGCTCACCGAAGACCATAAACGGATGAGATATCCTCACCCATCTCCCCTACAGTCCAGACTTAGCACCCAGTGATTATCATCTGTGCTATGACGAGGGTATACAAAAACTGCCACAGCGTATGCAAAAGTGCATCGATCGCAATGGTGATTACGTTGAAAAATAGCTGAAGTTCCGCCTTTCCATCATATTAACATTCATTGACAATAAGCAAGTTTTCTATATTAAATAAAATTGGAGACCTAATTTTACGGAGAAACCTCGTATAAGGGAGTCATATTTGCTATGATTTCGACATAGTGTTGTATACTTCAACAAAAATAATTTTAAACTATACTATAAGTTCCACTACCCTTGTTTTAAAATATAAATGTATTCTTGGAACATGTAGGCTCTTGTATTATAGGACTCAACGAAAATTATAGGCTCCCATTCAACTTTCAAGAGCTACCTTATCGTATTTCCAAATCCTTATATAGAAATCAAGAAATTAGAAATTTGTTAGCTAGAATTCCAGTAGCTAATAAACACTTACTGCCATACAACTTCCAAAAATTAACAACGTATTCAATCCTGTATCACCCTGAAATTATTAAAGGCTGTTTTTCTCCATTTTCCCTTATTGTGTGAACTATTTTCTTTAATCGACAAATTAACTGTGTCTGCAAGTTCTTTTTAATTATGGAAATATAGAGTCAGACTGAAAAATTCAATGCCATAGCCGGGATTTAAACCACGGATCTTCTGATTGCTGTCCAGCCGCTCTAACCATTTCACTACTATGGCCAACGTGCCGATATGACAAACTCTCCAACTGACTCGTGATTTTCCCGGTAAACCACTAGGAGTTTTCATAAACACATGAGACATCTACCTTAATGGCGACTTACAACGTGTAAGTACTTTAAGGCCCGGGCTTTATAGTTAACCACTATTAGGTCAATTAATATAAATTACTTGTTCTTTTACACTGGCCTTGTGTAGGCTAAAGTATGGAAAGTGGTTAACTATAAACGCCAGGGCCTTAAAGTACTTACACGTTGTAAGTCGCCATTAAGGTAGATGTCTCATGTGTTTATGAGAACTCCTAAGTGGTTTACCGGGAAAATCACGAGTCAGTTGGAGAATTTAATGTCATGTCGGCGCGTTGGCCATAGTAGCTCAATCGTTTAGAGCGGCTGCACGGAAACCAGAATATCCGTGGTTCAAATCCCGGTTATGACATTGCATTTTTCAGTCTGACGCTTTTTTTTTAAATTTATTATTTGGCTAATTAGCAGTATTGCTATACAAGCCATTGATAAATTATATAAGTATTGCATACAAATTAACAACTGAGGAATCACTGTCCTCTAACATATACAATAGGTGATAAATGTATAATATAAACAGAAAACAATTAAGAACACATTTAAATGAAAGTTAATAAAAGACAATGTATATAACAGGATAACTAACACATACAATAACATTAAATAAGATGGATAATGATTGAAAAGTGAGGTTAGATATGAGAGACTAGATTATGATTAGTGGTGTTATGAGAAAAATAGAGGATATAATTTGAATTAGTGAAAAAAGTCACTATCTTCTGAATCAGTGAGTAGGATGTGTTGAGGCAGTTTTGTTTTCAATCTGGTCCTTTCAAGTTTCGTCATCCAATGTCATAGGTTACAGCGCCTGGTACTTCTAACAAAGAATGTCTTTTGATATCAATTTGAAGTACAGATGTATGGGAAGAATACCAAGTTCCTGCTGGAGTTGATCATTTCTAATGAACCATGGAGCCTTTGTAATACTGCGGAGAAATTTGTTTTGTCTAACTTGAAGTCGATGGATGTGGTTTTGCTGGCTGCACCCCATACAGGAGCAGCGTAAGAAATTATGGGGCGCATAAGAGACTTGTAGATCAATATTGAGCACTCCAGACCAAGCTGTGATTTCTTCTGTAGCAATGGATACAGCTTTTTAAGTCTAGAAATGGCTATTGTGGAAATGTAAGATATATGAGAATTCCAGGTTAATTTAGTGTCAATCATTACGCCTAAATATTTGACTGGTGTTTCTGGAGGCTTCCATGTTAGTTGTTTTCGCTGCGGATCCAGTGGGGGTGGATTTTGATAAGATCTTAAGGAGAATATTTTCGTTTCCGTTTTTTTAGTATTGAATACTACTCGCCACATTTTGAACCACTTAGATAACATATATAATGATATTTTAGCCTGTTGATTACAGTACTTAAGTCTCGATGCGAATAGAAAATAACGGTGTCACCGGCAATACATAGCTGTGGATATGGGATTTGTATTTGGAAGGTCGTGCATGGATATATTGAATAATAGTGGTGCCAGAATTGATCCTTGTGGAACTCCTGCTACTATTGGTTGAAGATCGGATTTGTAACTGTCTATTCGCACTAAACATTGGCGCTGTGAGATAAAACTTTCAATTATTCTGACCAGATAATCTGGGAGTCCAATTCTATGTAGTTTTGCCAGTAAACCAATGTGCCATACAGTATCGAAAGCTTGAGCTATATCTAGAAAAATGGCAGGGGTATACGGTTTCTTTTCAAATCCTTTTATAATGCTTTCAGTAACTCTTAGTAGTTGATGAGTTGTAGAACGCAGAGGACGAAAGCCAAATTGATACCATGGTATAATATTGTTTTTGTAGACAAATTCTACTAAGCGGTTTTGGATTACAGTCTGACCCTGTCCTTCCATACTTTAGCCTACACACGGCCAGTGTGAAAGAACAATTAATTTCCATTAATTGACCTAATAGTGGTTAACTATAAAGACCGGGCCTTAAAGTACTTACATGCTGTAAGTCGCCATTAAGGTAGTTGTCTCATGTGTTGATGAGAACTCCTAAGTGGTTTACCGGGGAAAAAACACGAGTCAGTTGGAGAATTTAATGTCATGTCGGCACGTTGGCCATAGTAGCTCAATGGTTAGAGCGGCTGGACGGCAACCAGAAGATCCCTGGCTCAAAACCCAGCTATGGCTTTTTTTAGTCTGACTCTGACTTTCCATACTTTAGCCTACGCACGGCCAGTGTGAAAGAACAATTAATTTTCTTTTTAATTACTGTACTATTATTTTCAAATAAAAGATCTTCTGCGTTCTCATTCTCAGACTTCCATAAAGAAAGAATATTTAACAAACCAAAATTAGCCGAACATAACAAACAAGGGACAAGTACATAATATGCTACAAAAGGGCGTAAGAAGTAATAATCAAAATCGAACCGAAATCAAATTCAAAAGGCACCAAAAATAATGTAATTATAAATGATTTGCCTAATTGACGTATGAGTATTGCAAGTATATTATTGCATTCTATCAAAATAATTGGATGCCGAGATTTCCTTGAATACAAGAAAACCCATTTTAGAAAACAAAGGAAAAGCTGTGTGTATGTGTATGTGGAATATTATAACACAAAAACGAAAAGTCTTTTAAAAACAAAACTTAACACTGCAGTTTAACATCCTTCAAGGATATGGCCCAAATATTTTAATAGTTTGTCCGCTCCAAACTATCCTTGACGTGGATCTTTTCTCCGAAAACTTGATTTTCCCAAAATGGATCTAAAAAGATTTATTAAAATACCATATATTTAAGACAAATGTATGCACATTGAATTTTCTGTATGTAGCCTGTGAAGCCTTCTATTCCGAATGAACTTCCATATACAAAACTGGCAAACTGTAAAATATACAAAAACGTAGGTCTCGTAAGACACACAGTTATTCCTTGTCATTGGTCTGACTTTTCCAATACTTATACTTTTTTTTTTTCAAAATGGTAAATTGCTATTTCCTTAATCTATTTACATGTACCTACATGGAGATGTGTAATAGGACAATTTCTACAAATATTTATCTGGATTACTTAGTAGAACATACATAAATAAATAGAATCAGACTGAAAAATTCCATACCATGGCCGGGATTTGAACCACGGATCTTCCAGCCTCTGTCTGGTCGCTCTTAACCATTGAGCTACCATGACTAACGTGCCATCTTGACATTAAATTTTCCAACTGACTCCTAAGTTTCCCGGTAGATCACTAGGAGTTCTCATATACAATGAGACACGCACCTTTTGTGGCGACTTATATGCTGTAAGTACCTAAGTCCCAGGTTTTTATAGTTACTATTATTAGGTTTTTTTTTTTTTTTTTGAAATTTAATCATTCTACACTAGCGACCAGTCTTGATCTATTGTACCTATGACCCCAAGCGGGGCACCCCCGGGAGGAAGGATCAGGCGAGAGGAGACAGAGGACTGCCATCCCATGGAGCCATGACAATGCAGAGGTCAGGGTCCCCACATTTTACTTTGAAGATCTTTCCCAGGACAACGGACATTCTCCCCTACTGTAGTTTGGGAGTGATCCCAGCAGCCGGTTCGGAGAGCAACAACAGACCTACCGAAGGAGGAAGTGGTTTACTCAGAACGTATCATCCTGCCATGCACCGCCGAGACACTCGCCGACACTTCTACCCTGAAAGAGACCACCAGATGAGAGATGATAATGGAGACGAAATGGAGGGACAGGAAATTCGGGGGGTGTAATTAACCTACCCAGCATTCGCCTGGCGACCCGGAAAAAAACCCGAAAAAATCCATGGGTCAGGTAGGTCGGCCACGGGACTCGAACCCGGGCCTCCTGGATGTGAGCCACAGACGAAACCACCTGAGCCATCCCGCTCGGTAAATTAAATATTTAAGAACGTAAATTTTGGAAGGAAACGTTCCAGGCCTAAAGATATCCCCAGCATTTGCCAGGTCTGTTTGGGATTAGGGTAAACGGATCGGTTAGCTCACTAGGGTTGTATGTCTGTGAGCATTGAAGCATTTTTATCCCAAAAGAACATTTACGAGATTTATTATTATTATTATTATTATTATTATTATTATTATTATTATTATTATTATTATTATTATTATTATTATTATTATTATTATTATTATTATTATTATTATTATTATTATTATTATTATTATTATTATTATTATTATTATTATTATTATTATTATTATTATTATTATTATTATTATTATTATTATTATTATTATTATTATTATTATTATTATTATTATTATTATTATTATTATTATTATTATTATTATTATTATTATTATTATTATTATTATTATTATTATTATTATTATTATTATTATTATTATTATTATTATTATTATTATTATTATTATTATTATTATTATTATTATTATTATTATTATTATTATTATTATTATTATTATTATTATTATTATTATTATTATTATTATTATTATTATTATTATTATTATTATTATTATTATTATTATTATTATTATTATTATTATTATTATTATTATTATTATTATTATTATTATTATTATTATTATTATTATTATTATTATTATTATTATTATTATTATTATTATTATTATTATTATTATTATTATTATTATTATTATTATTATTATTATTATTATTATTATTATTATTATTATTATTATTATTATTATTATTATTATTATTATTATTATTATTATTATTATTATTATTATTATTATTATTATTATTATTATTAAGCGTTTATGGATAATGCCCATATTTTACATGGTAATGACTAGTCATTAAATATTTGTAAAACTTAGCTGCATACAATTTGTATAATTTCTATATTTCCATTAATAAACTTAAGAAACGAAGTAAATGATGTTTAGATTTTGGAAATCAATAAATATTAGTTTTTTATTTGGTGCAGTAAACACTGTTTTACATTATGGATGTTAAAAATAGAATATATACAAAAAATGTCCTCTTTCAGTTCTGACTGTCGGTCGGTTGGTCTTACAAGGAAACTATCACTGTACTCACAACGCTACGCACCGGAAAATTTAACGGTTTAATGCTGCTGTATATGAGCTATGGGCATCAAAAGTCTGCTGCGGACTAGAACCACAATGCCCAAAACTGAAGCCTGTAAAGTGTCGCATGCCACCGCTTGCAAGTAGCTGCTGGACATCCCTCGTCAGGCCTGCGCCAGATATGGGTATTGGAGCTCCTTATGTATGCCATGTGTACACCGCTGCCCGTACAATGCTGTGTTATACCTAAATGTATGTTCCTAAGTGTTCTAGACTCTTTTTCGGGTACTTCCAGCTATACTCCGGACCTGATTTTTGGCACACAGGCCTCACATCACCACAGGAATCACAAATGACAGATAGATGTTAACTCCACGTGGAGTAATCAGTGCATTATCTGAGAGGTATCTATTACCAAAGGTAAATAATGGTAACTGTTTGAGTGAGTGTCACCCGTAACCGTTTGAGAAGCAGGATTATGCAAGAAAATCTCCAGTAATTTCTCATTTCAGTTTTTCTCAAAATACACTTTTCAGAGCGGTTTTACTCTTGCTGCATTGTGTTCATAATTATGTGACTGCGTTATGTTTTGGGTATAAGGATGTTACAAATTAACATATTCAGAAAATATTTAACGTTATCTGTTATGAGTCATCTGTAGTAATGCACAACGAAGGGAAGGGCAGATTTTTTGTGACGTTAGCGTGTTTTTGTTGTACGGTATGCCGCCCTTTTTTATTTTGCAATTTCCCTTTAACTGAAGCCCTGCTCTCAATGCTTACAGATTTTGTGACCTGGTATGGCAGACCTGCCGGTGAAAATAAAATGTGTTTGACAAACAAGCAGCGCACAACATGACAGAATGGTTGTTGGATGTTATGTATTCATAACGTTAGGTTTATTGAATGTCCCATTAGTTTAAGTATATTCTACTGTAAACATTAATGTGAAATTGTGATAAAATACTTCGGATTGACTGAAAATGTGGTTTTTGTACATTTTGAGTTGGATAGCACTGATCGTCCAAGTGTGTTTTATTACGGTAGCAGTCGGTGAGTTCTTTATAATTGCGCACAAGTATGAAAATTATTTTTGTAAGTGTTTTCAGAGTTCCAGTGTCCCTGCTTTGTTTTTGTTTTATTCTCATTTTCTTTCATTTCGGCCAAATTCCACATGTTAAATGAAATGTTCCATTTTTAACCTGCACTCAAGCATTACATTTATTTACATATAGATATATAATTTTGTCTGGGATACAAATGCTTAACAAAATGCAACCTCATGGCAAACCCCATAGCATGTGTGCGTTACAGAGTTTTTTTTACATAATCTGGTTTGCGTGAACAAATTCGAAACCTAACCTATTTTTAAACACAAAATTTCTGCTCGAACTTGAGTAAATAAAAGTTTCGGTACACCAAAGTGTCTTAAGTACTACTTGAATAGACACATTCAGTATAGAACTTATGCTAAGTAACTTTTCCTTAGCATTAGTTAATTTCAAAACATTGGTGGCTATATGTGGAAGTTTTCCCAGGCAAGTCTATATTTGTCATAATATGAATGTACATTTCCTGGTAAATATGGAATTTAAATTTTTTCTACCTTCCTTTTTTTGTAGTGAATACTATAACACAAGTCAAATAGTAACATGGGTAGTGAAAGTGATGTGATGTATTATAATTGTTGCTTCTGTAGGTTTAGATATCTTTCAAATAATAATAGTAGAAATGCACACAAATTGTGCAATAGGGTATGTTCTTTTTGACTTGCAGAATTCAATTATTGGTTTAGTTTGATTTCTGCATCTTATGTGGTGATGGTCACACAGTTCACCCACACAACTAAGGTTAGGTTCATGGTAGGTCCTCGATTTGCAAGTGTTGAAATGGAACCTATGCACTGCCAACGAGGTTACAAAATGTAGCAGCTCTTGATTTGTTGCGGCCCATGACTTGTTGATCATGGCCTCCATTGAATAAAGGTTCCTTTAGTATAAAACAGCTAAAACTATGAATAAGTTTTAGAATAATAGAATAATAAATCCTGAAACATCCTTAAATGAATTCTTGCTATATTTGGGCTTTCTTGATTTCGCTCTCCTCCATAAGTTTCTTCCAGCTTGTTTGGAGAAGTAGCAGTTGTAGTCTTACGTCTTCTATGAAGTATGTCTCCTTATGTATGTAAAACAGGATTGTGTATGCACTGATAAGAACAGGACTTGTTTTAAGAAACAGGCTTTTATGCTCTCTAACGCTTTCAGAAAATGTGGCCTATAAAGAGATGACATATCCACTGTGCAGTAACAATTAATTCCTAAATATGAAATAAGTAATAAGCTGTACTAAACAGAGAAAATAATTATTGTTATTGTTATTTTACAGAAATTGCATATAAAATAGGACAAAAAGGTAGATGTTTTATTAAAGCATTATACAGAGATTAGCCAGCTCTGGAAAAAGTGAAAACGGAAAAATAAAAGATATTCCTCTTAAAGTAGTTTAATATATAGGTGAAAAAATTTTAATAACCATATGTAACAAAGTTTTATTGCATGGTCATAAAATATTTACCATGTTGCTAAATAATTGTTAAAACAGAAAGTGTGTACAACATTACAGCAGAAATTACTCATTCAGTATTTGTAATCAACTAAAGAGATTAAGTCAATGGTGACTTCCATAAATAATCAGAGAGGCTTGCATTTCACTATGGACCAGTCTATAAAACATGATAATTTATTTCTATCAATTTCAAGTCATGAAAAGCAATTTGTTAGAACAGATGAAATGTTATAGAATTGAGTAGGTGAAGTCAATCAGTAGGCAAAACAACCTTGTATAAGCAATATGTCAGGTATGCACCAAGAAGAAGACAAGAGCATATTACAGGGCCCAGAGGTAAGCAGAATACTTTGGAAGAGCTTGATAATTTTTCATTATGGAAAGCAAAAACATACCAGGAGATAGCCAAATTGTTAATCTTAGCAGATGTACGCTTTATGACATAAGTCCCGATACAAATACAAAGACAGAATGGAATCTAGATTTAAGCTGGGCATCCAAAAATTCTTTCGGATAGGATGGAGTCCTTTATAATGCAGAAGGTTAAAAAAAAAAAAAAAAAAAAAAAAAAAAAAAAAAAAAAACTTGTATAAGATACCCTGTGATTTGTGCTGAGATTCCAGAAGAACTAGGTGTGACAGCCCTCAAATGATACAAGTGATGACAAAATAAGATTTCCGTAGTCACATAGAAATAATTCATACATCTCTACCCAAAATAAAAGGCAAGGATTTTAAATTGCAAAGAAATTTATTTACAAGAGTGGCAATCAGTGGGACCAAATTACTTTTTGTAATTAAATTAAATACAACCTTTGGGTTTCAGATTCAAGATGGCTGTGTAGGGGAATCCATACAAGGAGCTGGAAGAACAAAAGTTTTGAGGTATTGTTAAATACCTTGGGGGGAATGTAATGTTAGGGACTGATTTCTTCTACTGCAGTGGGAGAGCTGGTATTTCTAAAAACAACTGTGAACAGGCACCTATATCTTGAAATATTACAGCAAAATTTGAAACCAAGTGCAGAAATAATAGGTATTCTAGACAGCTTTTCTTTTTATCAAGATAATTTGAAGGAAATTAATCATTCTTCCACACTAACCGTGTGTAGGCTAAGATTTGAATAGGTAGGAGTCAGATTGAAAAATTCAGTACAATAGCCAGGATTTGAACCATGGATCTCCTTGTCCCCTTGTTTACTTAATAAAAAAGTGTGCAATATTTAATTTTGCATATGAAATAATATTTGTATGTTACAGAGACAAACCATTTAGCTCTGAATTTTTATTATTTTAAATAAAGTAGCATTTCAAATATTGATTTTCATTTTATAAAATGAGTTTTCTGCTTTATTCAATTATTCATGGGAGTCCTTGCTTATCATTTCCTTAACGTTTAACTTGTTGATGCGGAATAAGGAATCTTTCATTTCATCAGTTTCGCCCCATTTTTTGTGTTGATGCCAGGTATATCTGTATTATGTGAAACCTATATAGTCTTTATATTAAATAACTGACAAAGAGATGGTATATTATTAAAATGTCAATGACTATTATTATTTAGAACTTAATTGACCATTCCAATAATAATTTCTTCATTTTAAAAATATACTTGCAGCATAAAAGTCTTAAAATCCCAGAAGATTGAAGGAAAGTTTAGAGAAATCAGGAACACAACATCCACATGTATTTCATACTTTATGTGCCAATATTGGGACATTTTTTTATATTATTAGGAATATTTCCTTCATTTCTAAGGAGGAAAGGTTGGGATTTATCAACATCTTCCAGAACATTGTACAATAGTTCCATAAAAATGTGGAGGAAGAATAAATGAAACACAGTTAACATTAAAGTTTCAAAAGCCACCCATGTAATGTTGGTTAAGTCATTCAGTTAAATATGAACCAATATTGGTGAAAGTATATAACATTAAGTACATGAAATTTTGTGTGCACAGGAACACATATCAAGAGGTCAGAAATTTTGCATCAGAGCCATTGAAATGAAAATGTGCAGTGGATATTTGAATCAGATTGGAAAAGTTCAATATCATATCTTTATCCCAAATCACAAATGCTCAACTTTCATGCTGATTTTCTACTATTGAGCAACCATGACAGAATGTCTGTTCAATAAATCTTCCAAATGCTGATTTAAATATCCCAATAAACTTACACACTTAAGTATTAGAGATATACTACCACAAAGGCAATTAAATAACATGATGGAAAGATGAATTACACTGGCCTGCGAAGAAAAAACATTTCTCCGGCAAAAAGTTGAAAGAGGTGATTTACCTAATTTAAGTGTGCTGATTTCAAATATGTAAACGTTTCTGCCTATTACGTACAATTTTCTTTGCTATTTGAAATCAAAATTTTACATATTGTAATTTCGATAGAAAACACCATAATAGAGAATATATGTAATTTTAATAGTACATGATCAAATTGCAACAAATATACAAAAAAGTAACATTTACATTGCCAGAATGCCAGAATCTCACTACAAGGACACCACTGTTTGCTACACTTTGATGTAAATGAACTCTGTGTTGATTTGTATTTGTGTTTTTCAGTAGTGTTATCTTGCACTAGACACCAACAGTAATCTGACATCATGAAGACGTTTCATTGCCCCTGATATCTTCATTCCAATTCTTTTATATCTTGATGGAAGTGTTCGCCATGTTCCTTGTTGAATACTCCTAAATTTGCAGGAAAATAATCTAGATGACTGTACAGGAAATGTAATTTTAACCTTGTGTGGTAACCCAATTTCAGGTAGTTGTACAGCATAGTTTTGACAGTCTTTAGGTAGTTGACATTTTTAACATTACTTAGGAATTTGCTATAAATATCCATGAATGATTCTCATGCCTGAAGCTGTGTTTCATTCACCGTCATACTGAATGTAGAATCCTTCATAAGCTTCCAAATTTGGAGGCCCTCAAAATCACCTTCCTTAATTTTGTTTCATTCATCGTCATACTGAATGTAGAATCCTTCATAAGCTTCCAAATTTGGAGGCCTTCAAAAACACCTTTCTTAATTTTGTTTTATTCATCGTCATACTGAATGTGGAATCCTTCATAAGCTTCCAAATTTGGAGGCCCTCGAAAACACCTTCCTTAATTTTGGCATCTTACAGTCCTGGCAATTTCTGACAGAGGTACCAAACTCTTCACATACTGCTTTATAATTCCCAATTTCATACGTAAGGAAGGCAGTAACACATTTTTAAGATCAATTAATGAATTATTTACAATGTTCTTTTCACCAGACATGAACTTTCTCCTCTTGGACCACTCAGACACTAACCAATGATGATCCCTGTCATGAGAGTCCCACTCACACAGAAAACATGGGAACTTTGAATATCCTTCTTGCTGCCCTAATATGATACTGCACACTTCTAAATCATAGCATAGTAACTGTCTGCGTTCATTGCATTTCAGTTTCTGCAAGACCATAGATAAATTGTGATAGTTTTCACCAAGAGACTGGCAACTGGCACTGGAGCAAGTTTATTTCCATTGTGGAGAAGAAAATCTTTGAGACTTATTTTACTGGAATCCATAAATAGAAGCCAGTCTTTTGCTAGGTAAATAGTTCCAAGACTGCAAATCAAGCCAGGGATATTACAGCAAAACACAAGTTCTCTTCGTGAACTTAAAACTGTCGGAATTCTTCCTCCCAATTTCCATAACAATATGAATTTTTGTCAGGAATTAAAAGATTTTTTCTTTTAAACTTGATCCTAGAAGTTCACTCTTTTCTTTAGTAAGACCTAGGTCACATACCAAATCATTAAGTCATTCTGATTATAAAGATGTGGAATTTTATCCTCAACATCTGGATAAAGGTATTATCATCACTAGGGCTGCGACATCGGGGCGGGAACATGCGGATATCATATAGAATAGGAAGGGTCAGGTTACAGCAATTAGGGTTAAAGGTCACTGACGCGGCATGGTAGTGTACAAATGGCTATACAGGTGCCAGGTTATGGTATTGCAGTCGTACCCTATCATGTTTCACACCTGATGGCCATAGTATTTTCATGGCATTGTCAAATACTGTACTTATAGTAGAATATAAAAATTATTTGTGGTTGGTTTATTGACACTCGTCACTTACTTTTTCATATATTTATGAGAGACTAGTTTCAAAGGCCCTGGCCTCCATTTTCAATTGAGAGATTGAAAATGGAGGCCAGGGCCTTTGAAACTAGTCTCTCATAATATATGAAAAATATATGAAAAAGTAAGTGACGAGTGTCAATAAACCAACCACAAATAATTTTTATATTAATTTTGACGTCACTGTTACTAAATTCCTCCAAACACACATATAGTAGAATAATTTGCAACACTGACTATGTCACTTGTTAGAAGATACGGTCCAATGGGGCCTTCTGCGTCCAGTGCTCCAACAACCACATTTACAAAAAATTGCCCAACAACATCCGTTGTCTCATCCATTGAAACCCATATATTGCAGTTGTTTAGTTTCATTCTTATACCATCAATGCATTTATAACACTTTTTTGCATAGTACTTACGTCAAGTCATATCCTGTAGTTTATGTAAAGGAATATCGGCAGAAATAAATGCCGTGCATAGCTCTTCATTAAATGCTTGATTTAATGGAAGTACGTCTTGTTGTAGCGATGAATTCTCACATTTTGCAACACAACGCTTATGTGTTACTGTACTGACATGTCGTAGCACATTACTTGGTTTACTATGAGCAATTGTTTTATTGTAAGGTTTACAATAAAGGTTTTCATGAAAAACAGAGCCCGCCTCGGTAGCGTAGAGGTAGCATGTCTGCCTCATGTTCAAGAGGTCCCGAGTTCGAATCTCGGTCAGGGTGAGTTACCTGGATAAGGTTTTTTCCGGAGTTTTCCCTTATCCTTACAGAGGAATGTTGGGTAGCTCTAAGCTCCATGGACCCTGGACACATTTGAACATCATTTCACCCATTTCATTCACCATCCGATATGACTTAATGTTGGAGGACGTAAAATTACAAAAAAAAAAAAAAAAAAAAATGAAAAACAGAGAAAACATGTTCCCCATACTCAAATATATACTTTTGTAAACATTAGTCATTGGTAACCATTCCTTTGGCATTGTGTTTGTGTGAACTCCATGTGTCGATTACTGTGGCCCAACGTAGGGTGTACTCAACCCTCCCATTGAAATCAGTCCACTACCAGATGCCTCCCAACACACACAACTGCTCCAATGTTGCTGCCCTAATCATCACCATCTTCTGCACTTGAAGATGACAAAGACACACTATGGTATTGGTGGTTTTGTGACAGAAATATCGGGTCCGTATTTTACAGGGGTTATAGCAGACGGAAGGCAAGGATACACAATGTGCTTTTTTGCTTTTCTTATTGAACCCAGACACGAGTTGGGATTTTTCACACATTTTCGCCTCTGAACATCATGCCAGTTGCCATTTTAACACAAATTAACTTACTTATTCACTTAATCGACTTCAAGTTAATGTTGTAACAAAGGCATGACACGTTCTGAGACTGTCCTCTCAGGCTACAGAGGAATGGATCTTGGTATTTTGACCTTCTTGTACACTGCACATACGTGAAATGCAACTCCTCTATTTGTTGTTCCAGTGTTCCTGTATGATTACCTAATCCCCTCTAAAATAGAGCACATACAATATTTTCTCTCAGACAAGTCCAATACCTGCATTCTATACAATCAATCCAAAACTCATTTACAACAACGAAGCTCCATTAGCATATGCATAAGACAGAATTATGACAAATCCTTAGGTGATACGAAACAACTAATATTATTTTTTACATAAGGACACTAAATGTAACGTATATCACACACAATTGCTTTTTCCGGAAAATCTTCACAGGCTGGTGTTATTTAATATTGTAGAATGTTGCTTGGCTAAAGGAGAAGCTTCTAGATACTAAGCCATCATTGGTATATTTATGTTTTGTTTTCAGCTGCTGGTCTTTACTATTTAGCCGAATTAGTAGAAGAATTTACAGTAATAACAAAGAAAATAATATGGTGGATGACAATGGTGAGTGCATTTGGTTTTCTAGACATTGGACTGGAGTAATAGGTATTCTTTATTTCTACTGCATCATCAGGTTTTTAGGTTGTACATTTGTTCTTATGCCTTAAAGGTAGAACAACTCAATAATTTAAGATGAGCCTATATTTGTTTATGTCAGGTAGTATACTTTATGCTTTTTAATATACAGAACTGCCATTTGTTACTTTAGGTTCCAGAAGAGGTATTGGGAGCCTGTGGGAAGTTCATAAAACATCATAGGTATCAAGAGATTTAAAGCTTTCTCTGTGCTGATTTATTACGATAGTTTCTCGGGATTGCAGCCAAGTGATGTTTTTCTCCTCCAAGCTTTCAGCCATCTTAACTCTGTGGCCTTTTTAACCCTATGAGTTAACCCGGAGGAAGGTTTGGAGGAAAAAGACATTGCTTGGCTGCAATCCCAAGAAACCATCATAATCATAGGTATCCTTTTTAATACAATTTCTTATAGAGGAATAATATTAGCTCTTGTTGCAACCCATTTTATTACAATAGCATAAGCACAAAATGTGTAAGCATTAGCAAAAAAAAAAAAAAGTATATGAAAATAGCATTCTCCACAAATGGAGAATATTCTCCTTAGCAGACATGAGAAAGACTCATTGATGATAATTAGAGCTCATTTTTTTTATGTAAATAAATGTTTTTTTCCTTAATGTGTGTATAACATAAAGCAAAGTTTAATTTCTCAATCTAAATCCAAGGAGTGTATTTGCAAAATTTAATTTTCTGTAATAATACATGCTTTGTTAAACAAAAAAACTAAAAAAAAAACACAAAAAAAGATATGTGAATCAATACTTTTTTAAATTTGTCTCATAGTTCTTTTCAGATATTGTACAAATAAATATTTTCTATAATTTCTCTACAAGTACACATATTTTAGCATTTTTCTCATTCTATTTACATCATAAAACTTTCATCTTATTACTTATGAGTCATAAGAATTTATTAGTCATGTGACTTGATATATACTGATTCAGTTGCATATATGAGCTAGGGAAGTATAGATTTGTATCCCAAGAATACATCATACATGTTTGTTAAAACTGGCAAAGCAATGGCAGAATATATGTTGTTGTTTTCAAATGCTAGGCTTTGGTAATGAAGCCATTAGCTCTCTTGCTCTCCAATATTTCTGTGTAGTGGGTCCGGCAGGTAGGGCTTCACAGGTTAAAACATGTTCTTCAGTCATTTCCTCTTCTTTGTTGCACAGAGGACAATTTGAACAGTTCCTGTTCTGTGTAAGTGTTTGGCCAAATAATCATGTTCCATAAGTAATCTAAAATTTGCTACTGAAGCTCTACGTGGGATTTCTGGAATAATTTCTGGATTTTTAATCAAAATGTTCCATTTTTTATCTTTGGCTTTGTTAGATATTGATTGGTTTTGTCTGTTTTTATATTTGCTTTTGATTAATCTTTTTATGCATGTAAAGGGTAAGTTTTTACTTTTGTTCTGAATTAAATTTGCACCTTTTTGGCAAGAAAATCAGCTGATTCATTTCCAGCAATTCCACAATGTGCAGGTATCCACTGTAATATAATTCTTTTCTGTAGTTTTTGAAGTTGTTGGATCATTTTGTGACATTCTTTAATTTGGATTGACCTCATTTTATATGAACTTTTTGCACATAATGCTGCTTTAGAATCAGAAAGTATGACAGCATTTTTGAATTTATCTATTCTGTATAGAAGGTGTTGTAGTGAAATATGAATAGCTGTTACTTCTGCATCAAAATTTGTTGTGTGGTATCCTGCTGGTTGATAGAATGAGAACAGTGCACACTTAATTCCTGCTCCTGAGTTGTTGTCCAAGTTAGATCTATCTTTGTAGATATGTAACCATTCTTCAGGTGGGTATCTATTGTTCACAGTTTCTAATGCTAATGCTTTTAGTACAGGTTTGGAAGTTTCAGATTTTGTAACTATTTGTTCTAATTCTAATTGAATATTAATTGGTTCAAAAGTCAGTGGGTTTTCTTTGATTAAAATGTTTTCTTTAGAATTAGGAAGATTCAGGTCTGTTTTTAATTCCATAACTTATGGCAGAATATATTGAGCTCACTATTTTTGTGCCCTGCGAATTACAACCAGATCACACAAAAGCAGTTGGACATGTTAATTAGCAGTGAATTAAAAGTGCTGAAAGATAAAATTGATAGTACAGGAATTTTTGCATCAGTACATACTAGAGTTTTAAAGTATGTTTATATGGGAAAATACTATTTTGTAAGGCTTGTACGATATTGGTTAGTTCAGATTAACTGTCTCAGGTAATGCAATATTTATCAGGAATTAAGCACCTAGCAGCTTCACTACATACTTTGTTGAGACAATTTCTTATAGGAAAATCTACACCATCCTCTTTTGGCATACCAGACATTCAGAATTTTATTCATGTTTGCATAATGCTGACGTTTGACTTTGTTACTAAATATCCAAGTATAAAACCTCATGTTTGAAGTTGAAAACTTTATTTTGGATGCTCTTTAACTGCTTTGTTCTCAGTATCACATTCTATATTGGGTGCTGTAAATCTATGACGGGATGGAAGCCATGCAAAGGATTTTTATGCCTGTCAGTTATACTGTTTTTCCGTGCAGGTGACCATGGCGGGAAGAGAGAATTTGCTTATTCCATATGCATATAAGCTTACTGTTACCCAGTTTCTTATGTCTCTCATGCTGAAAATTAAGCTACACAAGCAAAGTAAGCATTTCTTATTCGTGTCTTACTACTAGATATGCTTTTATGAGTCTGAGGATGAGGTTAGACCTACGGCACTTTAAGCTAGCTCTAGGTAAAAATTAAAAAAAAAAAAACTATGTTTTTTGTTCATTGATTATTCAGTTAAATGGCCGCACCATGGCTGAGTGGTTAGACTGCTTGGCTCTCAACAAGAAAGCCCAGGTTCGATCCCAGGCGACTGCAAAGTGAGATTTGTGATGGACAACATGGCACTGGGGCATGTTTTCTTCGGGTTCTCCTGTTTCCCCTGCCAGCATTCCAGCAATTGCTCCATCATCTTTCCTATCACTCATCTTGCCCTCACACAATCATCCTTACACCAGGCATCGGGCTGATCACCTATCCTGGTTCTCTATCACGATCCAGAATTTTGGTTCCTCAGGCTTGCCATAAAGGGATAGAGGAACAAAAGTCCCCTAATACTGCATCCCCTAATAAGGTGAAGAAGAAGATTATTCAGTAAATAGTGGCAACAATGTTTGTATGGGATTATCAGTGGTAAATGATTCAGCTGATAACAGTAAGCAAGAAGAGCATCCAGTGTGTGTCATCTATGAGTTTGAATGCAGTAATCTTATTTTTAAAATATTTGTAATGAGTTTAATTATTGGCATATCTGTAGTGCCCTAAAATGTTTAATAACAAATATGTTTCATTAAAATTCAGATTGGAAGAGACAAGAATGCTCAACAATATCATGTAGCACTTTGCAGATTAGGAAAGATATTAATAAAAAAAGTGGAGCTGTTAGAGCACATGAAGAAATGATTGATGTTAGTGCACTACTATTGGATGTGTATTGAACGAATAAGGAAATATGGAATTGGTTCTGGTACGAATCTTCATATATTTTATTGAATTTTATTTAACACTGTGTACAGAATTAAAGCGTACATTGTTAGTCAAAGTTTTCATCTTTTGCATATTTATCCCTGCTTGGAAAGCAAGTATGTGACACTGCCAAGAAGCAGAGAGGGTACAAGCACACTGCTCCAATGTCAGGTGGTCTTCTTGTGCACACATATTCTATAATAGAAGCAGCAATCCTCATGAACATGTGTCACAACTCAAAATTTGGCTTTTTCCAATCTTGTGTGTTCACAGCAGAAATTAGTAGAATTTTGTTGCTTTTTGTTTCCTCTTTCTGATGTGCACCTTTTGTGTCTTCTGCATTAACTCTTTTACAAAGAAGTCAGAGATTCTTTCATGTTGTTATTGATATCTCAGTGTTAAGCTTCTATTTTTAGCTTTCACCAGTCTGTTATTGTGTTTAGTGGCTGAGTTCTGCTTTAGCATTTCACTAAGTGGTACTTAGCATGGGTGGTCACATAGCTTGTATCTACAATCCTCCTGAGATTGTGATATGCCGCATTCTGGCATGTCTTCACATGAGAACCGTGTGCGGCGAAGCATGTATACATAGGTGGTGAAGTTGGAAGTTCGAATCCTTCCAAACAACCGTTTTCTTTGCTTCTGTTTCCATTTGTCACTCGGGATTTCATTAGATTTGTTTTCTCTCATATGCAGTGAAAGATGGGGGACATCTATCCGGATGGGTTGGCGCACGTAAGTGCAAATCTGCTTCCATCCTGTAATGGGGTTGGGGCTTGGTATTCTCTAGGTCTTGCCCTACTGGAAAGAGCCCCGGAGTGCGTTATCGCGCCCCTTTTTGGGGAAAGCTTTGATAGCTCCCGGGTACAAGAGAGAGGACGTTTGACGTCGATAACTCTCGCCCATAATTAATTGTCTCACGTATGCCTAGATTTTTGGAAGGTTGAGCAAAGTTCGATGTCTTCAATAAAACATTCCTTTATTTTAATTTACATAATCCAACGTTGTCCTGTAGGACGAAAATTATTCCTTTGCTATTATGTAGGTGTATTGGTTTGCTGTGTTCTTAAAAGAGTGATGAGTGACAAGGCTGACTTGAGGTATCTGGCTTTGACATTCTCCTATTCTTTAACAACAGTTTTTCGCTGTTAGATGAGTTCCATTATTCGAACGAGCTAGAACAAATAGGCACTGTAACAATGTGACTCGTTTCTGGCTTCGTGATGTCGCCTAATGACTGCTCTTGAAAGTTGCTCTCTTCTTCTTGCTCCGTAAAACAACAGAGGTGGTGGAATGGTTTGACTAATTATCCACGGCAGGCACTCGTCGCCGTGACACTTCCGTCTCCTGATCAAGATCGCAACTTGCCACAGTTGGTCTTGGATCTAGAATAGTGCACCCCTAATACTGCTGTTGCTAGCATTAGTGCCCATGATGAAATCACTGCACGGTCATGGGTAACCTAAAACTTGCACTTAGCAGAATGCTGACCTAAGCGTCTGGAAAGCACCTCCACCTTCTTCCGTCCACATTTAAGCTGTTGTTCTTCCGGCAGACGGTAAGGAGCTTTGCAAAGTTGAAGTTCCTGGCGAACCTGTGTAATACTGCAGAGACCCAGAGAATAGTGCAATCCACGCCAATCCATAGGGGAAGTGAGCTTCTGCTGTTTCAGTTTTAGTGTATCACTTACAAGCAGTATCATCATGCATCTGCTTTAATGTTGTAAATTCATTTGGCAGTGTTTCGGCTTGACTTTCGAAATAAAGCATCAATTTCTCTATGTTTGCTACTGATTGTACGCGTGTCATGGCCACAGCTGGCTAGTTAACACTGAATCTGAATACTCTTCATTTTCACTAACACTGCATGATACAGTAATGTCTTCCTCTGTAATCAGCTTACAACCATCATCACTGCCGATTAGCAACCAATTGTCAGTGTCTTCAGTCAGCATCAGAACATCCATCCATATTGTTAAATATGTTTATAAAATCTTATCCCACACTTCTGTTTTCTTCTTCTTCAATCATGTGTTCTGTCAAGCTACACACACCAGACAAAACTTTTTTTTATGACTATCAGAGTTTCTCTTCCAGCCTGGTCTCAAGCAGTGGGGGTGAGTGCATTGAATTTGCCTGGTGGCAGTGAAATTCAAGTAATGTACCTATTGAGAATAGCAATTTATCATCTGTAAAACAAGTCTTCATTTATGATTCTAAACAACAATTGTTTTTTAAAAACTGAACCAGGATATTTGGATATCTGGGGTAAAGAGGTCTGGGTTAACAAGGTTTTACTATAGTGGTTATTTAATTTAAGTTTATTTAAATAGAAATAGCCAAAAAGTAGGTAGTTAAATTCTGCAACTTTGCCTGGACCAACAGCTCCTATACATTGATTTTCAGAATAAAAGGAATTAATGTACCTTTAGAAGTAAAGGGAATTTTGTGTAGTTTATCACAAGTAAATTATCTTAATTTAAAAATTAATGTCTCTAAAATGAATTAATGTCACCAAAATAGCATGACATAACTCATTGAAATGTTGCAAGTTAAATTTCTTTGTTCTATGCTTGTGACATAAATGTCATGTTATTGAAAAGAAACTTGCAGATTTTAAGTCTTTCACAGATGCAAATCGTGCAAATACAACAATACTGGTAACAAAACATCTATAGCAGTAATTTGAGGCAGTTTTTGAAGTAAGCCTTTACTTTAGCAATGAGCTTCTGATAACTGCCGTGTTATGTTGATGAGCAGATAAATTTCTATGAATAATTATTGCATTTTATGTTTTGCTGAATTTATTAAATTTCAGTATAAGTGCAGTAACATTGAAAAAACATAGTCTTATTTATGCTCCTTTTTTCATGTCTGGAATAAACAGTAATAATAAAAAATAAGTGCTGTAGTAAGAGAGACCGGCAAGGGCTTCTCTCTGAAAATTTTTTACTTTTGTCTAATTAGGTACTGTGTGTATGGGGATTTGTGAAAACCATTCTTTCAGCTATTATTCCCAGCAGAATGTTGAAAAATAAACAATGTTTTTCATTCCAATGTGTAAGGACTATGATACAATGAAGCACAAAATTAATATAATTTTGAGTCGAACTAATACTCAATGCTCCACTTATTGCTAGTATTTACCTAGAACGCGTTTCGTTAAGATCTTCCTAACGTCATCAGCTGTTGTCGACTAATGGACGTTGGTTTGGTGAACTCCTCGGAGGTGATAGGTGCGTCTCTGTTGGTATCTTGATGAACTTGAAATTTGGGTTTTCTTCAAAGGTAGTGTCGAAATTAAACAGTTGTCTTTCATATTTCTTTATGAAGATATTTTCCTACGTGGTTAATGCAGCTGGACCTTGGACACTTTTTAATAAGTGAATTTCTCGTTCTACATCATGATTCTCCTTCCAAAAATGGTACGCTACTGCCGATTTATCTATTTATTTATTCTTGATGTTCCTAAAATGCTCTTTAAGCCTAATGTTCAAGTTCCTTTTTGTTTTTCCAATGTAAAAGTTGTCACAGCCCTTGCAATTTATCCGGTACACTCCTGATTTTTTGTCTGTGGGTATCTCCTTTGTATTATGTGATTTCAAAAGATGTACACTAAATTTTTTTCTGTGGGGCCAAAGTAATATTGTGCTCTTTGAAGACTTTTTGGAAAAGGTGTGTAGCTCTGGGATGATATGTAAATTTTCTGTATGAAGTTTCATTGCTGATTGGGGAAAGAGTAATTACTTGTTTGCATCTTTGTTGTCTTTTGAATTTATCAATTTTCTTGTTGACCAATTCAGCACTGAACCCATTGTATTCTGCATTGTGAATGATATTATTGTAATAAATGGAGCATTGAGTATTAGTTCAACTCAAAATTATATTAATGTTTTTCATATTAACAGCTATTGTCTGTGTTGACCATTTAATTTCTGGATCTTATGGTTATGATCAGGTCTAGGAAGTGGAGGACCTATAAATTGTCTAAGAATCTTTAAACAGATGAAAACATATCCCTGAAAGGACCTAAAGATTGGGAAAAAGGATGTAAAGACGTTCTACTATGCTTAATTTTTGGCATGTTTGCAGCCAGGATTTCTGTCACAAACTGTGAAACCTACCCGCTGCTACCCTCTGGTCGAGGTCATTGTCATGATGCTGGTCAAAATTAATTGTATATTTAAAGAGTGTTTACTAGTATAATTTCAAGTCAATCTAGTACTAAAAATTATATTAGTTTGTGCTTCATTATATCATAGTCCTTACTCATAAGAATAGGGTACTAGGTTCTCTGCTGGTGATAATGACTTGAATACAATAGAAATAGAAAGGGTTCTCTCACCTCTTCCCAGCTGTAGCCACACTTACAAGTGCATGTTAGAAATAGGAATTTAAGCTAGACTGTTGAACAGAAAAAAGATAATCAAAAGAAGTTAAAGTTGCAACAAAAAACAAAAACAACTCTGGGCTGGCCTAGTAGCACAGTCGGTATAGCACCTGGCTGCTGTGCAAGGGGTCCCGGATCAATTCCTGGCTGGGGGTGGGGATTTTTCTGCAACCAAGATGATACCCCATCTTCCCCGGAGTCTGGAAGTATAAATGAGACTGTGAATGTGTGCATGATCTAATGATTAAAATAGTATAGTATAGTATTTATTTCATCATTTGAAACTTATACATGTTATTGGACACGTCAAAATTATTGAAAAACATATAGTAACACAGGTACATAGTAATACAAAGTACAAGCAATGCAACGTGTATGAGTTAACACCATCAGTATGTTCCAAAGGAAATCGGCCGCCGATATGACTACTGCAGTTAAAGGCGGGGGTATAAATGGAACAACGAAAAAAAAAAACTCTAACCAAACAAAAATGCTAAAAAAAAGGACCTACCTTTAAGTAAAAAAGTAGCTAGAAAGGTAAAATAGGACAAATAAAATCCTCCATTTTGTGGCCTATCTGACCCATAATTAACATGTATTATGTTGGGCCTTATCTTCAGACAGGGATAAAAAGGACTTTTCCTCAACTTTTTAGCCCTAGTTATGATATTCTTAAGCTGCTTTCCTAGACATGCATTTCAATATAAGTATTCATTAACAAACAATAAAAAGTCATATTAGCTGTGTAACTCAGATTAACAATAAATTCATTTAAATATCATTTCTTTGGAAGCAAGTCTAAACTCACTTATAAATAAATAAAATGTGCAGAGATCTTTTGAATGTGCATTTTCTGTTACAAACTAAAAGAGTAAATTACTGTTTTACTTTGAAATGACTTCTGGAGTGAAAAACACTCTGGAAGCCTGCTGCCCTTGTCCAGCTTTTAATAAATGCTGCTTCCAAAGTAGGCACTTTAAGATGCCTCGGTTTTTATAGTTTATCAGTAGAACATAAACCCACAAATTTAGTATTTAAATTCATGAAGCCCCATACTCTTTACAATAAATGTTTTGTTTATGGTGAGCATAATCACAGGTAACTTTTATCTTTTTCTTACAGATGACCCTCCTCATATATCTAGGAATTTTTCTGTTTGAAGACTTTCCAAATTCAATGATTGTCTGTGGTGTCATTAGTCAGCTGGCACATTTATTTATTTTAAAAACTTTTCCATTTGTAATGATAACATCTCCTGCTTTCTTCGTTGCTGTCATAATGTTAATTGTAAATCACTACTTGGCATTCCAGTACTTTGCTACGGTGTACTACTCATTTTCAGAGGTAAGTATACTTATGCTTAAATAACTTTCTTAACTCTTTAATGGAAACAGAAATAGCTTGAAAATTGTATTTAGTTTTTATCTCATTATACAAAAGAGAGTTTGCTGAAATATACAATTTATGTCAAATAACTTTTCTCACAGCATAGCTTTTTAGAAATACTCATGGTTGTATTTTAAGTTTTTCCATGTATTGCATCCAGCATCTTATTTTTTTGGCCATGGTTTCATACATAGCCAGGAGATAAATAAAAATCTGAATATTGTGTTCCAGCTCCTTGATTACTAAAATAGGGCATATATCCACACTTTCCATTTATTTCCAAGCTTTCTTACACTTATACTTTATATAAATATATATAATCATTTTACAGATTATCACTACAATCTTCTGTGGGGGAAAAAGAAAAAGGAAAATGAAATAAAGAAAATAAAGGAGGCTTAGACCCGAAAATAGTTCAGAAATACAAGCAAAAATAAAGTATAATTACAAAAACTACTAATTACAAATTATAATACTGGTATCCAGCACAAGCAACTGGTTGCCAGCTGCATCACAATTACTCCCAAAATAATAACCTATTTAAATTTCTAATACCTTAAACCTATTCATACATGCACTGGTATTCAGCGCAAACTAACTTGTTACATTTCTTTACTCTTACATTCTTTAGTTTATTTTATACAACTATTCCTAAATTATTCTTTTTATCTTTTTTTTTTACATAAATCATATTTTTAAAATTATATATATTTTTACTAAAGTAAAAGACCTCTTTATTTATTTTACCTCTATACCTACCTCTATTTATTTAATATTAAATTTATTATTATTATTATTATTATTATTATTATTATTATTATTATTATTATTATTATTAGTTATTTATTTATCACAATAATGAATTAGTATCCCTAAACAATGTGTATTTTATTTTAAAATATTATTTTATTATTCCTTATAATTTTATTATTCCTCCTAAATTTATTAATTAATTTCTGTAATTATACTTTTTATATTCCTTTATAAACAATTATTATTATTTGCTTTTAAATTTAAAATCTTCTTTCTTAATATTTACACAAATCCTTACCTTCACTAACACTATTAAAACCTTCAACTCTTCTTGCTTCTCGCTTCACTTATCTGAATACTTAACTTTTCTTTCACTTAAACTTCACTTTACTAATTTCTTCCATACTCCACTATTACTTCTCCCTCCTACAGATCTTCGGCTCCAGTATGGCACACCTCTCCACCTGCGACACATCTAGTAACTTCACCATCATCATCCTTCTCAAACATTGTCACTCCTTTCACTACACCAGTTCCTTCTTCTTGCCCTTTCAAAATAATACTTCCATCAACCTTCTTCTTTATTTCTTATAACTTTCTCTTTCCATTCTTGGCTTACAATCTTCCCATTATCTACCAGTTAAGATAATCTTCTTCTGCTTCATTAATCTATAAATTTATTTATTCTCTTTTTCATATTCTCTTAATTCTATATATCCTTCCTCTTCTTGTATGATTAAATTTTTGTTCCTGCTAGTATCATCTCTAATTTGTTGTATTCTTATCGATCTTCTCACTTCTTGTATCTCTTCAATATGTTCTAATCCTTGTTCTTCAATTCTACCACTCTCCCATGCTTTATTACTTACATAATTTGTCAAAATGCAGGGCTTCTAATAAATCCACATTATGCATTATTTCTTTTATAAAATATCCTCCTAAGATTTGTCTATCTTCTAATGCTAACTGGCTGTATTTGTTGCATTCAAAGACAACATGCTCCGGGGTATCCTGTACGTCACATATTTCACTCCTATCATTGCTTTATTTATCTTTCGCCAATATGTATTATATGGTCCGTGGCCGGTTAAACAGTGAATTAAACCTTTAGTTGGTTGTATATAGTTTAATTGTAATCTTTCTCGTATATCATTAAGAAAACGTAAACTCTTCTCCCTGCTGCCATTTCTTCCCATTCTTTCTGTCATTCCAGTTTTAAATTATTTTTTATCTCCCAAACAATATTATATCGCTTACCAATTATTTTGTTTACCATATCTAACTTGCCTTTCTTCATCCAATATTTCGCTCCTTTCAAACGAATTAGATAATGTACTGACCATATTGCAATTGCCACCAATAAACACATTGTAGGTGTGCTTACAGCTCCTGTAAAATACAGAATACCTTCCTCTGTGATCTCCTTAGCAATTGTTTAATTTCAACATCTTTTATTCTATTTGCCCATATTGCTGCACATATGTAATAATTGACCCATAAATTGTATTATGATATGTTGTTACTGTTTTTAATGATATCTTAAACATTTTTTGTATTATTCATGCCAATTTCATCATAATTTTTTCTGACTTTTGTCTTACATAATCTATACTTTATAAAATTAAACTTTTCATCCAAAATAATTCCCAAATATTTAACCTCTGTTTTTCTTTTTATATTTTGGTTATTTTATTTTTGGATCTCTCTTTAAAGTTCCCTTAAATAAAATATAATTGGATTTATTACTAAAATTAGGCAAGTGAGTCAACCTTGTATATACTTTTCTCCACTTACAAGTTTTGTATATTTGTTATAACTTTCTAATTATTAATTCTATATATAATTAACTTAATTCTATATATAATTGGATTTGTTTGAAGCCATTTTTAATTTTGTATTATTACACCAATCATTTAATTTCATAGTAACTTGCCATGTTTTTTATTCTAATTCTCGCCGGCTGTAGCCTTCAGTCAAAATTATTATATCATCAGCATAGGCTTCAATAGGGGGGCCAAGGTCAAACTTCATGAACTGTAGAGCCATAGGGGAAAAAAAGTAGGCTACAATATTTGATACTTGGGCATCCTTATCCATGTCTTTCAGTACTGTTTCAAAGATAATATCCCCAAAAAGGAAGTGCTAAAACAGAGCCCTGGGGGCATCCCTTCATTATATTTTTAAAAATGACTTCATCAATACCTTTTACATAAAATTTTCAATTTAAACAATAAACTTTCAAAATTCTATAAATGTTACTTGGATAATCTTTTTCCTTTGGTCTAGCAAAAAAATATGGCTACCTCAAATTATGAAAAGCTCCTGAGAAATCTATTAAAATACCAATTACATATTTACTCTTATAGTTTTCTACTGTTTTTTTAACTTCATTTATTGCTTCTGTCGAAAATCCTTTTTCCTAAAACCAAATTGTTTTTCATTCATAACAATCATTCTATATTCCATTATTCTTTTGTATGTTCAAAAATGTTTCCCATAGTATTAATCAGACATACTGGTCTATAAGATTTTGGTTATTTCAAACCCTTATCAGCACCTTTATTTAGAATTATGATTTTTGGCACTTTCCATATGTTGGGAAACCTTCCTCTCCACAAGCAGTCGTTAAAAAGTAAATGCAAAAAGGGTATTATTTCTTCTTAAAGATAATATAACACTTCATTTATAATATCATCAGGTCCTGTAGCTTTTTGTAACTTTAACAGTTTAAAAAGTATTTTTATTTCTGATATATCAATTGGATATATAACCTTATTATTATATCCAAGATACAATTGCACTCTTGTTCTTCTTTGCATATCATCTTCGTGGTCCATTTCATCATCTGGTAGTAGTGTATTTAATAGTAAAAATGTGGATTTGTCTCCCCATTTCCTGTATCTAAGGTCATAATTATCTCTGGTTTCCTAAGTTTATCCATAATAATCTTATTTGGTAAACCATATATATCTTGATTTATTCTTTCTTCCACAAAATTTTTCCAGTGATTATTTCTTGTTCCTTCTAATAATTATTTATATTTTGCTTTTGTATCCCTGTACTCTGGTAAATTAATTTCTCTTTCAGCAAACACTATAGATCTTTGATAGATTCTTCTTAATTTCCTCATTTGAGATCTCACTTTTTGTAGTTTAACCATCCAAATTTTTTCTAAACACCTCTTTGATTTCATCCCAGGTACTGATTTATGTATTGACCATTTTATAGCTTTAGTTAAATTTTCAGCATACAAATTTACTGAAGTGCCATTGTATAAAATGTTTTGTTTTTTAAATTCCTACTTCATTAATTCCCAGTTAACTTGTTTAAAATTATAAAATAAATCCTATCTATCTTCATAACCTGCATTTTTATCCTTATTTACATAATCAAAGCAAATTAAATTATGATCACTTGTTATAACCTCAGTAACTTTCCAATTTTTAATCTTCCCTGTCGCTTTTATTGAGGCCAGAGTAATATCTATGTTCTTAGTAGCTCTGCATAATTTTGAAACGTAGGGGGATTATTATTTATATTCATCACACATAAATTTAGCTCTGCTATATCCTCTTCAAGTTTTCCACCTTTTTCATCCATTTCTTCACTTCACCACCACTTAGATTTTTCATTACAATCACTTACCTATATAATTTCCTTGTTTTCATAAATTCTATGTATATTCTTCAATGTTATCAAAAGTGGTTCTATTTGCAGACTATATTGAAAATAATTAACTATATTACCACTTGTAATTGTGGATTAATTAATTATTATTATGGCTGCCATTGAGTTCGGATTAAAGACAATTTGTCTGGATGTAATGGGCATATATGGAACAAAAGAATTTACCACATATGGTTCTTGAATGCATGTAATATCTAAATCCATATCTTGAATGATTTTTCGAAGTTCACCCATTACCAATTTGCTTTGTTGCCCACTTATTTGGGCAATCGTTATATATTCGTCCATTTTGAATTTCCTAAATATGTTCCACCAAATGCATGTCTTCTTAGTCTCATAAAATTTAGTTTATTATCTCTAACTTCTGTTGTTATGTTTTTATTAAATGCTCTGGACTTTTCAGTACATTTTTTTCACAAGATATGCCTTATTACTATTTATACATTTATAACTCCTATTTTGAACTAAAGTTTGTGTCTTTATTATTTTTTCAATGTATTGCTGACATAAAATTACCTAAAATATTTTCTGGTTGTTTACTCGTGCTGTGAATTTTAAAGGTATTTGTTTTACAGTACCATAGTTTCGGTTTAAATACAGATGTGCTACATTTACTATTTATGGTTGTGGTCTTCTTATTTTCTGTTACTTCCTTCACAGGTTTCATTATCCCTGCCTGTTGTGTTTGTACATAACAATGAGGCCAATTTGCTGTAAAATCAAATACCACTCGACCATAGCACAAAACAAAATCATTATATAATTCTTCTAAATTCAAAACTTCTCCTCTTCTTTCAAAAGCCATGTTTAAAAGATCTAATAACTCTTCTGTGCCTGTAGGTAAATTTTTTGTTCGTAGCTCCATTTTGTTTATTGCATTGGGCACTGGGAAAATAATTTTTTCTCCATTCTCATAACTCTTCCAAATTATGTATCTAAGTGCAGCTAAGAGTGTTTTGGATTCTTCTAATCTACTTAATTGCAACATTAATTCAAAATCATCACACATTTTCTTAATATTTAACGTTTCCTCACTACTGTCAAATATTTGACTACTACTTATATTTCCATGTTCTAGCAAATTTTCCTTATTTATCTAATAAATATAATTTTTGCTCAATATTATTTTGTTCTACTACTTCAACCATTTGATTTTCTTTGAATTTTATCTCTCTTTTTCCAGATTTCTTCCAATTTAAAATTATAATTTAATTTATGAATTCCTAAATTACTACTTCTGCATTGATATCCACCTCAGAGCTTTCCGTTACCTGTATTACTGCATCATAATCTACAAAAACCTTTTCTTTATGGTACTTATATTATTTGCACTGGTGTGTGAATGTCAGTATTTTTTCCAAATTCAGTTCTCAATTTTAAATTAAAAATTTCTCAATTTTTGGGTTCTTCATGTATTTGTACTTCTACTCTTATTCTATTTACTTTTCTTCTTTTCTTAATCTAATTTCATCCAATATTTCTTTATCCATGTTAGTATTTTTCTGTATATTTTCTTCCTTGTCTATTGCAATTTTTTATTCCTTTTCTATGCTATTCAGCAACTTCTTTTTATGTTCTATTGCTCGTTTTATATTTTTCTTCTCTTTTTCCTTATTGATTCAAAATTATATATACCACTATAATCCATAGTCAATATGCGAAACAGTCCTTTCCAACATCATATTAAAAGCCAGGAGATAAAAAGATGAATTACAACTTCCTATTTGAGAAGAATATAAGTACTTTAAAATTCAAAGCAATAATGAGGAATATCTCACAAATCACCCCACAAAATATTTTGACATAAATTGTGCATGATTTAACAAGACTAAAATTTTGTCTGTCACAATTTAACAGCTATTAAATATTCACAATGAAGAGGGCTTGAGTGGCTATTTCCGAAAAATTCATGACATACATTTAATTTTTAATGAAAGTATAATGATGAAATGACAACACTTTCTCTTGTGGTTTGTGTTTTTCATTTTTGGTCCTGTCTTTGAACAGCACTCTAGAAAATTGAACACATCATACAGGAAACAACCTTCACAAAAAGCAACATAAAACATTTTAACTACCACCACCATACAACAAAAAATGCCCTTTTTTTTTCTCCCTTCTTCCCTCCCAGACAAGGAGCCTGGATTTCAGAGCATTACATACTGATCTGCTTTAAAAATCTTTCATTTCAGCCTATTGTATTTGTACAGGGAAATGTGTAATGAGTGTTTAATTTTATTAACAAGAAGAATACTTTTTGCAATAATAGTTTTTAGTAGGAGAATGAGTGGAGAAAATCATGTGAATGCTAATTTAGTTTATAGCAGTAATCATTAATGCATTATGAGTACAGCACAGGCATACAGCTATTTTTTCATTTTCCTCTTGAGTGTACAACCTTAATACTGTGTGTACATGCATGCGGTTGTAATGCACAGAAATATATATATTAAATTTAAAGGGAGTCGATTAATGACACTAAACAACAATTAGAAAAATCAGCAGTTGCCATGCATTTTTGGAAAAAAACCACAACATAAATCCAGAACCAAAACTACTAAAATATACATCAGGAAAACAAGAACTATCCACATGGGAGCAAATCTTCATTTCAAAAAATAGGAACAAAGTATTCAATTTCGACATCCCCCAGAAAGATTTGTTCAGCAAGTTCCTTGAACCGTCACCAGAGGAGACCTATGACAAAATATCATCAACTACACCAATGAGAACCAGTCGATGGCCAGTTGAGGATGGAGGCAAAGTCTCTGAAACATGTTAGAAAATAAGTGTTGTTTAGTGCCATTAATCGACTCCCTTTAAATTTAATTTATTATAACAACACTATTTTCAACACTTCCAATTCCTGGAACTTTGACACAGTAGTATATGTATCTGTTATGTGTAGTGTTTAATGTGGATGTTGAAAAACCCCATTTAGTTCCTGCAAGTCTTTTTAATATTTTGAAATGTTGGTTATTTTTTCAATATGTTTTTTCCAGTTTAATTTTTTAGTCATACTGATTCCAAGATATTGAGCATTTTTCATTCTGGTTAATTGGATATTATTATAGCTTAATATAACATTGGGTTGTTTCTTTTCTAGGGAAAAGAGCTGAAAGTTGCTTTTCACAGTGTTTACTTTCAGGAGCGTTTTAGAACACAATTGTTTTAGTGTATTTAGAGAATTTTTAACATTAATTGTCTTTAGGATTTCAAGTTTGTCCAATTTCAGTGATTTCCAAATCACTAAGTCATCTGTATACATTGCAGTGTTGATACCTGTTAGAGTTGTTTGGGCAGATTATTTGCATAGATTCTGAATAGAGTGGTGCTGAGCACCCCACCCCGAGGGAAATCTAGTTTTTTTTCTTAATTTATTTTTTGGCAATGATGAACCATAAGAAGTTGTACAATATCTTTCTGAATTCTTATCCAGTGAAGAATTTTATCTTTTGTTCCCATCTGTTGTAACTTCTTGATAGATTACATCTCCATACAGTGCTATACGCAGTTTTCAGATATCAAAAATACAGTTAAGATATCTTCTTTTCTAGTAAGTCCATCCTTAATTTCTTTGAGTTCAATTACTGGTTCACTGGTTGTATGATTTTTCTGAAAGCCAGCTTGGCAGGGTGATAAAAGTTTGCAGTCTTCAATATACCAATTTAATTTGGCTAAATCATTCTTTCCATAACACTGGTTAATGATGTAGGTGTATAATTATTTATATAATTTGCTGATTTACCTAATATACGAGGGCTGTTCAATAAAGAATGATCACAATTTTGTTTTGACAACGTACCTTTACTCATCCTCATAATTTTGATGCTTCTTCTCAAAATAATCTCTCCTAAATGCGATGCACCTGTCCCATCGTTTCTGCCAGTCTTCAAAGACATGCTGGAAACCACTTTTGAGAGATTCTTCAAAAAACGCCTCCGGAGCCTTCACTACTGCTTCTGATGAGGGATAATGCCTCCCACGAAGGCATTTCTTCAAGTTAGGGAATAGAAAAAAGTCACATGGAGCTAAATCCGGACTATAAGGAAGGTGAGGGATGTACTCCACGTTGTTTTTTGCAAAATATTCAGCAACAACATTGGTAATATGCAGCCACGCACTACCGTGGTGCAGCGTCCAGCCTGCTTCATGGAAATGTGGTCTTTTGCGCCTGATATGGACTTGTAATTTTTTCAGGACATCCCTGTAGTATTGTCCAGTTACTGATGTGTGTGCAGGTACAACATGCTGATAAAACCATTCCATGAATATCAAAGAATGAGATGACCCTAACTTTCCCAGCAGAAGCAACCACTTTTGCTTTTTGGGGGGTTGGTGATGAAGGAGATTTCCACACTGAGATTTGCTGTTTGCTCTCAGGATCAAAATGATGTAGCCAAGTTTCATCAGCAGTGATTATGTTTGATAGAAACTCCGGATCTTCCTCTAACATCAACTTTAACTGCATGTTACCTCCATTGCAGCAGTAGGCGATACTGAACATGTCTGAACTTGCCTGGCTCTTACAGGCGGGAACCAGGAGTACCAACAATGAAACTACTACGGCGTGTTTGTTTCACATTAAGCTAACAGAATATAATAAGATTGAATTTTAGTACAAAAATTATGACCGTAAAAAATTTAGATCATTCTTTATTGAACAGCCCTTGTATCATTACTGATTTTTTATAAATCACGGATGAATTTTGTCTGGTCATGGAGCTTTGCTATTAGGTGTTTTAAAAATAGTTATGACAAGTTCAGAAGCCCTAAATTAACTGTAGAATATTTCTTAATGTGTAAGTTAAATGATGAGGTTTACTTTTTTATTTGTTTTCTTCTTTATGTTTTCTAATATTTTTATATGTTCTTTTAATTTTAGAATTACAATTTGAATTAAATGCATTGGTATTTTTTTGGTTGTCTGAAGTTTCTTTTTGCACAGTAATAATACTGATAAGATAAAATGAAAGAAAAATCAGGCATTTACTAGATTAAGTGTAAAGGCTGTGAAAAGATTTACATAGGGAGGACAAAAAGAAACATATGCACTGGGAAGAAAGAACATTTCAGGCACCTAAGATACAAAAATATTGATAAGTCTGCAATAGGGAGGACAAAAAGAAACATAGCCACTAGGAAGAAAGAACATTTCAGGCACCTAAGATACAAAAAAAAAAAAAAAAAAAAAAAAAAAAAAAAAAAAAATTGATAAGTCTGCAATAGCAGCTCATTTCTGGTCTGAAAATCATGAAATTGAAGATAGCACCAAATTACTAAAATACGTACAAAAACATACTGAACTCGTCATCTGGTAGAAAATATACATAGAAAAACATAAAAACCAACTAATGAAATTTGAAATCCCGTCACAAGACAACCCCACATTTAAATTCATCACAAAATCAACTGATGCCAGCAACTCCAGAACTACCTACACCACTGGATCAAGCTTTAGTCGCATTAGAGCCAGTGATGCGAACGATGGTTCATGAAACATGTCCTCAATATAGGTACTTAAGTGAAGCTGATGTGTAGTAAATATGACTCATCTATAATTCAATAAAGCTAATTCAACATTCAACTTTATCATTTTCATGCATTTTAATAATTTTTGTGTTAAATTTTTCCTTGCTCCAACATTTTGCCTGCTTTTTGAAAAAAGATAAGCACATTTGAAAGTAATGAGTTGATAATTCAAACACAAACATCATTCAAAACATCCTTACTTGGTCATGTTTCAGATAACTGCTGACGATAGGGACAAACCATTCTCCGAAACATGTCCAAGTAAGGATGTTTTGAGTGATGTTTGTGTTTGAATTACCGACTCATTACTTTCAAATGTTAAATACATCACTGTTTCTAACCTTTTGTTCAAATGATAAAGATAAGCACTTTTTTTTCTTTTGAAATTTTTGCTTCCATGATGTCAAAGGCATCAATGTTTTTCCCACACAGTAAATTGTGGAGTTCTGCTTTCTTATCTTGATTTATTCCTGCTACTTTCCATTGCAATATATTCAAGTTGCCAAATACAGTTCTTGTCCAGAGATATGAACAGGAGAATATTACTCTGGACTGTTTTGTGGAAGGAGACATAAACATTGGTTATTGACCAGGTTTCTATTGTTTCTTATGGAGACCTCTTTTTTATATGTAGGCAGTTGAATTGTTCCTTCTTTAGCCTCATATCGTGGAGGGAACAAGCCTGTTGTTGGTCAAGTGGATGAAGCTTGGCATATCATTAGGAAATGACCAGCATTTGCTACATGAACTTTCCTACTGCCATGACAAGTCAGCAGAAAATGTGTAAATGTCCTTTATATTGTAATACTCTATAAACTTACAGCCTCCATGACTTGCCCATCATTCTATACACTTTACTATACTAGTTTAGTATTTATATGACTTTAAGGCTGTTTGTTTTTTCCTAGGTAATATCATACTTCACACTTTGTATGTGGCTTGTTCCATTTGCATTATTTGTGTCACTCTCTGCAAATGAAAATGTGTTACCAACTTTAGCAGAAACACAGCCTTTGTTAGGTAAGTTTTGTACGTCACTTTTACTGTGTAATATTATGTAAATGTCTTTCAAATATCCCACATATTAATTAAAATAGGAATTTAAACTGAAATGCACTGGTGCCTATCTCAGATATTGTAGCTTGGAATTTATAAACATAAATGAGAGTGCATTAATGACTTCAGAAGTGCCAAACAGACTTGAATGTATACATTTTCCTAATATTAATATACCTAATTAATGCATTTTTCGATATTGTAGGCAAAAATCATAAGGAAAAAAAAAGCTATAATATTCTCCTGTATCTGCAGATTTTGTTAATAATGCACATAAAAATAACAGTAGTGGTAGTAGTGAGGATGATGCAGCATGTCATTATTCTGTGATGTTCACTTTTTAATGTCGCCAATGCTAATAATTTGCATCTCTTAAGTTCAGTAAACTGAAAGATAACAAGGTTTAAGTAAGCTGTTATTAATGTTTTTGAGAATTCAGATCTTATTTCTTTGAAAAAAATTAAGTTTTATATTGTCATTGGAGAAACATCTCATAACTAATTAAATGTTCTTGCTTTCTGTGTCACATACCTATAGTGTATCCAGCCTTAGTCAATCCTGGTATCAAAAATCACATGATTGCATACTTCTGTTATTTGGCTGCAAACCTGAGATAACACTAGCCTATGACTTTAAACTTTTTGTTTATTGCTTAAAGTAAATATGATTCTGTATAACGCTGATGTGGTGAATACGAATTTTCATTGTCTGCTTCTATTGCAAAAGGTTTTCTTGCAAAATCAATATATATATATGTATTGTAGAATTAAGCGAATTTGACTACAAATTTTCTCCTTATACTTCTTTATTTTAAACTAGCTGACCTGGCAGACTTCCTACTGCCAATAAAAGTTGTCTGAACTTAAACAAATTTGGATTAGTTAGTTATTTATTCTGAAATTGGAGGTGAAGTTTAAATTCAACATGATTACAATTAAATTAATCAATTTAAAGCTTTCTGATAAACAATATTTTTTGTCTTTTTGTGGTGCATAAATATATAAAGATGATGGTTTGCCGACGTGGGAACACACGATAAACATGAGATAAACAGGAAAACTTCAAGTTGATTCCGCGGACTTCCAATGACTACCCTTGCTATTTATTTATGGTCATAACAAAGCCCAAATGCACGGGAAATTGTAGATGCTTAAAAACAGAAGGTAAATAGTTTGAATCATTGGAACACGCGGGATCAAGATATCCTCTCCTTTGTACTTTCCCTTGATGATTTTTGCCTTGATGTTGTTCATTAGCTTTTTCACAGTCTCGTTCCATTGCACAGTCGTGGTTGGTTAATTTTACGCAGCATGATAACAACTGATCTTGCTAATTTTAAATTGTGAGGTGGGAGTCCAGGCAACTCCAATGAATTTAAAAACTATGAGATAGTTGACTACATCATCCTGGTTTACAACTGTCAGCTAATTTGTATGAAAACAACTCCCGCAGAACAACCAGACACTCTAGAACACAACTATTAGCATTAACTGCACCTCGCTGCTCATCAGTGCGGTCTTCATGTAGCTCATCGCACACCTTGACTGACTTCTATGACCTAAGTTGTAGAAATCTCCTTGGCATAGTATAAAAGTTTGCACGAAGTTCACAAAGTCACAAAAGAATTAAATTAATTTTCTGTCAATTCACATTCACAAATTATAAAGAAGGTATCCAAGGATTCACCAATATTTGACAAAATTGCGTGTGATCAAATATTTATAGTGTTATAGTGCGTTCAGAAATTAATTTTGAGTCTAATCTTTAAAAGGTATATTATCATGCTACATAAAAAAATTTCAGTCTTAATAACAAATGATAAATGTTATTTAATAAAATATGATAAGTGAAATAGCTCAGGTCTTATTTTTTATCCCAAAGTTCAGTTGCAATAATAATAACAACGCTTTTTGAAAATGAACTGAGTGAAGCAAAATTGCACTTTGTCCGGTTGCTTATGGCAGTTTTTAGAAAAATATCACTGATCTAGAAGTGGAAGCAAACTCAGTAGCAAACACACTTTCCATTTTGGAATGCATATTACAAACACTGAAAGACAAACACTGAGCTTGAAATCACTTAAAGCAAAAGATATATTAAAGGAAAAACGGGAAGCAGGGTACATTGTAGAATGTGACAGGTTTGAGAATGAAATTGTGTATATCTTTCCTGTATTCAATATCTAGAAAAATGGATGGTCCAATATAATGAGATGATAATACAAGTTGACCAACCTAAGAACAATTGCCAATAGGTAATAGGAACTTTGTGGCTTTGAATTTGATTTCAGCATGCAAAAAGTACCCCAAAAACATTCAAATTTTGGAGGCAGGAATTTCATAGCAGGTCACTAAAATTCTTTAGGTGTCAGTTTGGATAGTTCAATTGCTTAGGTAGATAGATAGATAGTTTTATTCACCTTAGGAATATACAATATTCATGGCTTCGTCAAATTTGTACCCATAAGAATAATACATTTCTTATGAGTAATGCAATTATGAATAATACAATAGTAATTAAATAATGCAATAGTAGTTAAATAATACAATAGTGATTAAAGTAATGCAGTAGTAATTAACAGAATAATAATACAAATAGTAATTAAGAATAATGCAACTTAGGTCACATAATAGTTTAATGTATTACATTTTTAAGAACTTGGCTGTAAGACACATAATTTTTACCAAAAAAAATCTCAATATTTACTTTATTATTTAATTTTACTTCTTAGAAACTCATCTGTTGTCTGTGACATTACTTTTAGTAGGATATTGTTTACAGCTTTTCTGAATATTACAAGTATCACCTCCGAAGTTGCACAGGTATTTATTCACAAACATCATTTTAGGAAGCATTAATATGTTGCTGGCTAACTAATCCCAAGGTTGCAAGTTCAGAACAATGGGTTTTAAATGTGCTTTGAAGTAACAATTCCATGTCAGTACATTTACTAGCAAGTAAAAGAACAGGACAAAATTCTGGTATACTGGTGATGATATTCTAGAAATTAACAGCATCATTAACAAATAAATAATTTTTTTAATAATATCCTTTGGGCTATGTTTACTTACTTGAAATACAGTTCCCAATGTAATTACTTAAGCAGTACCAACTCAGTGCAATTTTAAATTATCATTATATTAATTGTAATGAATCAGTTTCCATGACAGTTTATTTTAAGCAAGAAATAACTACTGTAGGACATGTTTCTTTGTGGTTTCCATGTCAAACTTCTCTCTACTATTCCTCTAGCAAGAAAGGTTCTACCACTTCTAAGTCACTTCTTATTTAAATGCTATTGTATATGTTTCATGATACCTCAAGTAATTATCTTTCACAATGTGTTGCAAGAGCTCCATAGTATCATTAAATGTGATTAACTTGACAATTTCTAGTGAGATTGCTCTCTACTGAAATTTGAAAGTAAGGAGAGTACCAACATCTCACTTCATCTATATAAGTTGTGCAAATATTCTCCATAATCAATCTTTTGTAACTTAACATCAAATGGTTGCAGTACTGCAAGGTTAGATGACTTTTATTTTGCAACTGAAAAACTGAACCTATGATTAATTTTTCTTCTCTATAAGTGTAAGTCTGAATCAGTTTTGTTTTTCTTCCCCCCTTACATCAATACCAGTGTTAGGGAACACGAATTCCTCTAGCTCAGAAAGTCAGGGTGAGGGAAGTCGAAGCACCAAGCTGGATAGAGGAACCAGGATTGCGGGGCCAACCCAACACCAGGGATGAGAGCGAGAGAAGTGGATGATAGTATGAGGGTGAAATGAATGATATGAAAGATAGATGATGGAGCGATTGGTGGAATGTTGGCAGGGGAAACCGGAGGACCCAGAGGAAACCCACCAATGCTGTGTTGTCCACTACAAATCTCATTTTGCAGTCACCTGGGATCGAACCCAGGCCTCCTTGGTGTGAGTCAAGGGGTCTAACCATGACCTGGCCTGAGTCAGTTATAATACCACTAAAAATTACAGTTTATCTTAAGCCAAGAAGTGACTTCTGACAGTTGCTGAAGGAGTAGGTTTCCTTGTGGTTTCCATGTCAGCATCTGTGAAGCTGATAAAGTTATTACCAAACTAGTATCATTATCACATGTGAAGCAGGCAAGAGCATATGAAACATGTACTAGTTAATATTAAATGAAGCAAATGTTAAAACTTAGTTTTAAATTTGAGAATTTAGTAACTAAGCAGTGTGAAAGTTCCATATATTTATATTATTGTTTAACACGTAAGTAGTCTGCTATATATTAGAATATCTATTTTACACTAATAATCAAGCCCCAAAAGATTGTTTCAAAGTATTTTCAGCTGCATAATTGCATTTATTTTCATTGGACTAAGATTTTTATTCTTAGTGGTGAAACTATTGATTGTCCATGAAATATCTACACATTATATATACAAAAGCAAACAAGAATGTTGTACAGAAGGTAATCAAATGCCCTGTCTCCAATAGATGCCACTGTTAATATTGACTTCTGTATGATCCCATTTTCTATGCCAAAAGCATATCAAAATATGTAATATAGGAATATGCAGATGGTTTATTCATTGTAAAACTTTTTATTCTTTCCAGTCTGCCTCTCCACTGTATGGAGGTTTTAAGGTTCCATTTATTAAAATTATAAATGACACGTTTTATATACTTCTTATATTGGTTTCAGTTATGACTAACACTATAATGTATAGTGAGAAAGTGAGTAAGTTTGTGTGTGTGTGTGTGTTTTTTTTTTAATTTTAATTTTAAGGGGCCTGCCAATAGGATATTTAGGCTCCTATAATGCTTATGTTACATCCATTGTTAAATGCTACAGCTTTCACCATTTCACTGTTCTATATATGTTTTTGTATTTACCGACTCATTGTTAACAGTGTATTTAAATTATGTTACAGATGATAATGATGTGGTGTCAAATTACTTCTCAAGGAAAGGAAAGAAATATGGTTTGCTTTCCCTTTTCAACTATGCCAAAGACTCCATTCTTCCACAGCGCAACAAGAAGTCATTTTAAATAATTTATGTGTATTGGATTGATAATATTTGTAAATAAACTGCATAAAGGTTGCATAATATATGTCACTTCTTTTTACATCATTATGTGATTTTATGTTGAACATCACATTGTAGTGGATATGTACATTAATTCATCTGGTAAGTGCATCACAACTACAATATTGAATGTGTGAAATGAAACATAGCAGCTGTAAATTTAGTGAACACAGCTTCTTAAAAAAGAAATAAAATAAGTGTTTTATCTTTATGTTAGTTTGCTGCTTGCCCGTGCTTTGATTTTTTTATGTAATTTGTTCAGCTTTCTGTGTAAGATGACTCTTTATAGAATATAACATTTCATTGAAAAGAAATTCAGCATCGATATTCTTAAGTTGTTAGATTATAGCCAAGATTGGACTTGTAACTCGGTATTTCACAGCCCCCCCCCCCAAAAGAACTCCAGTTTAAGTGGTCAAAAATAAAATTTAAAATTGTGTTTTTTTTAAACTTATATAAATGACAAAATTGTAAAGATGGCCAGTTTGATATTGATTTAAAAAAAAGTACATTTATTCTCTAAAAAAATAAAAAATTCTGGTTAGAGTTAGATGACTTTCTCTATCCTCTATTGCTAAATCTTATGAAAGTTTTGTTTCCTGTCTATTTTAATCAGTTCCAGAAGTAGCTACATTAAACATTTTGTTGTAAATACAAAGGAAATAGCGGTAGTCAAATGTTTCAGAAATGAACACTATACATTGATACAAAAGTGAATCGAGAATATATTGACACATTGCTTCACTCACACTGTTTATTCACAGGACATGTTTCAAGAGCTCTTGCTCCTATCCTCAGCTGATAATCGAGTATCAGCTGAGGATAGGAGCAAGAGCTCTTGAAACATGTCCTGTGAATAAACAGTGTGAGTGAAGCAATGTGTCAATATATTCTCGATTTACTTTTGTATTAATTTGTGCTTCACTGTCCCTATGCTTCTTTCAAGTTTATACTTTGACTATACATTGATATAATTTTGTGCTTCATTGTATCCTAGTCCTTACTCATAGGACTATATGTTGGCCTTAAAATGCTCATATGTATTTCATGACATTGCAAGAAACAACGGAATATCAAGACTTCAAAAGAATGTCTTAAATATTGAACAATTTGAACTGTCAATAATGAATATCTCAGCAGTGGCTGATACCACAAAGCAAATCAGTTGAAATTAATTGTGTTTTAAAAAGATGTAAATTTGTTAACAAGGGACACCTTTGTGAATGCTCAAAACGGCACGAAATCTTACTTAGAATAACATTCGATCATAAACAAAGTAGTGGTCGTAAATGACATCTTAATAGAGAGAAACAATAGTAACAAGATATCAATAACATAGGAGGGAAATTATACGTAATTCAGCATGTCATTAAATTTTTAATCAACATCGCCAAAATTCCCTGTTTAAAGTACTTATAATAGGGCAAAACACACATATTACTCAGGACATTTAGGAAGATACTTGGTTGTGGAGACACTGCTATCTATTTACACCACACGGTGGCTATCAGAGGGCAGGAGAGGTAAACAGCATGTCACAATAATATGTGCTTACTGAATGCAGAAAATGTGCTTAAGAGCAGAAAAAGATTGACCGTTTCCTGCATATCCATTTCACTTGCTTAAGCTTCCTCTGTGGTGATGTTATATAAAGGATGGATATCAGTTGTTATGTCTGTAGAACTGCCATAGTTATCTCTGGAATTCATAAAACCAACTAAGTATTTCCTTCTTCCTCTTCATCACTGCTATCCAAACCCACATTGATTATTATTCTTTCTATTTCTTCTTCCATCAAGGCATCTTGATGCCAACATTCTTATTCTATGGTCTTAATTTTTATGAACACATTTTTTAAATCCTCTTCAGTGTTATCATTTAAACACTGGTTAGTCGTTAAGTGTGTATCAATTCATAGAACACACATTTTTCTGCTGTTTTTTGCTTCAAGATATTTCATATCAGTTCAATGGGGTTTAAATTGTAGTGATAAGGCATCAATCTGTAGCCTGGTGTTGCATTAAAATGTGCCGATATTCTTAAATTTTTTTAAAACTAAATCCCATTTCCTTTAATATTTGCCAGAATGTTTTTTGTCCACCTCCGAAATTAATTTTGTCATTTATTGCATAAAATAGCTTCTCTACTATTGAAATTTGATTATGTACTTCATAATACTCTAAACAGTTCTGCAAACGATACACTTACCTAAATGATTTATTTGAAACTTCTTTTTCCAATTACAATGTTTTCCTGGAGTAGTTACTCGTGTATCTGAAACATAGCTTTTTCAAATTCTTTAATTAATCTTTTTATTGTGACTTCACTTTTTCCTATTGCCATAGCCATTCTAGCCACTGCCCTTTGCAGAGGAAGAATTAGACCGTTTTGCTTTTCCTTTGTGCAGAACTGGAAAACATTGTGAATTGTTCTGAATAATGCTTCTGCTCTGGGAGTTTACAACCCTCAGAAGTACCTTTTTTGAAGTTTCCATGTTTGAAAATTATTATTCTTATTATTAGAGACACCTGTTTTGTGATATGACACTACACTGTATTACGGTACTCATACATCACACAAGTTAACAACTAGGTTAACAACATAATAGGCAACCTATAGCCAGCCATCACATGTGTACTGTCCAGACGCTGTATCTCCGGCTCTGATATTTAGTGGCTGCAGGAGGTGGAGGGGAAGGTTACTAGTACCAACATATAATAATGAGTAATTGAAAACATATTGTCAGAATTATCTTTATAATGAGAGTATAGGACTATATTAGCTTCAAAACATTGAAATACAACTTGTAATTTCATTATCATGCAAGATATTCTTTACAACATCACTCTATTCAAATATTTCGTTCACACCTTTCACGCACACCAACTGCTTCTGTTGGTGATACTGGGAGTCTGTACATCCGGTGTCGTGGTCAGGAAGCTAAAACTGTCTGCTAGCGCCAATCAGCGTTGTCGCTGCTGGGCGTGGCTTGCAAATCCAGCACCGTGTTGCCGCTGCAATTTTGTGTGGACCACGTGTCGTTTAGTTGCTTTTGGAATCCGCGCTGGTGGTTTAAGTTTTTGTGTGTGCGTGAATTCCGATTTCTAGCGTCTGTAAGTCTTATTATTATTGCTATTATAGTAATATGGCTACTGGTTCATCAGAATTCAAGAAAAGAATCGGCTCTTATAAGAGCCAAAGCCGTGAATTTATATTTGTAGTTTCTACTACTGCTGCACATAAACAAAACTCAAACTTAATAGTTGATGATGATGTTAGGAAGATCCTAACGAAATGCGTTCTAGGTAAATACTAGCAATAAATGGAGCATTGAGTATTAGTTCGACTCAAAATTATATTAATTTTGTGCTTCATTGTATCATAGTACTTACACATTGGAAAACTCAACTATTTGTCCCAAGTAATTTACTACAGACTTGATAATGCTTATATTAATGTACTCAAGGTGCATATGTGGGATTTCGATGAAGTGAAAACAAAGTGAAAGAAAATGATGTGTATACTTCAATAAAGCCACATTTTCACATTCTATATCACTTTCTCATCCACTCAGTCCAATATAAAAAGCCACACTAATTACATTTGCAATTGATGATATGGTATGTCAATGTCATAACCGGCCTTTTGCCAAGAGTAGGCGTATACTTAAGCAGCAAACTGATTGTAAATCACAGATTGAAGTTTGATAGTGAAATAACAGTTGTGTTTCCTCACTTGTGGTTCAGCATATTGTACGCTTACAAAATCAGAAATTCTTCTGATGTAGCTTATATATCTTATAGGGCATATAATGGCACTTGTTTTAGTGCTCGTTTGTTACTCGTAAGTATATTTTCATGTGGTTCTGAGGTTCAAAGTGTTCCTTGTTAGTATACTTCTGTGTATTGTTTAACTTTACCAGTTCTGCAAGATTATATAATTTTTTTTTTCCCAGTGAAGATAACTTCACAAGCTATTCCAAGAAAATTAAATGTTTAGTTATTCATTTCTCAGGTAAATATCTTAAATATATGATATTTTAATCAGAACTCAAGACTTTTCGTAAATATGGTAATTTGGGAAAAATTACTTGAAAATCTTGTTGTCACATTTTTGGAAGGTACTAATTTTAAAATGCTCTCAGATCTTTTTTAAAAATGCTTTTTTTGAATTCAGGGGACCTCAAAATAATGATATCAAATTTTTTGATGTACTCATGGTGTGTGCGTGGTAGAGAAAGTAATTAATGACTAATGTATGACAAAAAGTACCACAAATAAGTTACTTGTGGTTTCGTGAAGCCTTTTACTATGTCAACATGGCATCATGGCATTCATCTGGCAAATTAAAAGTCTATGGTGTAAAGTATTACCAGAATCATCATATTTTTTTTATTATATAGCACCACAATGGTAGACACTGATGGTATATGAAATGATAATTGGGAAGGGGCAAATTTAGGGGGACTTAAAATTTTATTTGATATAAATTGTATGCTTTAATAAGATCTACAATTTCTTTTATATATCTCTTACATCAGTTATGGAGAAGTCACCCAAACTGAAAAGGACTTCTGAGGACATTCCCATAAAAGTGTATGTACATTTCATTTGTCATTAAATATCTTATACTGTAAATATGTAAAATATGAAGCTATTAATAGTGAAGCAAACAAATGTATACAAATATAACAATTTGTAACTTAAAACTTCACTTATCTTGTAAGAAATGATGATTTTCTTATAAATTGTCAGGGATCGTGCTTTTATGTAAAACTTTACACATCCTCAGCCGGAAACAAAGCTGTTGTCATCGTTACGCACGCTAGATGTTAATATGTTCTTGTTAGTACTACCAAAATCTGAAAATGAAACAAATTTAAATACAGAATCGACTGCCGGTATTCCAAAATTCATTATGTGATGTTTGTCTTTTAAAATAAATATCTTTTACCAAACCATTAAATCTATCGGACCATTTAATTGTTTTAATAATTTAACTTCTGGATTTATTTCATAGTTAAATAACCAAAAATGATCCGCTATGGCTGATTTATCAGTCTCTTTATACTTAATGTTACGAAAATGTTCTTTCGTTCTGGTTTCCAAATTACGTTTTGTCCTTCCAATATAAACGTTATCACAATCGAAACAAGCTAACATATCACAAAAGCTTTTCCAAATTATTTCAAAGTGTGGTATCGCTATGTTGACGACATTTTTGCAATAGTACCTAAAAAACTCATACAAGATGGTCTTAAACTTTTGAATATACAAAATCCAGCTATAAAATTTACATTGGAAACAGAAGAGGATGGTGTGCTCCCCTTTTTGGACATCAAGATCAAAAAAATGAACAACAAACTCACTTTTGGTATCTACAGGAAACCGACACACACAGATAATTACATTAAGAACAACAGTTTCAACCCAAAACAACACCAACATGCCATTTTCAACAGTTTAATCTTTCGGATGATCAACTTTCCACTAAACAGAGAAGATTATCAAGAAGAATACCTACACATAAAAAAAGTAGCTATATCCAACGGTTTCAACCCAAATTTAATAGACAAAACTGTTAACAGACTCAACAAAGCTAAGAAAATAAAAGAAACCACCACCCTAGAACCTACAGGAGAAAAAGAGAAAAAAATTTTTAAAAAATTCACCTTCCACCCATCAGCCTATAACAAATTCCAAAAAATCTTCTCAAAACACAACATAACTCTTGCACCTCAAAACAGGTTTAATATCAGAAATTTGTTAAAAGGCCCTCCCAAAAATTCAATCACTACCAAAGAAAAACCAGGAATCTATGAGATCAAATGTGAAACTTGCCCTAAAATTTATATAGGAAAAACAAAAAGAAATATTAACATCAGAACTAAAGAACATATGAGAAACATTAAAAATGGTGAAACAGAAAAATCAGCAGTGGCTTTTCATTTTTTGAATACTAGACATGACATCAATTTGGAAACATCTCTAATAAAATACGTTAATCACCCCATAGACCTTTCCGTATGGGAAAAAATCTTCATTAACAAAAATCGTCATAGAGTCATGAATTTTGAAACTCCACCACCGGACATCTTTGACAAGTACATCACGCCATCTATTGACAATACGGAGAAAGAAGAAAACCACTACAACTTGCACTAGTCGAGTATCAGCTGAGGATAGGAGCAAGAGCTCTTGAAACATGTCCTGTGAATAAACAGTGTGAGTGAAGCAATGTGTCAATATATTCTCGATTCAATTTTGTACTAGTTTGTGCTTCACTGTCCCTACGCTTCTTTCAAGTTTATACTTTAAGCTAATAAATACCAGATTTTTTTATTATTAGGAATTTTATCTTTTTTAGAGAAATGCAATAAATTTTTAATACTAAATTTATTTTGAGAAACTAAAGTTATACCAAATTCTTTAATAAAAATTTGAAAATGTTTATTAACCCAAGGATGGTAAGTAAATTTTTAAAAATTATAATCGTCTTTTATTGTTTTAAGGGTACAAATATCATTAACAGTTTTTTTTTTAAAATTTATTATTTGAATTTTTCACATTTCTTATAAGATAAGTGAAGTTTTAAGCTACAAATTGTTATATTTGTATATATTTATACTGTAGTTTAATAAAAATTGTGGGAGTCATCTTTAAGAAATCAGAATTTTCAAAAATATTGTATGTAAAGGGTAGTGTGGTGTAGGGGGATATTTTTGAAAATCCTGTCACATCCTTAGAAGACGCTCAACTCAAATACTACATTTGGTGTGTAACCGACTTTTTGTTTCTGAGATATGCTGTTCACAGACAGACATTTAATTCAAGGAGTCTCAAAACATGTTTTTTACAGTGAAATCTCAGTATTGCATTTTTGAGGGGAACTAATCTACTTTATATAGTATTTATGGAGAAAAAAAATCTGGCACAAGAAGTGGAACAATGTGGGCGTAATAGAGTTGCAATAAAAATGTTAACAGGTAGAAGCAATGGCAGGGTGTGACCTTCAAAGCGAGAGAAACTCCAAGTAATAATTTGTATTAAAATAAAAGAGAATAATTAATTTCATATATGCGCAGCTATCTAAAGTAGAAAGCATGACCAACAAAACAATTTTCGCAATATATGACACCCACATAACCATGGAACTATATCATACATATGTTCATTAAAGTGACGCATAAATGTTTTAACACCCATGCTTTGCATGCCGATATCATTATTAAGATGTTTTTTTGTCATGTCACTTTTAATTATATTTAGTTCTTTCTCATAACTCAAAAAACTAAAGCTGCTCTTTAGTACTCTTTCTACTGTACAGTCACATATAGGCCCTTCTTGCATTGCAAGACTGCTCACACTACAAGCATATTCCTGCTTTCCCTTTTAACTCGGACGTTCCAATTTGTCCAAGAGCTCTCCCACACCACATGAATTCTTAATCTAATATGGAGAACGTATGAAATTCACATACTTCTACACATACTTAAAACTTCACAGGAATTTCCTATTTGTCACCACTAAATTCAATCTACATAAAATACTATTGATAAAACTATTGAAATGTACTTAGAGTTGTATTTAAAAGTGCCACATAAAGCAAAACAAAAAACTGTTCTTCTGTTTGATTTCTCTAATGCAGCCAACTTTGCAATAACATGTCCTTGAATACTATAATTGGACAGCCATTGGCGATTCCAAATACTCTGAAACGTGTAATAAATAATTTTGAGCAGTATGCTGGGATTATGACTTGGGCTATCGCTAGGCTTACCAAATATGAACCATAGGGGGTTGTTGGTTAAATATTAACTTCAGGAACACAGAGCACGTTGAAATAAATTTTTGCTTAAAAAGCTGTAAGACAGCATAAAGTTAAATAACAATTATAAAAGTAAAATAAACAATTTTACCATTCCTGTTTAGATATATATACATTAATTCCATTCCTTTCCTTTCATTATGGATAAATTGGTAGTCACTATTAAAAATACAATTATTCATTGTAGGTATCTTCTCCATGAAACAAGTATGTTTTTTTCCACCGGTAGCTAGGTTGTTCAGATGAATTTGTCCCTGTGTTGCTCGTAAATAAGATCCTATTTGTTTCAAGGCTGAAAATTCATTTCTGCACTTGCAGTAGTAGAAGGAAATGTCAAAATAAATTCACATAGTTTATAAATGCAACTGCAGACAACTTAAAGTCCATTTAATTTCATATAATTTGCAATGATTTGTACAGATTTGTTGGGCAATTTTTTAAGGGAATATAACTTTCAGTTCATTTTTCAAAGACATATCAAAATAGGAAACTGTGGTTCTTTCGGTTTACATTATGCATTTGTTGGAATATTTTTATCTTCACTCGCAAAATGTTTAGAATCCAGTAATATAGAAAAGTTAACTGTTTCTGTGATTCAAAGATTAACTGAGTTTTAGTTACTAACGTGTCCAGGACTTCGCAGAAAACCATTAAGTAGAAAGAATAGGTTCCATCCTCACGATAGTTTCTCTTTCTAGGCCTTTCTTCATTCTCTTCATTAGTAATGCTCATAGTTTCTGATCATATTTGCTCAAGGCTGTTCCCATTAGTTTACAGTGTGGTAATAAACATATTTACTTTTAATTTAATATATATATATATACACACATGCTCTTGTTCTATATTTCAAAAATAATGTCTGAAAATGCATAAACTTTACCGAACAGAATAAAGAAAACATTGTTTCGAGTCTTTGAGAGAAATCGCAGAGCCCCAAGTCATTTGACTTCTTTGCTAGACTGCTCCCCAGGTTTCTTTTCCAATGAAGTAAATAAATTGATAAAATGAATTCTGTAGTCATGAACCATCCTTACAAGCCTAGAAAAAAAATTCAAATCTTGTAGAACACATGGCATTTTCGTTGTAGTTAAGGCTACAAGAATGTTTAGCAATGAAGTTTATTTAATTTGCATGAATCAGACAGCCATACATTCTTTCCATAATTGTTTATATTAAAATAACTTTTGTAAGGAATCTTTTTTTCTTTCTTTTTTCTGCTCACATTGCAATTGCAGAAGAGTTGGTGTAGGCATTTCCTGTTTTACTAACTTATTTTTATATTACAGCTTCCAGAATGGTATTATCAGTAATTATTTTACTACACACTGTTTATCCATTTCAAAATGTGTAGTGTTTAATGCTCGCATTTACTACATACTGCACCGCAGGTGGTGACAGTGATGATACATGAGATGAGGATGGTGGAATAAGATGGCAGAAAAAACTGGAGATCAGAGAAAACCACAAATCTCACTTTATGTTCGCCTGGGTTCGACCCTGGTCTGTCTTTGTGAGAGCCTCGTGGTCTAACCACTTAGCCATGGCACAGCCATCCATTTCGAAAAAATAGCGCTAGCAACTATCTTGGTGCACTGTATACTATGAAATAAATAACACTACTACCAATATAACTGTTGGTGACTGTAACAATCACAAATAAAAAAAGCACTCATTCCTGCTTTTAATACCACGTGGTATGCAGAACTGCAGGTCTGTCATGATGATGATGATGATGATGATTTATATTTAATTACTCCAGAGTCATCAGCGCGCTTTCAAAAGCTGTATTTTACTTTACTATAACTTTCCTTTGACTTTACCCTAACTTTACTTTAACTTTGCTTTGGCTTTGCTCTGTCTCCACTTTGGCTTTGCTTTTGCTTTGCTCTGGCTTTCCTCCATCTTTGCTCTAGTTCTGCTTTGGCTTTGCTCTGGCTCCGCTTTGGCTTTGCTCTGGCTCTGCTCTGCTCTGGCTTCTCTCCGGCTTCACTCTAAATTCACTCTAACTTGGCTCTTTCTAGGCTCCATCCCCCCTTTCCGGTCCCGTTCTGGCTTCGCTCTGGCTTCACTCTAACTTCATTCTTTAACTTAACTGTGGCTAGGCTCCGGCCTCCCGCTCCGGTCTGGCTCTGGTTTCGCGCTGGCTTTGATCTGGTCTCATTCTAACCTCATTCTCCAACCCAACTCTGACTTGGCTCTGGCTTCGCTCTGGCTTGGCTCCGGCTTCGCTCCGGCTACACTCTAACTTGGCTCTGGCTAGGCTCCGGCCTGCCTTCTGTCCCGTTCTGGCCTCACTCTAACTTCATTCTTTAACTTAACTCTAGCTTGGCTCCAGCTTCCCTCCGGCCTCACACTAACTTAACTCTGGCTTTGCTCGCTCTGACCAATACGCCGGTCCCGCTCTGGCTTGGCTCTTGCTAAGCTCCAGCCCGGCTCCACTCTGCTTTAGTTTTGCTTTGGATTTGCTTTAGCTTTGCTCTGGTTCCGCTTTGGCTTTGATCTGGCTTTGCTCTGGCTTTACTTTGGCTGTTCTCTGGCTTTGCTCTGGATTTCCTCTCGCTTTGCTCTGGTCTCACTCTGGATTTGCTTTTGCTTCGCTTTGACTTTAATTTGATTTTAATTTATTTAGATAAGGGTGAAACACGGATGTAGACCTTGTTTGGGCGTTTGGCATCAGCTCTCTCACCACTCAGAGGCACCCAATCGAGAGATTTGGCTCGGGATATCAGGATCGCCAATCCCGTACCTACCGCAGTAGGCCACTGGGAGGACGCCCGTCGTGTCCATATGGTAGATTTCGGCGACGCTCTTGTGTGGATCCTTGGCGTACCGCAGTGCCGATTCCTCCACCTCACCCCTCATTGGCCGTATCTTAGTGAAAACTGTTGCAGTAAGCATCGAAAGCCCTATTGTCCCCTCTGTTAAATTTAGAGATTAAGACATTCCATCCTACGTGCTAATTCACAATGATGCTTGAGGTACGCAGGGAGTGAAAGACAGGATATATAAATCATTAATAAATACAGTGGTAATAAAAAATATGAATAACAAATTTTATCTTCTAAGACTTGAAGCTTTCACGGCGAGCATTACTAATCAGGACTTCGTGGGTGATCAGCCGTGTCAAATTAATAAACGTCGAGCTTTCGGCCATTGTAAACTTAAGATCCTGGCGGCCATGGAGTTTACAATGGCCGAAAGCTCGACGTTTATGAATTTGACTAGCTGATCACCCGCGAAGCCTTGATTAGTAAATTTGATCTTAGCATGCTGTGGTTTTCAACTCCAAAGTTGAAAAGTACTACCCCAATAAACAACGACAAATTGACTTTATTTTTGTGAATGCTACTTTCTATTTTAATATATTTTTGTAAATTTATTTTCACTTATTTCTGTATTGTTACAACAGTAATCCACGGCGTAACAGCCCGAATCGGACCTGGGCCTGCTAACCTCACGGTCACGGACGCAAGGGAGAGGTGAGTGATCATCCAACCCATGCAGAGAGGAAATATACTAGCATATCTCGAAGCCTCCACCCGGAAAATTGGCATTCTTTGGCCGGGATTGGCTACCTGTTGCAGCTCCCCAAATTCTTCAAGATGCTGAAGTCCATACGCAGGACTTAAAATCCGCACTGCTATTGGTGGGATCGAACCCGGACGCATTTCGTGGTATGGAGTCAGAAAATATTGTAACACATAGATAAAAATTTCGGCTATTAAGTTTATCATTAATAGACAATCTTGGAAGAATTTACACAACATAAAATGTACTGAAATAAAACACAGTATTTTTTTAATAAAATGGGCCATACGTTAGTGGAAATGAAATGTGTAGGTTTAACACCCGCTTTTACTACATGCGGCACCGCAGGCGGTGACACTGATGATACATGAGATGAAGATAAGAGTACCGGCGGAATGAGATGGCGGGGGTAACCGGAGAAATCACATCCCAGCGACATGTTGTCCACCACAAATCTCACTTTGCGGTCGCATGGGATCGAACCCAAGCTTGGTGAGAGCCAAGCGGTTTAACCACTCAGCACGTTAGTGGAGAAAACCTATTTGCCGAAATAGCAACAATTGCCGTTTGAAGGGTCCTTCAGTCAAGAAAGTGTAATAAAAACAAAACAGCAAAATATAATGAAATTGAGAGCCTTGCATTACATTCTGACAACAAAATTTGCACTTGTAAATGCAGGAGGTGTTTACTGTAATGTGATTTACCAAGGACATGTAGTAATGGATAAAATGCATAAATTACAGTTACAGTTCCCAAGAATCACCAGCGAAGGAAAATGCAGTTTTTGTGGTGGATACTAAGAGGACGATTTTTAAAGTGAGTACAATGTATGTAACACAATTGTACGCGAAGATTGTGATATGGTTCCCATCAGGTAGCGTAGTATAAAGTCCAGGGTTGTTTTAATTGTTTAGCATTTCGAGTTTCAAACTTCACTACATTAGTTTTTACTTTCTCGGCAGAAAAGCTAAATAAGCTAAATAAGGCATTGCATTCCGCCAAAAACTGGATACCAAGATATCAGTGAGGTCACTAAATCAAAAGTTATTTATAGAAAAAGATCTGATCTGCTTATGAACAGCATAACTCCAAAAGAAGCAGTCGGTTAAATACTAAACTTTGTATTTGAGCTCGGCATATTTTAGGAATATGTCACAGTTTATCAGCAAAGTTTTCCCACACCAGATTACATAGAATTTTTTTTGAACGTTTTATTTTCCCAAAAATTTCTTTAACGATTTTGATCAAAACACTTGTTTTAGAGGTAATTTCATGACAAATGAGGTGATATCTTTAATTTTCTGGGAATATTCTCAGAACTTCTCCTCTTGCTGGTTGACTTTTGCATAACTGGTAAACAAAAAGAGATAGACAACGTCTTTCTACACAAACAATGTAGATTTTTTAAAAACAGAATTCGCTTCAAATACATGTTTTATAGAGTAAACCATTAACGAGACATCCCTTGTTATTTGTCTGAATTTTCCAATAATTTCACCTTTCTCATATGGGAAGTCGTTATTCATGTTTATATCTCTTGACCACACAAAGAGAATGGAATTGCAAAATCCATCTTATTGTGCTCAACTGTACCCTTTAAAAAATTGACTATTGTCAATTCCCATGTTCCCCATGGAAATTAGCAATAAGATGGTTTTTGCAATTCTTGATTTATGAATTAGAGGAATACGCGTTAGATAGCAATCTTGTTTATACAAGAATAGAGAATGTCATGTGAGTTTAAAACTTCAAGTTCTACTTCATCAGCATTCTTTAAATGGCGGAAGATATCTAAATTTTGCAGTGTTTGTTCTGATATCTAAATTTTGCAGTGTTTGTTCTGATGTTTTGTGGATGGTTTCGTGCATATTCATTCCCATGGCTGGCAACACTGGCAAAAGATGAACCCACAAGTGACCCACAGTCACAGATACCCACAGATTATGAACCTGTAACAACCTGTAAGATGAAAATGCGTAGTATTACGTTAGTGCGTGCGTGGAAATGGTCTTGCTTTAAAAACATATGGATAAAAACTATTGTAAACAGTTGGGGAAAGAAAAGTTGACTCTTCTTATTTTTATTATTAATGCTAAACGAAATGTTTGAAAAATAAAAAGATGTCATCGCCTACTTCAAAGAATTTTGTGGGTCCAAGGAGAATTCTTAAAAGGGAGGTTAGAAATGTAACTCCCACAATACAGAATTCAGAAACAAATGATTTATTCTTAAGTACTGCTTCGTGGCCAGAGTTACCAAAATCACAAAATGGGCATAAGCATAATCGGAAGATATCCGATACTACTGAAAGGAAAGTACCCGATGATATACGTACATGTAACCAAAGTAGTGCTTCAGTTAAAAGCCAGAAAGAATTTTCAGAAAACAGGAGGGAAAATGAGCAAATGTTAGAAATGGGTACCAGTTTAGTTTTAGCATGTTCTGTAAAAACAAATGATGAAAATAACCCACAGCTTGATAGCGGTAACAAAGATAAAACTTTTCCTGAAGAAAAACAGTTGAGTAGTAATGCAAACCAGATTACTGCTACAGGCATTGAATCTGCAAACTGTAGTTCTTCAGATGGAAGACGGAAGAGTCAAGCCAAAAAAAGAAGTGCATTGAAGGAAGAGAAGAAAAGAATAAGAGAAGCAGAAATTTTAAGGAAAAGAATTGAGCCAAAAGGACAGTGTGTGAAGGTTATAAGTCATAAGTTACTTGAAATGGTATTAAAGAGTGATAAACATAGTATATCCGTAAATACCCAACAGAAGTGTGATATCGCAGGATTCAACTTTCCAACTTTGGAGGAAGCAACTAAAAAAGCAAAAACTAAATCTGTCAAAGAACTTTCTTTCACTCCAGAAAATAATGAAAATTGTACCAATACAAATCCAGTAGCAAGTACAGTTACTTCAAAGAAAAATAAGTATAAAAAGCCATTGGAAATAGATATTCATAACCTGATTAAGGTATGTTCAGACCTCTATCTAACAATGCATGTATTCTCTAGAAAATATTTTTGTTACATTTGTATAACTACTTTTTTTATATTAACAATTGCACTTGGAAGCAGGTCACATGGTTATGTATACTTCTTCTGGTGTGGGCTGCATCCTGTTGGTTTCCAAATTCTTGCCAATGTTTTGCCATAAACATGGTGATTTTATCTGTTATTCATAGTTTAAATACGAAATGGTTTGTTTACAGGCAAACAATCAGCCAATATTCTATGTTCTATGCACAATTTCACTGTAGGTGACACCGCAGGTCAGGATGCAGTGATATATTGCGAATATTGAACATGTCATACATTTATCTTGGTTAAAACCCTATTAAAATATGTTGTTATGGAAGCAAGACATACTAGCAGTAGCTATAGAAGGAGACGGAGGATTCATGGCCCAAGAAAGATAGCATACAATCAGATTATTACATTGTACAGCCAAGCTAGAGAATTTGTTCTGTTAGGAAATTTTTTGAACAGGAAGAGAATTTGGTTCTGCACAATGTACCGCTTATTGATTTGAACCAAGTGAGAAAAAGGACTGCATGTGTCCTTGAAATAAGTGAGGTGACTGTTTCTAAAATGTCTAAAGAGAAGCAGCTACAGCCATGTCGATAATGAATTGTAACTCCTGGAAAACAAAAACCAAGAGCATCTCCATAGTTTTGAATTAGATGCCATAAGAAGGTACATCTATGACTATTACATCCGAAGGCAGCATCGTACCACATGTAAGCTGCTTTCTTCTCTTAAAGAAGCAGAGCTATTTTAAGGAAGCCTTACCTCTTTGAACAAAGTCCTCCATGATTGGAATTTGATTTCAGAAAATAAAAAACAGAAAACTAATACTCGAAAGTTCATATATTGTAGCGATAAGCATTTTGTTTTTAAGAGAAATGCTGAAACTAGTATGAAATAATGTGGTTGGATGAAACCTGGGTAAACGCCACCCATACTGTGTTAAAGGGCTGTATTGATGGCACATTTAAAACTAAAGGACCTACAGGAAAAGGTGATAACTTTGTTATTGGTCATGCCCGTATGTCGCATGGTTTTGTTGTTGACGCTCTCCTACTCTTCAGATTTAAAAAAAAAAAAAAAAAAAAAAAAAAAAAAAAAAAAACTGGGGTCTATTACGAGGACATGAATCATGGCCATGAACTTCTGCAGGTTAAAATGCCAGCACACTGTTTTTAATTTACATCCTCCAACGTTGTCATATCGGACGATGAATGAAATGGGTGAAGTGATGCTCAAATGAGTCCAGGTTCCATGGATCTTAGAGTTGCCCAACATTCGTCTTTCAGGATAAGGGAAAAAACCTTATCCAGGTAACTCACCCTAACTGAGATTCAAACTCGGAACCTGTTGAATGTGTGGCAGACACACTACCACCTGCGCTAATGAGGCGGGCACACTGTTGGAGCTAATATGATCATCTTATTGACAGAGTCGTTAGTAACTTAAAAACTACTGACACCTGTGAAGACTCTACAAGTAAGTGTAGCAAACGTGCATTGAGAATTTTTTGTTCTGAAAGAGAAAATTGCATGAAAAATGGGCGGAAAAGGCTGGATGTGTGCTCTTTCATCAAGACAATGCACCAGTGCATCTGGCGAACACGATCCAGGAGTTTCTTCGTGACAATTTTGAAGTGACTGCTCATGCTCCCTACTCACCTGACCTGGCTCCTAGCGACTTTTGGCTGTTTCCCACCATGAAAGACATTCTCTGTGGTTGCAGATTCACTAGTCATGTTGCTATTGCCTCAGTGATTTTCCAGTGGTCAAAACACTCCTAAAGAAGCATTTGCAGCAGCCATGGAATCATGGTATCGACATTGTGAAAAATGTGTATGGCTAGACGGAGATTACATTGAAAAGTGACACTAGTTTCACATTTTTCTTGTGATTACTTTTTGAGAAAAAAAAATATGAACACATCTCATACATTTGGGTTCAGAAATTTCATTAAAAAATGTGCATTTACTTAATTTGAAATCATACCTAACAAATGTTTCTATTTTTAATGTAATTAAATGCGTGTATCTCTTTATTCCTCTGTAGGATTAAGCTAATTCCAAACAAAATTACTTTGAATTTAGATTGATATGAATATGGAGTTTCTTCTGTTTTTAAAATGTTTAAAAAGGATTTTATTAATACTCAAGACTTTTGTTTTTATCAATACAAGTAAACACAGGAAGCAAAATCTCCAACATAAAATATTTTGATCGAAGTTACATAATTATTTTCGCTCCTGTTGTGTTTTAGAAGCTGAACACTTCAAAAGTGAAAATGAGGTAAATCAAAGTTTTATGATCAAAATTCAGTTGCATGTATCCACATATTTAATACTTAAACATCAGATATGTACATTTATTTTCATATATTTCATTTAAAACTAGTATAGTTGTTTTTTTTTGTAACAGAGTGATTAGTTGCAATCAATTAGTGATTTCAATTTATTAAATATTACGGCTAATAAAAACACTGGTTAACCTATAGCAAATGTTCATTTTGAGAAACATGTTGCAAGCCTTAACGTCTAAAGTACTCTAACTCACTGACAACTATCTCATAACTGATTCATATTTATTTTCTCTCATCTTTTATAGTCTTCTGTGGTAGGGGGACACATTAATGCCCTGTTCCAGAATTAACCAAAATGTAGATGTAAACATATTTAAAAAGTACCCAGTCAAAGCCCTTCCATTATTTGTCCAGCAGGTTTGCTTTACTGAACCTCTCTTGAGCCTTATTGAATGGGCTAAGTGTATCATTTTTTTTTTTTTTGCCACAATATTGTGAAAAATATGTTGTTTTCTAATACCTGATGGTTGATAATGAAGTTATTAGTCAGATATTGTGAAAAATATAAGTGTATAGAGAACGTTATGTAAGTATGGATGGCGGTTCACTTTCAGGGATTAACTTCTATAGATAGACTGCAAACAAACTGCAGTTGGTGTGCACATGTGTGAGCATAGCCTTCTCCCCTCTACACCATCCAAGCATCACTTGATTTCCACCCCTCCCTTCTTGCATGCGACAGAGTGCAAAGCATACAAAACACGAAATACGTGTGTTTTAATGCTGTTTTGATTTTCACTGCATATTAAAAAGTCCAGAAAAATGAATTGTCAGCCTTCAAAGTCTTCTTCCATTTCCGGTAGGTCAATCAGAGGTGACCCTGTGAAATTGTATATAATGTTGTCCAGTATAAGTGAGTGACACAGTTCACCAGTGCAGGCCGTGCAATGTAGGAGAGGCAACCTAAAATGACAGTAGAGGGGCAAGCTGGAGGGTTTCAGTTTTGTTAAGCCATGCCTCCATGGCTTCACAGTTTACTTAGTCTCAAAATTTCTATATTATGATTTATATTGTCATATTTATTAGTGGAAGCAAACCTATTATTTTACTCAAATTGTGTTACAAATATGTGCAATACAAATTTGTATTATAAAATCTGTATTGCTTTTCTGGGCTGATAAACATTTGTTTTTTAAATGTTAGTTTTTGACTTCCTTAAAATATGGAGTTTGTGCATAACAACATATCAAAAAGATGCTTTGATATAAGTGTACTTTGAAAACAGGAGGAAGGTTCTTTATTCTCCATTAAAGTTATGTTACACACATTTTAAAAATTTGGAGCATTAGACTTAATTTAATAACCACATTCTTGACAGAAGAATCATATTACATTCATTGATCTGTACGGTGTGGCTAACACCACCTGTTGTGCCCTTCTGCTATATTTGTTCTCCATTGAGGATGACACTTTCTTCCAACAATAGCCAAATCAATACAATATTGTTCTGTGAGTTATACTTGTATTTCCAATGGAATAGCGGATAACAGTTTGTTCAGAAGAGAATGCATTGTCATAGCTGAGCATACTAGGAGTACTTGGGCATGTGGTAACTTAGAATTCTCAAATCAAATACTCATTGCCTCGGACTATGGGAACTGTTCATGCCCTTTGCCTTCACAAAAAATCTTGCATCTCTGATCTCTTTCCCTAACAGGGTAAGGGCGCTATCACACTCCCAACATAACATACACATTTTTATTAAACTTTCATCATACAGAAACTGCATGCATTGTTTTTCATTGTGACACTGGTGTGAGGTCAGTAATATTAATGAATCTACCATAGCAGTGAAAAACCATTTACACTTACAAAGTTTGTTTACCGAATGGTGGAGAGCAGACAGGTTATTAATTTTTGCAATAATGTAAAGGTAGCTTTCTTTTAACAATGGCAAATTTAATGGATGCATGTGCAATTTTAATCCTATCTGCAATACAAATGTCTGGGACATTGGTGCCAAGGTTGACAGTGAATGGCTCAGCAACTATTGGGATACCTGCACTGCTATTCATTGCAATTTCAGCAGGCTCCATCAGCACTCATTTCTTCCAGTCGATGTTGGACGTAGAAAAAAATTTCTGCGTGACATAATCAAAAGAATACCTGAAAGTTTAAAGAATGTACATTTTCTTCTTTTTTTTGTAATTTACGTCCGCCCCAACGTTAATGTACATAGATATAAAGGGAAAAGATGTCTAAAGTTATCTGATTTTACACTTATTATTATGAAAAGGATGTTTTAATATTTCGATAAATAAAGAGATTTAGTAATCACTGAATTAACTAGCACCAAATGTAAAATATGTGTGTGGGTTAAATCAAAGACAAATTTTGTTTGAGAGTAGCTCTCTTAATCTTTTCTTTTTTTCCCCCTTTTCCTTCATTTTTTTTTTTCCCTGCTCTGAGGTTTAGCTTTAGTGAAATACCTAATCGAGATATGTTTTTTTTTTTTTTTTTTTTTTTTTTTTTTTTTTTTTTTTAAACTGTCTTATGAGTAAAAGCCCATGCTACAATGCATAAGGTCATGTGACATGATTTCTGTTTTGATACACATGGAATGTTAACTCTTATGTGCTCTCTATCTTATTCTTTATGATTTTTTTTATTAATCATCAGTGACTCACAATTGTAGTTCTCAAAATTGGTGGGAATGTTACAGTATAGTTTAGAATAAATTAATCTTACTGTGCTTAACTAATAAGACTTCTGCAGTCAAAATATGACTCGTTTAAATTATTGTACTGCTTTTCAGGATTCATCAAGGAAAAGTTCTGATAAAGGTTATAAAGGACATCCACAATTGAGAGCTAAACAAAATGTGCCTTATATTGGGAATCAATTAGATTCCTCTAATCCGGAACGCAAACGAGGTAAACAACGAGAAAGACCAAAAAAGAAAAAGTTCACCTTACTAAAGACGGCAATTTTGGAAGCAAGAGCCATCAGAAAGCATCTTCGTGAAGTAGAAGAGCAGTCTAAGAGTGCCACAGATCTACCAGAAGTAAAAATCTACAACAGAGAGCTTAATGAACCTATTAAAATTGATCAGCATGCTGAAACTCAATTATCTGAAGAATGTGATCATAAGGAAGAAGCAGTTAATTGTGAAGCAATAGAGGAGAATATTTTAACTGAAAATACATCTTCTGTGGCGGTTGCGAAAGTAGAAGTTGGTTTATTTCAAGATGTATCTATATCAAGCTTGTCACATAGTGAAGAGTCCTCAGACAGGGTTTCAAATTTGCAGCAATCTAAATCATTAAGTGGGAACCAATTTTCTAAAGTAGCTCCCAGAAGTAGCAAAGAAAACAATCATCCATTGTTGGGACAAGATTCTGATCAGAAAGTAGTACAGCACAGCAGAAAATTTAGAGAGTAAGTTAAAATTTATTTCAAAATATAGTTAAGTATATTTGAATATACTACTACAGATTTCTTATTTTTATGTAATGGGCAGAATTTATAGTACAGAATTCTGTGTAAGCATGACTTGCTTCTATGGAATTTCTAGCATAGTGCTGTGATTTTTTTTTTTTTTTTGTAATTTTACATCCTCCAACGTTAAGTCATATCGAACGGTGAATGAAATGGGTGAAATGATGCTCAAATGTGTCCAGGGTCCATGGAGCTTAGAGCTACCTGACATTCATCTGTAAGGATAAGGGAAAACCCCGGAAAAACCTTATCCAGGTAACTCACGCTGACCGAGATTCGAACTTGGGGCCTCTTGAACGTGAGGCAGATGTGCTACCATTTACGCTACCGAGGCGCACTAGTGCTGTGATGAGGCATTCAGACAATAATGTTCAATTGTTATAAGACAATTGCACTTGCTGCTTTCTCTTGTACCCAAAAAAATCAGTAACTGAAAATACACGCTTTGAGCTTCTCTGAATGCAAATAAAACACTTTTAGAAACAGGTGGAGGAGATGCTTGTGTGGGTGCTAACAAGGGAACAGTTTTGAACGATACTCCATTAAGGCAATATACAGATGAAACTGACACAATGCTGAAAATATTCAGCAGAGTTGAAATTTGTTTTTCGTAATGCTTCTACCTTGGAGTGTTTCTTAGAAAGCCAGGTTTAAGAATAAGCAAGAGAACCCTAATATACTTTTCGGTAATTAACATAATAGTTTACTGAATAAATTTCCTGAACATACAAATAATAAATAGCTTTTAGAATGCTTACTTGCTCTGTATGCCATACTAGATTAGCAAGTACAAAACTGAAAGGCGTTTCAAAACTAAAGAATTCAGAACATGCATTTTAACTTGAAGTGCACTTACTATTGGTTTAACACATGTTACATATCTAAAAGCTTAGAGTATTCAGCTGTGCATTGCCTTAAAGATGGCAGTAACTGATCCCCCCCCCCCCCCGCCTTTTTTTTAATTACAAAATATTGAAGCAATGCACACAATTTTCTTTTGTCCATGTAATGCAGATCTCTGTCCTACCTTTGAATATCTCTTCTTGGGGGAACAAGTTCTTGGTCTATCTTGTTTTTGAGCAGAGCTAGTAGTTTAGGACATTGTGTCCTTATGCTAATAACAATAAAATGCTTATTAGCTATGAATTATTAGTGAAATGACTAAATAACTAATGAAGAAATCAGCTTTTATGAAAGCTACAATTATAACCAAACATTGTGCGTGATTATAGGAATTTAGTAACAGCAACATCAAAATTAATTGAAAAGACTAATTGCAGTCGGTTTTTAACACTTCGTCACTTAAAACCGATTGCAAATATTTTTTTCAATTACAACCAAACATTTAGATATGCTTAAATTATGCACTATGAAGAGAACAAAACAAGCAATATGTGCACTTTATGTGACACATGCATCAATGTGACAACACAGCAACATTTTTAACACTACTCAGACAAGGGGGTGAAGAGAGAATGGTTCGCCTATCTGTTTGAAGTAGTATGTTGCGGCCTAAAAGAGGTGTGGTCACTGTCATTGCCATAGAAACTTTCCACCCCTTAACCTTCAAAGGAGCTGTCAAGATGCTAAAGTAACTTAAATTCGACCATAGGTCAGTGCCAAACCAAGTATACACACAGACTTTTGTAATTTACGTCCTCCAACGTTAAGCCATATCGGACGATGAATGAAATGGTGAAATGATGCCCAAATGTATCCGGGGTCCATGGAGCTTAGAGTTACCCGACATTCATCTTTTAGGATAAGGGAAAACCCTGGAAAAAACCTTATCTAGGTAACTCACCCTGACCAAGATTCGAACTTGGGACCTCTTGAACGTGAGGCAGACACGCTACTATCTACGCTACCGAGACTTGTGAGTGCATGCATGAGAGAGAGAAGTATAACTCAAAAATGAAATGATTTAAGTTAACTGCCCTCTGGATATGCAACACAAAGATTTTTAAGAACATTTCCCCACACCAAATAGCCCTTTACATAGAAAACTTCTTGAAAATTTGTTTTCTTAAAAATGACTAAGGATTTTGGTTATAATGTTTAACATGTTTTCATGAGAAATTATGTTTAATGTTTTTGAAATAGCTTTTGAAGTCCTCTTTAGTATGAATATATGAGGTGTTAAGTGTGTGAGTGTGCAGACTTCAATGCCAACTTTCTGACGTTAAACCGAAACATAAGCTCGTGTTTTGGATATGATTCATTTCCATCAGTTAACTTAAAATAATGAGTTAAACGATGAAACCTGGGACTCAAGTACTTACTATAGTAAGTCGCCACAAACAGTGTATCTCGAATATGAGAGCCCCTAGTGGTTTACTGGGAAAATATGAGTCAGTTGGAAAATTTAATGTTATGAGTGCACATTGGCCATGGTAGCTCAGTGGTTAAGTGTTACTGGATGAAAACCAGGAGATCTGAGGTTCAAATCCTGGCCATGGCATTGAATTTATCAGTTTGACTCTATCCAAAACCTTAGAAGTTTTGATGGCAAATACCTCATCACGCCTTTGTCATTTACTTTTGCAGTTAGGATAACAAGGATAATTAGGGTAACACTCAAGAGCTAGAGAAGATGAGTTATTTGTGTCTATCGTATGTTGCTAAAATGATTCATTTAGTCACAAAATGATATGAAAGGACTGGATTCCTGCGGATTGTATTGGTGAGCATTTGCCTGGCAACCCTGCAACAGTGGCGCACATTTAGAACTGGTTAGGAATGTTAACAGTAAAACTACCTGCCGCAACACTTGGCACAACATCAGTTTCTGTTAGCGCTTCACTTGCAGGTAATCTAATATATTCAGAACTACGACAGTTTTTGTAGATCAAGAGTATGCTAGTTTATGGCAAAACTGACTGCAACTCTCATGAAGCACAACACTTTGGAAAAGTTTTCCAGTAGGAGAATTCCAAACCCGAGAGTCATAGCAAGGAGTCCAAAGGAGCACATTTGAGCATCTACTGTAACTAGACATTTTATGTTGTAGTTATTGACCATTAATAAATTTTCTAATTTCAATTTCCAATTTATTTGCTTATAGACTCATACAAGTTTCAAGCATCGTCAAGAATCATAAAATATTTACATTTCATCAATACTATATAGGCACTTCTGTATTAGGTACATTTTTAGTCTTTTTTGAAATAGCAAATAAGTGCCTTTGATTTAATTTTACACGATATACCTGAATGAAGTATTTCCATAATTATTAGTTGAATTTATTCTTTTTCCCCCTTGTTTTTTCTGCTTTCACACTTCTTTAGCTTTACTGTTTATGATTTCTGCTGTTTTATACATACACACAGTGCACACAAACACCCATGCCCAAGGCAGGACTTCAACCCGTGTAACGACTTGGATACAAATGGGTATGTGGTGGGGATGGTATACTGGTGATGATGTTCTCGAAGCTCTGCATCACATTGCGGCACCATTTGTAACGACTTGGAGTTGTGCGTAAGTTGTGGAGGAAAAGATGATGATGAACCTTGTTGAAGATCTAGTTGCTGGATTCTAGTAGTTCCATGGCTGCTCTGGTAATCGCAGAAGCTCTTATTTTCAGGGGCAGTCTCAGATGTGAAGTGATAATTTAGTTATAAATTAAAATAAAATTGTAGTTCCTCCTTTCTTCTATAAAAATTGGTATTTTAATTAAAATGAAACTTTTCCAACTATTAGTTACACTTTGCAATGCTTTATATACGTTTATAGTATATTAGCTTGTGCAATCTTTTATAACTTACAACTTTCCAATGCAAGCACAAATTCTGCAGAAATGCAGACACGCAAAATACACCTTTACACTTTCATGTCCATTTGCAGAAGAAAAATGGCTTCAGTTGCCTCAGCTTTTATAGTCCTGCCATTGCCATAACAACAAAACATCTTTCAACTTTTCTACATTGTATCATAATTCTTTTTTAAATAAATTTCTCTTAATGCTACCTTAACATTCAAATAATAATTCTTTTACTAATTGTAATTAAAATAAACTTAAAATAACTACTTAAACCATTTCACATGCGACCCTCTATGTGGCGCAATGCCAGACCAGGTATACCAGGGCTGGCTCCTTGATCAAATTACATGTATCTTTTATGCAGCTTTTAGTTTAGGTCTCATGAGTACAATTGAATAGCTTAAAAGAAAAGCACCCCATGCTCGCTGCTACTAGCAGAAGCCGATAAACACATAACACACAGGCACATGGTCAACCAGTTTTGAAGCACTGTCTTAGTTTATACTTTCACCCATTATAGGTATGAACACATTTCATTCTGAAATCCTAATCTGTTGCCAGACTGTCCAGATAATGTAATCAGCAATGTTTAATTGTCTTCTTTATTTTTCAAAATAGTTTAAATTGTTATGATACTTTATTATTCATCATATTTGAATCCCCCAGCTTGTGAAATCTGTGCAGGCATACCCCTGAAACTCTGTATAACTGGTAAATTGTAAGAGATAGACTAAATCTTATTACATAAAAAATATGGATCCTGTGCAAGCAAGAAAACAGTTTATATCAGATACATTTTTGTTGTGTTAATTTCTGAGATTTCTGTATTAGTTTGAATTTTCCATTATTTATACACTTCTCCAACGTGAAGTTATTAGTATATCTGTGGGCCATGCAAAATGAATTATCTCAGTAAAGTGAAATAGAATAATGTTTTTGAAATAAATGTATATAATACAATACACTACAAATTAATTTGCAAATTATGGGTTAGAATGTGCTTGGAAAGTAAAAGATTACATCATAAATGCATAAATTAATAAAATCAATCAGACCACTTTAAAATATTTTTGAAATCTTTTGATATATATTTTTTTTAATGTGATAACTACTTGCTACATAAGTTTTATATTCTTCACTTTTTTGCGGTGGGGGGCCTTTAACTGCAATTGTCATATTGGCGGCCATTCTCCTTTGGAACATATCAAAGGTGTTAACTCATATTCGTTGGGTTTTTATCATAGATCTCACACACACATTATTCACACTCTCATTCATACTTCCAGATTCTGGGGAAGATGAATTATCTTAGTCGGAGAAAAATCCCCACCCCCACCTCGGGAATCGAACCTGGGACCCGTAGCATGGCAAGCAGATGCTCTACCGACTGAGCTACGGGTCCAGCCAATTTTATATTCTGTTTCACCTGTGTTTATTAGAGGAAGTATTCCACCCAGCAATTTGATGTCCACACTTCACTGAAACTACATTTTGAGCATCTCTGAACCCAAGAAAGCATCTCTAGGGAAAGGTTCATATGCCTATAATGTGCATAACTCAAATCTGAAAACACTCTAAACCTCATATTGAGGATAATGTTAAGATTGCAAAATGCACACATGCATACATAATATACACATGAGAGAAAAGAACAGTTCTGACACCAACATTTTTATATGGAACTTCTTCATTATTCTTTTTCTGAAAAACCTATTTAATGATTTTAATTAAAATGCATGTTGATATTATTGGAAATTAATTCTTCTTTCACACTGGTCATGTGTTGGCTAAAGTGTGGAAACGTAGAGTCAGACTGAAAAATTCAATGCCATAGCCGGTATTTGAACCATGAATCTTCTGGTCTCCGTCCTGCTGCTCTAACCATTGAGCTACTATGGCCAACATGCCGATATGACATTAAATTCTCCAACTGACTCGTATATTTCCCTAAAAATAGCTGGTCTCCGTCCAGCTGCTCTAGCTATTGAGCTACTATTACTATATTGACCTTTTTTCATTTGTTTGCACATAGCTGTTCAAGAGGATGAAATTTATATCCTTTCTGCTGAGTTAAATTTCAGATATACAGCTTTGCTGCGTGATAGTTGGTTGCATATAACACCAAATGTTTATTTTGTCATTGCAGCTTTGTAATGGCAATTTTTTTTTGGGGGGGGGGGGGGCTAATTTATGTCCTCTAACGTTAAGTCATATCGGACAGTAAATGAATTGGATGAAATGATGCTCAAATGAGTCCAGGGTCCACGGAGCTTAGAGTTACTCGACATTTGTCTTGAAGGATAAGTGGAAACCTTGGGAAATCTTATCCAGGTAGCTCACCCTGACCATGATTCGAACTCGGGACTTCTTGAACGTGAGGCAGAGCAAATTTGTGTAGTAAACATTACAAAAGGCAAAATTACATAAAGACAAAATAGTGTTTGTTATTTTTTATCCAATTGCAAAAAAGCTATATTGTCAAATTAAACCAGGAATGCTTAATTTTGAACGAAGAATCATATTGAGATCCAGGTACAAATTAGGATTGGAAATAGGAAGTTGTGACACCCTTAGTGTTGTAATCTAAGACAATTTTAAGTCCAGTAAATTGTTATTTCTTTTGACTTCCATGTTATCTTTGTCACCCATATAGTTCACTTGTCCCTTTTTATTCACTTCTCTGGCTCAGTAAAAAAAAAAAAAAAAAAAAAAAAAAACCACTCTTACTTCAGTGATGAAACACTGTAACAGAAGATTAAACTGTAGAATAAAGTTTGCAACCATAATTCATACAAGAATTTTCTAAGCAATAATTCCCCTATATGTAGAAACCTTATTTCCAGAAGGTTCTGCATGCAGAAGGTTTTGAAGGTTGAAGCATTTTAGCCAACTGAGCAATTGCCCTTTTAACTCGCATTCAAGCTGAGTGGTCATAGCAGTGTGTCTTAATAATGTGGCAGAGTACTGACTTCAATATCATTGTTTCTCTACTAGCTTACTGACACATGGTATAACTCATAATCCAACAAGAGATAAATAATATCCAACTAAGAGGAATTGGTACAAAAGTTAATTGCTTTAATGCTGTACTATAGCATTTTATGAATCCATAATTTATGAAGATATTCCTGATTATAAATTTCGCAATTCTTATAAGTGTGTGAACCTTGAACTGTAAGCTAGTTAAAATATCAGTGTGAAGATGACTAGAATAACAGCAAGATGGTAAGCTACCATTTGAATTCTAGTTTTGTATTTAAATAGTTTTTCTCATCACCTCAAGCAAAAGAAGAAAAAAGCACTTAACAGTTTAACAGCTTACAGTGTATTAATATATAAGAAAAACAGAAGCTAACAACAGTGAAGTAACTATTGCAATAAAATACAATTCTTTGTCACAAACTTCACTTATCTGTTTCTTTATTGCAGATACTGTGATCATATACTTACCAAAGACTTGAACAGTGCAGTAAAAAGTTTAATAGAAACTATTATGAAATTTCAAGATCGCCAGTATCAGCGAGACCCGATCAAGGCATTTGCAAAACGCAGATATGTGGTGGGGTTTCGAGAAGTGAAGAAATATTTACAATTAAAAAGACTGAAGCTTCTTATAATAGCACCAGATATAGAGACTGCTAAAACCAAAGGTGAGAATGCATTATATACTTAACATTTATTGCTCACTGAGGTGATTAAATAATCACTTGCAGTCTTTTGTAATCTACAGCTCAACATTTGTAGCATGCATATGTTGTGTGGAATTTGCTTGTTATTTACATGATGACCAGAATTAGACATTAAAATGAACTGTATTTTGTCTAGACACCTACATTAATAACACATTTATTTCATGTCAGATAAGTATACTGTAATAAGTACTGATTAAAGGTATGTTAATCCAAATTGCATTCCTGAAAGATGGTAAACTTAATTACCAAGTTTGATACATTGAAATTGTGAATTGATTGGTGACATCTTAGTTTCCACTTAAGATTTTATTCAAAACACATCTCTTAGTTTCCATATGCTGGTGGTTAAGCTTGTGGCAGAAATAAACATTTTCAAAACATATTCCGAGTGAAGACTTAGTAAGTGAAACTAAGTGCAGTAGGTTCTCATTTACACAGGTTAACTGGGACTAAGGCTGATCCGAATTAACAAAAATCCAGGTTATCCAGAAAATGAGGGAAAAACAATAAAAAAAAAAAAATGTAGAAAATCACTGAAATATTTTTACCAGAATTTAGAAATCATTGCTACACTTTTACCTAAAACATAAACTGTACATTATACTGCAATAGCCTGTGTCCTATTTATTTGCACTGTACACAATATAGCTACAAACTAGTCGGTAGTAAAAATACAGTGAGCTTCTGCTGTCTCATTTCAGTGTATCACTGATGAGCAGCGCGAACTCGCTTCTGCTTTAACATTACAAGTTCTTTTGGCAATGAATCTCGAAATAAAGCATAAATTTCTCTTAAGTTTGCCGCTGCTTGTGCAGGAGTCATGTCCACAGCTGGTTCATCATCACTGTCTGAACTGAATACTCATCATTTTCAGTAACACTGCATGATGCAATAATGTCTCTGTAATCTGTTTATAACCTCTGTCATTGTTGACTTGCAACCAGTTGTCAGTGTCTTCTTTATCAACATTCGAACAGCCATAGATTTTTTAAAAATGTAAAAAACCGTCTTACACAGTTATTTTTTCTTCTTCAATCTTGTTTTCTGGTTTATCACGCATACCAGGCCACAATTTTTCCTGTGACTTTACCAAAGTTTCTCTTCCAACCTGGTCCCAAGCAGGTGGAGCAAGTGCAATGAATTCACCTGCTAGCAAGAGAATTTTAATAATGTACCTACTGAGAAGATCTAAACATTATTTACTATGCTAAACATTTAAAATAAAAAAATAAGATTAAAACTGGTCCTCCAGGTTAAAAAGGTTTTACTGTACCATCGTTTCACTCACAGTTTCATTATGTAACCAAGTTTGGCATTTATTTAACTTTTCATTCATTTTTTAGTTCAGCTGTTCTCCCTATCTCTCACTCTCTTGTCTGCCCGCCTCGATAGCGTAGATGGTAGCATGTCTGCCCCACATTCAAGAGGCCCTGAGTTCGAATCTCAGTCAGGGTGAGTTACCTGGATAAGGTTTCTTCCTGGGTTTTCCCTTATCCTAGAAGATGAATGTCTGGTAACTCTGAGCTCCATGGACCCTGAGCCCATTTGAGAATCATTGCACCCATTCCATTCATCGTCCGATATGACGTAAAAAGTTAAAGGACGTAAATTACAAAAAAAAAAAAAAAAAAGACCCTCTTGTCTGTCTCTCTCTCGCTCTAGAGTTCAGGAAGTCTCACAACATACGTTTCTGTCAAAACTTGTTGAATTTTTTGAGTGTTAATGGCAAGTAAAGTAAAACATTGAATTTGTAGTGAATTATGAAGATTACATGTAGATATGTACAGACATAGTAAGCAGGTGGTATTCAAAATTTCTATATTATTTGAATAGTAGATTTTTAATAGGGCATTAGTCACAGTGAACAAATTTAGTGTAGATAACAGTGTTTTGTAAAATACATGTAAATTAGGGAAGTTTTAAAATGAAAGCTACCATGGCCAATGTGCCGTCCTGACATTAGCTCATGGTAGTTCAAAGGTTAAGAGCGACTGGACGGAAACCAGGAGATCCGTGGTTCAAATCCCGGCCATGTCATTGAATTTTTCATGTTGACTCTATCCATCAAATATCTTGGCCTATAATAAGGCTAGTGTGGAGAAATGATTAATTTCCATCAATTAACTAAAATAATAAGAGTTAAATGATGAAGCCTGGGACTCAAATACAATAGTAATTCGCCACAAACGGTGTATCTCAGATGCGAGAGCCCCTAGTGGTCTACCGGGGACATATACGAGTCAACTGGAGAATTTGTCAGGACGGCACATTGGCCATGGTAGCTCAAAGGTTAAGAGCTACTGGACGGAAACCAGGAGATCAGTGGTTCAAATCCCGGCCATGGCATTGATGTTGACTCTATCCATCAACTATATGATCATTTTAGTATTGAATATTTATTTGGTATGTTTCTTGCCACTTTAGATAATAACAAATAAGAATTGATCATATAGTATATGGCATGCTTATTATGAAAATTTGTCGTAAAATAAAACTATGGTAGCCCAAACATAATATTGACTTCATTCTCATATAAATTTATTTATGAGTTAACCTTACCAGAAACACTGCTTGCTGTTTGTTTCCTGAAGATTTCATAAGATAAATACTGGCTGGAAGTTCTTAATAAATAATATATGTATTATAGTTCAAAACATTCCAAGCAGCTGGCTTAATTTTTATGCGCTCTGGATTTTATGCAATGTAGAAGCACAATTGGATTTAATTTAAAAATTAGAATCCAACATTTTGTTGCAAATATAATATGATCCAAGTTCACAAATAACATTTTTGTGTCATTTAAGTTTATATATTTCAAGAATGCAAGGTGAACATTTTTATGAAATGTTTCATAGCCCAGTTGCCTTTGTGAAAGTTATTTCTTGTTCTCCCAAAAAGTAGCTTTAATTACTTTCTCTATTACATGCTGTAAATAGAAGAAGTATTGCATTCAACCCAAAAATTCTATTCCAAGCGACTATCATATAGTGACTAACTCTTAAAAGATATGACTGCCATTTGCATCCTGCAGTTCTCCATGCACTTACAAGAAAATTAACAAAAATATAATTTCTGGAATTGTATCTTGATTAATATGAAGTAGGTAGAGGAATAAGCATTGGTAAAAACAGTTTGTACAAAAGTAGAGAACTCCATGTGAGTGTAGCACATCAATGCTCTTTTCTTTTTTATAATATCTTAAGGTTAAGATACTAGTGTAATAACTAGAATATCATTCTGACTTTTTTTTTTTTTTTTTTTAAATGTATGCATTCAATTCCAGCAATGCCATCTAGAAATGTTGGCCTGTAAATAGTGGGATCAACCAGTTATTTACATATATTCATTTGACAGAAATTGGGATTGAAACTTGCATGGTCTAAATGTGTGTTTCAGGAGGCACAGATGATGCAGTAGCAGAATTGAAAGAAATGTCAAATTTACAATGTCTGCCATATGTGTTTGCTATGAACCGTAGAACACTTGGATATGTAACTCTCAAAAAAGTAGGTGTCAGCTGTATAGGTGTGGTCAGTTATGAAGGTGCAGAGGTATGTATACAAACATAATATGAAAAGGTTTAATTATTTTACAATATTATTTTTGAAAATGCACTATAAGCCTTTTGCAGACCTAACTTGTTCATTTTCTCCTCCCCCTCCCCAAAAGCTGCATAACCTTGAACTTGATTTTTTTTAACAAGAAAGAGAAAGAGGACAGTAGGAGAGAAAGAAAAAGTATAACAACAGAAGTTAAGGAAAATAGAAGAGTCCCGCTGCTGCACCTCCGTTAGTCACGGTTAATACTAACTGCACCGTGTGCAGGTCTGGTTGGCTTTCCTGGCTAGGGAACATGACACAAGGCCCTGACCATAGCCAGCACAGTGACGCGGATTTGAGGAGGGTTTAAAGAGGATATATTAAGGATTAAAGATATTTTTATTGAATTGGTAATACTGTGCACCAGCGGTGCTTGGGAGGGCATTTGTTGTATTTGGACCTATCGGCGTCTTGATCACTGTTTAGTTGTTGGGTTAAAGTTTTGCTGATCTGGAAGTGTAGAGTCATTTTGAAGGGAGCGAAGTAAGCTGCTTTGGAGCAGCTCAATGTGGTAGACTATTTGCAAGAAATATTCCTTGAGTGTGTCCGGGTTGCAGCCATGGGCTACATTGGCTACTGCATGCATGAGATCAATGTTCTTCTGGTTGAGTGCGTGCAGTGCATGGACTTTGTTCTTCTGGTTGGTGTTTGTGGTGGCTGTTGCAGTTTTAATGCATTGTAGTGTTGTCTGATGGTCTGCGGCTGTTGCGGCTAGCTGGTTGCTGAATTACTGCAGTTTTGCAAGTTGATCCGTGATGGCTTGAATGGTATCCAGTGTTGAATGTGTGGAATTGGCGATCTTCTCAAACGTGGTGTGTAGTGTTTCCAGGATGGTGTGTGAGTTATTTTCAACTGTATCCAGCGTCCCCAAGTGTGGACTTCAGAGTGAAGGTCCTGCAGGTGCTCACGTGTGGGGCTGGAGGTGGCAACTGATCTTTGCTTCAGGCATGTTGAGTCCCTGATTGACGCTCTGAACCTCGGCTCGGAGTGCGAGGAGAGCTTCCCGCACTGAGGTGTTGGAAGCTGTGGTGATGCCTGCTGTTGGCACTGCCGAGGCTGTAGGTTGCGGAGCTTCGTCCCGGGCAGTTCTGGCGAAAGTTCGAGGGAGGCGATGCGCCTGACATGTGAAATGGCCGAAGCCATTGCACGTGGCACAGTACCGGTGGCGGCGTCAGAGATTGTGGTAGATGCATTCGGCTGTGAGGGCACAGGATCACAATAATGGCATCGTGGTGGAGCTGAGCAGGCCGAATCCTCATGCCCGAAGGTACAGAACTGCCTGCAAGGTGTATGTTTTTCCAGCTGGCTAGCCTCGATGCATAGGTTCAGCCCTAACAAGGGCAACCTCGTATGCAAGGCGGCGTCGAAGTCAGCATGGTCAGCGAGTTGAAGTCGGACTAGAGGTGTGGTCCTTCTGTGCGAGATGATCCTAGTGACCTTCAAGAGCTGAGAGTCACATCTGTTGGACTGCAGTGAGAGTATATCTGGAGTGTAGGTCACGTGGAACGCCTCAGATGACAGCGCTGTAAGTGATGTTTCATGTATTCCTTTGCAAAGATGGCGATGTTGGTCGATATGACTGTAAAGCTGTATTATTGCTTGCTGCAACAGCGTCTGGATTATCTCCTGGTGGAGGTGGCGGCTGCATCTGTTCAGTTACTCTTCTGGCTAAAAGTCTCCTAGGCTCTGAAGGGGACTCCCTGTTTGGGGAAATCCAAAATCTGCCCGTGACTGGTGTGGGAGGCTCCACGCCAGCTGTAAGGAATACCAGCAAGGCAGGAGTCACTGGCTGCAAGTTCTCAGGTGAGTGCTGCGGTGTCTGCAGCTTGGAGGCTGGGATCATGGTTGGTTGTCCCGCGGTGGTTGCTCTCTTCTTCTTTCCCATGGTGCCTTGCTGTGGAGCTGCTTCCTTGGTGATGGCGAGTGGAGGAATTGACCAGTGATGAACTTGGTGAGGGGAGAAGGCCATATATGTATGTGGAACCTGTGGGCTTCATTGGAGGTGGTAATAACTAATAGAATCACTCAAGTCAAGCAGGCCACAGAAAAGATAATAGACAAAAAATTGGCTTACCATATTAAAATCCATCTCTGGCTCTTCCAGTTGGAAAACCAAAGAATTAAAGATTCTTATATGTTTTTGGAGGAATTTAGTAACAATGATGTTAAAATTAATCTCAGAAACTATTTGTAGTTGGTTTATTAATACTCGTCACTTACAAGTAAGTTAAAGGTTCTTGTCTATCCAAGCCAACATGAAAATGCATATGATGAAGTTAATGTGCCTCTATGGCAATAAGTTGTGCCTATAACAATTTGATGTTTCCAAAACAAATTCAGAAACAGTTGCCAGACTGTATGTAAATACAGTTTTCATTTACCTTGGGTCAAATTTCTACTGGTTTTCAGCTGAAACAGTCGCAGTTTTAGTTTTGGGAGAGATCAGGAAAGGTTTGAAGTAATTATGCTTATTTGCTAACCTGTATTAATGTTAAATGTCATATGTTATCAGTAGAGTATTTTCAAGTGAGATTAATTCTATGTCAGTATTCTGACTTGCTCAGTAACTGGTATTCAGTTAATCTTCAGCAAATGCATAAGGGTGGTCCAGAAAGTGGTGGTGGCGGCGGTGGCAGCATGTACATATTTATCAGCTTGCTCATTGTGGTTCTAATCCTTGTTTCACGTAAGCTTGCCCAATATCTCTTACTGCTCACGTGACCTAATCACCTCTCATTGGCTGCTGTTGTGGCAAAGACTGTCGTGCGGTAAAAATTAGTTTGTTATTTAACATGGTGATATATCTGTATATAACTATATGTGTTGGAAGAGAATTGTCAAATTTATATTTTCGTAACTGTTTTAATTAAATATATTACTCAACACAGTTGATTTATCTGAAATGCATGTTAATTCTTAAACGAAGTAAAGAGGAGGTTCCTTTGCTCTCAAACACATGACACGATAGCACGTGCTTCAGCGGTACATATTTGTTTATATGACTTTTATCACTGACCTTGTTTTGAACAGGATTAGTCATATATCGGCATTCGAAGGTTGTTGTGCCTAGTGCGAAACCTAAATTATTTTATTGATCGTTTATTGCCCGTGTACTTCTATGAATAATGGCAGAGTCTACCGCCAGTTTTTCGCTGAAGCATCACAAGGATAAATCCTTACAAACAGGCGAATAAAGAATTGCGGTGCATGTGTTTAATACACTCATAGAGAAGAATCTGTCTTGTCAGTGAGAGAAGTCGAACAGCTGTGCTCTGAAGTAAACAGGTGTGAGTGTTAGATCCGTAGGAACATTGCGATGTGAAATTGAGAAAACAGGAAAACTTACCACTCCAGGCAAAAGCAGGAATAAACAAAAGCGCATGCTCGGAGAAAATACATGAAAAGTGCTGTGCGTCGTCATGTGTATAGTTTTTTCTTTAGAAACGAACTCCCTAACAAAAATAACATTTCATCTGCTGTAAATGAGGATGCAGATTCACCAAATTTCAGCAGATTGCTTATACAGCTGGGGTTTGTGAATGAAAAAAGAGGCAAGAAAAATGTGCTAAAAACAGAGGCGATATTGCTGTGTGGCGAAGACGTTATTTAAGGACAGTCAGACTGTACCGAGATACAAGTCGCAAAATATACTACCTTGACGAGATTTGGGAGAATGAACACACGAAAAGTAAGGTATGGCGTGACACGGCTTTTAAGACTGAAAGACAAGCATTTTTGAAAGGTATGTGTGCTGGTTTAAAAAATCCCAGTGAAAAAGGCCGAAGGCCTTTCATTATAAACTTGTTTCAGTTACATTGCTCCGTCATTAAGTTCCAACTTGCTCATTTCATTATAAACTTGTATTTTTGCATGCCTTCATATCCTTATTTGTATGATTTTATCTTCCTGGCAATTATTATGACGTTTACTACAGGTTTAAATGTGACGGAAAGGCACCGCCTATGGCCTATGGCGCGAAAGCATTAGCCAATTAGGACGAGGGGGAAGGTAGTTGGACGTGGAGTGATACATGTCAGCGGGGCAAGGTTATATGAAACAGAGTATAGCTCTACAAGAGACAGCACAGTGTGCTAGATATGATCTTAAAACAAGCGCCACAATAGAAAATCCCGCCAAGTGTAAGGTGCTCTGTGTTGTAAGATTTCTTTTGGCAAAACATCACTTAGCAGCCAAAATTCATTGTGAATTGTGTGCAGTATATAGTCCTAACACTATGAGTAAAAAAAATTGTCAGTCGATGGGTGTGATTTTTTAAAAATGGAAGAACAAACATTCATGAAGAAAACAGGAGTGGTACGCCTACTCTTGTCAATGTTGACCTGGTGAAAAAGATGAATGGAAAAATTTGTGAAACCATTGGTTCATGACAGTGAAACTTTCCGATCATTGTCCAAACTTTTCTCAGAGTGTTTTGCACGGTAGTGATCAAAAACCTAGGCTATTGCAGGTTTTGTCTTTGTTGGGTACCAAAACTGCTGACAAAAATACCACAAAACCAAAAGAGTGAGTTCTGCCATTGACTTTATTTCTTGGTATAACACTGAAGGAGAAGCATTTTTAAACAGAATTGTTACTGATGATGAGACTTGGGTGGCCTACATCAGTGTGAGACAAAACATCAGTCAGTGCAATAGGGACATACCGCTTCTCCAAGCAAGCCAAAGAAATTAAATTTAAAGGGAGTCGATTAATGACACTAAACAACACTTACTTTTAAATTTTTCCGGAACATGTTTCAGAGACTTTGCCTCTATCCTCAGCCGGCCATCAACTGGTTCTCATTGGTGTAGTTGACAATATTTTGTCACAGGTCTCCTCTGGTGGCTGTTCAAGGAACTTGCTGAACAAATCTTTCTGGGGGATGTCGAAATTGAATACTTTGTTCCTATTTTTTGAAATGAAGATTTGTTCCCATGTGAATAGTTCTTGTTTTCCTGATGTATGTTTTAGTAGTTTTGGTTCTGGATTTATGTTGTGGTTTTTTTTCCAAAAATGTGTGGCAACTGCTGATTTTTCTAATTGTTTATATTTTATGTTTCTAAAGTGTTCCTTTGCTCTTGTTTGTAAATTTCTTTTGGTTTTTGCAATATAAATTTGACTACAGTCACTGCATTCAATTTGATATATACCAGATTTTTTGTTAGATGGAATAGCATCTTTGATGTTTGAGCAAATTAGGTTTTTTAAGGAGAAATGGTTGACTGGTCCTAGCTGAATGTTTTGTTTTTTGAAGACTTTTTTGAATTTATCATAGGCCCATGGATGGTAAGTGAATTTTTTGAAAATCATATTAGTTTCTGTAGCTGAGAGGGTTGTGGTTTCCTTTAGTAGCTTCTTCTTTTGTGCTAAGTTCACTTTTTTGTCTACGAATGATTTGGGAAAGTTATTTTTTTCTGCTATTTCAATTATTTTGATGTATTCTGTTTTGTATTCTTCTGCTGTGAGAGGGATGTTTACCTGTCTGTCTGCTAAACTATTGAAGATTGCCTGTTTGTGGGATCTTGGGTTGTAGCCATTAGCTTTTAAGTAGTTGTCTGTCTGTGTTGGTTTTCTGTAAATGCCAAAGTTTAGTCTGTTTTTATTCCTTATTATTTTTAGATCCAAAAATGGTAAATACTTGTCTTTTTCTATTTCTACAGTGAACTTGATGCATTTTTCTTGGATATTTAAAAGTTTTAGTGCATCACTGATGTGTTTTTTTGGTACTATTGCAAAGATGTCATCTACATATCGTTGCCAGAGTTTGAACATCCAAGGGAAACCTCTGTTGATCCTTATTTCTAATGCACTCATAATAATAAAATGTTTATGTCTCAACTGATTTAATTTGTACTTTCAAACGAAGGTTATTTTATAGACTGCCCTCGTACCATTATAGCTTTAATATATTTTGATGGCAGCTGTGGGAGGGATCAGGGCTATAGAAACAACTTTGCTAATGACTAATGCTTTCGTCAAACAGTAGTAAGGAAAAATAATAGCCATTATGCTTGGATTGCTGCCTCTAGAGGATTCCTTTTGACCGTGTGCACAAGGTTTGCCTTTGATAGTGATTGCCTGAGTAATGATCAGCCTTATTTAAGGAACAAGGAGTCAGTCAAGCTGATTGCAGATGCTGGTGTGACAGTTGTAAAGTTGTGAAATCTTCAATGTGCATTGACTAGACTGCTGAGTGCATTTCATGTGAATTGTGTGCAATAGTGACATAAGAGTAATATTAACTTTATTAAACCTTTAAGAGAGTGAGTGCATTTAGTGCTAACTTGTGTACTCTCATTTGTTACAATATTGTTTATTGTTTAATTTGACTGCACATTTAGTTAATTGATGGAAATCAATAATTTCTTCACACTACCACTTGAGCTACCATGACCAACTTGCCATCATGCTCAGTCGGTAGAGCACCTGCCTGTTGTACAAGGGGTCCCGGGTTTCGTTTCATGGCTGGGGGTGGGTATTTTTCTCTAACCAAGATGATTCCCCATCTTCCCCAAAGTCTGTAAGTGTGAATGAGAGTGTGAATGTGTGCGTGATCTAATGATTAAAATACAAAGTACAAGCAACCCAACGTATACTCGTTAACACCATCAATATGTTCCAAAGGAGAACGGCTGCCGATATGACCACTGCAGTTAATGGCGTGTATAAATGGAACAAAAATAACAAAAATCTAAATGAAATGATATATGCTCAACTAGAATAACGAAAACTTATCAACTTGTGTATACAAATTGTATACAAAACCATGTGTATACTAATTTGAAAGGGGAAGTTCTTGATATATCAATAAATCAGGGGAGATCTTAATGATCCTTATCAGCAATTAATAGGAAGTAAGACTGAAAGTGTAAAACTATGGAAACGAAGACAGTAACAAATTAAAAAATATTATAAATAAAACCGAGCAGGATGTCTCAGACGGTTTTGTGTGTGGCCTGTATTTGGGACGTCTGGGTTCAATTCCTATGGCCGACCTACCTGACCCATGGGCTTTTTTGGGGGGTTTCCTGGGTCGCTGGGCTGGATAGTTTAATTACATCCCTGAATTCCCTGTACCTCCATTTCATCTCCATTATCATTTCACATCTCTCATCTGGTGGTCTCCTTCAGGGTAAGAAGTGTAGGCGGTTGTCTCGGCAATACATGGCAGGATGATATGCTCTGAGGAAAACTACTTCCTCCTCCAGTAGGTCAGATACCAGTCTTCAATCCTGCATCCAGGACCATTTCAGGACCGGCTGCCAGGACCATTTACAAACTGGCTGTTGGGCCAGTTTCCGTAGCGCACTAGGGACCATGTCTTTTGTCCTGGCCTGCCAGGGGAGGTCTCTAAGTAAAATGTAGGGATCCTGTCCTCTGCACTCTCGTGGCTCTTTGGGATGGCCACCTTTTGTTTCCTCTCGCCTCTTTCTTCCTCTCAGGGGTGCACCAGTTGGGGCCACACAAGGATCACGATTGGTCTCTGTTCTGAATCCCCTCTAGAGTAAAATCCTAATTATAAATAAAGGTACCTTCAATTCACTAAGAGCCAACATAATACAGACTATGTCAACAAACATAAATGAAACAACACAAATACGTTATAAATTTGAGGTTTTTGTATGTATGTTAAATAATCATGCTTAGAAGAGTCTACCTCCATGCTAAATGTACTGCAACAAACATAACATTACAAACTGGTCCACCAAAGGCATTAATATTGTCACCGATTGCATTGTTTCGTTAGAGCTGCAACAAGCCAGGGTCAGTGATGCATGGGCAGGAAAGAGATAGTGGTGCATGTGGTGGACACTTGCTGAGAGAGAGAAAGAGACAGAAGTCTGGATAGTTCCATCTTTCTCTTGCTGCCGCGAAAGGCCTTGAGACGTCGGCAGCTTTCTAAAACAATGACTGGGGGTATAAAAACACTGCAGGTGTTAGAGCGGCAAGTCAGTTGCTAGTGAGTTGTTAATTGTGTGTGCAGCTGTGTGGACATTTGAAGTGTACCACAAGTGATTTTTTCCTTAGTTTACGTGTGGTGAAGCAATGAGAGACCTTGAAGCATGTTGTGTATGTCACGTCATTTGTAGAGGCTGCAAGGGGTGTACAAAGTTACTGTTTACTGCAATAAATAGCATTTTAAATTTCTGCAAACAAGACTTTTAATTCTACGAACGCACAAAGTCACAATTTATTCAAAATGAGATTGCAATTCCTAAATAACCTAAGATGTAATATAGTAGCTCATAGTTAAATAGAAACTATAAAAACATTTTGAATAAAGTAATAAATGAGGCAAAAGGAACTACATAATAAGACTTCTCTGTAATATTGAAAATAAAAAATATGGGATATAATAAAGAAAAAGTATAAAGAAAGTATCCCAAGGTGAAAAGATTTTAAAATAGTGATGGAAATTGCTTAATATTGAATGCAATAGGACTATGCAACACCTTTGAAATACTTTATAAATATTGCAACACATATGGGAATAAAGAAAATGAAAACTCAAATAACAAATGAAAGAACAATATGTAACTTAATGGTAATTAGAGAACTATGAAAGAAGAAGTTAGCAAACAGATAATGCATATTATGTATACTCCTGACATTGTCAGAAACTTGCTACAAGTATATTGACAGAAAATAAAGAATGAATGAACAAATCTTGTGGTTTAGATGAGTACAATAATGGGATGCTAAAATATTGCAAACACACATAATAAAAGTTTAACCTTGGGAATATTTCCAAATAAGTTGAATCAAATAACAATTCGACCAATTTATAAACAAAACATTTGTAAACAAATGACAATTATTATCAGCCAATATCATTATGCTTTGGTTTCTCAAGAATTATGGAAGGTATATTTTTAGAACGTCTCCAAAAAAAAGTTTTTTACTAAATTTAAGATTATATCAGTTACCAGAGAATTGTATGGTTTAAAAAAAAGTACATGTTACGTAAAAGGTTAGCATCATGGTTATACAAATAGTTTTACATTAAAAACTAACTAAAATTACTGGAGACCAGAATCCTGTATGACAGGATAGCACTAGAATATTATATCGTAGGATTCAAGTTCTAAGAACTCTTGCACATCATAAAATACTTTGGAAATAAGCCAATTTTAGGACTAATTTAAATTTGTTAATAGAAACGTCTGGTGGAAATAGGTAATTTGCAACAAAAGAAAAAATTAAACTGCTTATACAAATGACTTTTTGTATATTTATTTAATTGAAATGCTCTTGTTTCTTGTGACTGTAGCCAAATTTATATTGGAAAAACCAAAAGAACGAAGGAACACCTTAGTAACATAAAATACAAACAATTAGAAAAATCAGCAGTTGCCACGCATTTTTGGGAAAAAACCACAACATAAATCCAGAACCAAAATTACTAAAACATACAACAGGAAAACAAGAACTGTTCACATGGGAACAAATCTTTATTTAAAAAAATAGGAACAAAGTATTCAATTTCGACATCCCCCAGAAAGATTTGTTCAGCAAGTTCCTCGAACTGCCACCAGAGGAGACTGATGACAAAATATTGCCAGCTACACCAAGGAGAACCAGTCGATGTCCGGCTGATGATAGAGGGAAGGCCTCTGAAACTAGTTCCGGGAAAATTTAAAAGTAAGTGTTGTTTAGTGTCATTAATCGACTCCCAATAAATTTAAGTAATTACTTAGTTATATTAAACGTTGGGGAATGGCATTGAAATGTTTATTGGAAACATTTCATCAGATGATATATGTTTTAAACATATAGTATGAAACTTTTAAACATTATTGACACTGAACACAAGTTGAGTATTTGAATGAGTTCATACTTCTTTATGACTTCCAGGTTAAAAAGAATTAAACAAAGTTCTATGATATTGAAGTGGTCTTCACATGCCTTTACAGTAAATTTAAGATACACACTTTATTTCTTGTGTCATGTTATCAAACATGTTCTTTTATAGTGGAGGCTATTTTGTAAAAATCTTTTTGTTCCCTCCTTAGAAGATGCTGGATTGAAATAGCAAGTTCACCATTTATTTGTTTTTGAGAAATGCTATTCATAAGTCAATCATAAGTCTAAGTTTAAGAACCTGGTTGCCGTATTTCATGTATGCTGTACAGGAAGTAAAAATATAAAACATCTTTAATGAACAATGAAATTTCTAGAAAAGACAAATTTATTAGGGGGTTAGAATGCTTGAGATATTCAAAATTTTTTGACAGTCAAAAGTAGTTAAGAATGTAAAACTGTCTATAAAACCCCTTGGCTTGAAACAGGGTAAATGTTAAATTGATTCAAATATTGCTTAAAAAATTAAAATAATCACTTCAAATTCATTTCATTATTTACCACTTGCAGTTTTTACTCTTGTACTCCTTAATTTTCTGTCAATCTTTTTCTTCTCCATCAGCTCAGATAGTTGGAAGCTTACTTATATAAGAAAATGAAGAGGGGGGCTGGGGGGGGGGGGCGGTAACTCATTTTGTATCCAAAAAGTTTTAAGTCAGATAACAGTTGGTGCATACTAAATTAAAACTAGATCTAGTTTTGCAAATATAAATGTAATGTAATATGTATGTTGCAGAATATATTCTCAGACATAATTGAAGCCATGTGTGTTGCCAGAATGCAGTACAACAAGCTAGTGAATAATGAAGCCGAAATAGAATTAGAAAAGGTAGGCCTCCTTATCATTGTATTAAAATCTGAATCTTGAATTTGTTTACAGTGTTCATGAAGGATCAAAGTTAATTGAAGATAAAACAAATGATCATGAAAATCTTAAGAGTAAGCCATATATGAGGAGTGTCATTTCAAAATGTATTAAGTTGCACTCTTTTTCATAATACACTTTGACACGATTTCTCCCTATATTTCATTTGCTCTTTAACGCTATGAATTCAGATTGGTACATTTCATATTATATTCCATATTATTTCAGTGTTGAAATAGATGCATCAGATCAAATCGAATTAGGTGCACGGGAATGATCGGTTCAGAACGTATAATGTGCAACTCTCATCTAGTTTAAAGTTGTACAACCTGCATTCAACTCGCATCTCTCTGCTGAAATTTCCCACTAATTGTTATGCTGACGTATTAGTAAGCGTAGAAGTTGTACATCAGTTCTCTGTGATCATCATGGAGGGAGGTGAACCTATTGGGGAAGCAGAACGGAATCAAGAATGTAAAAACCAAACACCAGGGTGAAGTGGAGGCTAGGTGAGTTTCATTTCTATTTTATGACTTACAGTCAACATTATAGCATTGTTGTTTCTATAAGGTGCGTTCAAAAAGAATCGAGCCAGAGACATAATTACAGAAACCAGTACCTGTATGTTAGAAGTATTGGGCCTTGCTGTTGAGACATTTGTCCCACTGTGACACAAGACGGTGAATGGCATCTCAGGAATACTGCGACTGTGTTGGCTGTATGAGGCTTTGCATTGTCGTGGAGCAGAATGACCAGGTTGCCTGGTTGTTTTGATTTGATCGCTTAGTGAAGGTTGGTCAAGGATTACAAGTAACGCTGGGAATTCACTGTTGTCCCGTGCTGCAGAAGTGTATCAGTAGGGGGCCATCTTTGTTGAAGAACGTCAGCATAACATTTCCTGCACTTATGCAGATGGCCTTGGCTTTTTTTGGTGGTGGTGACCCTGGATGCTTCCACTGAAGACTTCGTTGTTTTGATTCTGGTTCGAAGTGATGACACCATGACTCATCTGCAGCCACTACTCGTGCCAGGAACTCATTCCCTTCCCTAGCAAAGCACTGCGTATGACCAAGACAGTGGGCCATTCAACATTCTTCCTGGTGTGGTTGAAGACTGTGGGGCACCCATTGGGCATACACTGTGCAGGAGCAGTCGTTCCTTCGTGATGATATAAACACTTCCGACGCTCAATCCGACCTCAGCGGTCCTGGGTAATGAGTGCATCAACCAGCTGGACGATGTCATCGGTAATGCAGTGTGGTGCTCCAGAACGTGCATCATCGGCTGACAATTCCCATCCTCCCCTGAAGCGCTTGGGCCACGTCTTGACCCTTGCAAGGGACGTGCAGTGTTCGCTGGTACACCTGACATTCGTTGATGAATGTGTGTTCTCCCTACTCCTTCCACTGTCAGAAAATGAAGAACACCTCTTTTCTCTGCTTTTGACGCCTCCATTTCACTGTTTGCAATGCGACTGGCAGCACTGGATAATTGATGCATGCTGCAGCTAGCTTTGTATAGTCACGTGACATGCACGCGTGCCCTTTAGCGATGGGTTCTGAACTTCGACACTCTGGTCGGAGCAACACTTCATTACACACGCCACGATATTACCATCCTGTCACCGGTTTGCACATACCAGACTCTGGCTCATTTCTTTTTGAACGTCCCTTATATTATAACCTTTAGTGTGTCTCTTGGGTGAGGAACTAAAGAGAAATATTGCTCTAATTATCTATAAATTGCATAGTAAAATGCATAATATGCTTACTGTTGCATAAATTTGATAAGTATAATATGCTATATTTTATAGGTACATTGAGATTCCGATCTGCAACACTTTGCACCTCCATGTTCTCACAGGGAAAGGAGATATAAATGCCGAAGTATTCCTTTGTATTTTCTCTTGAAAGCAAAGAATCTGGTATATACAGTACCTAATAAGGTAGAGCAAGATCGCCAATTAAGCCACCTGCTAAAAGCTAAATTTCCTAAGCCACAGAGAATGTCAAAGCATTATGAAGGCAATTGCAGTCGTAGTTCCATTGTTGTATCTTATGAGGTAAGTTCTAGAATTAATGTACTCTATGATTTTTGTGGTGCTCGAGTATCAAGTTCGTGTGAAAATTTGATTGGTGTGAAGATATGCTAGCTGTAACTTTATACTTCATCAAATGATTAAGTGACAAATAATGCAGTGCTTTGCACTAGTCATAGTACAGTCTACTGCAAAACCTATGCATACTTACAGTATTCCTTTTACTGTTCAGCTTGAAATGTGTATGATGTTGCTTATTGAACATGTTATAACAACTGGATATGTTTTCCTTACTTCCTTTATCTTCTTTCAGGTGAAAACAGGTGACAAATCACAACCAGTGTGTTCAAAGTTTTCTCAGCATTTATTTGGGATAGGTAAAACCAGACTTAATAGCATAGCCAGGGCTGTAAAGTATGGCCGGGGCATTAAAGAGAGGATAGGAGGGTATAGAAAAATGGCTCTGTTTACTGCAAAAAAGAGTTTATGCGAGTGTATAGCAAAATTAAAGGCAAGAGAGTTCCATTACAACAGAAGCAAAAGTCAAAGGTTATATGTATCAGCGGATTTAAGTGTAAATAAATTATTGGAGATGTACAACCTAAGTGCTCCTGCCCAAATTAGGGTAAAAAAGTTGTTTTTCCAGAGTATTTTCTGCACAAAATTTAACATCTGAATTGGGTCACGTGCCACTGATGTGTGTAGTTAATGTGCTCGCATGGCATTTCAAATTAAAAATGCAGAAGATATTCAAAGAAAGAATCACTTACTGGCTTATCTGGGAGCACACAAACTTCGTTCCAAAACCTTCTACAAAATAATGAGGGAGTGTTCTGCTGATACAAAACTTTCTGCTTTGATTCGCAACAGGTACAGCCACTTCCAAAGTTATCAATTGGTGAAGTGTACTACTCCCGCCAAATATTGTTTTATGTTGAAGTAATGAGTTGGTATTCAACATGTTTTATGTGCTATGTGTCACTGACATCAGCAATAAGAATGCTGCATTCTTTACATTGAATGAGACTGAAGGTGGCAGAGGAGCAAACGAGGTGGCATGGGGTGTAGTTTATCTGGAGGAAGCTCATTTTGAAGACTCAGTCACCACTATTAGGCTTTTAACTGATGGTTGCAGAGGCCAAAATAAAAACATGCACCTAATTCATGCTCTGGTTTATTGGCTCCAAAAGAAAGTTCTCGCACATCTCAGAAACATTACAGCTATATTTCCTGTTAGAGGACATTCTTATTTACCTGCACATCACTTGTTTGGAGTTGTAGAGAAGACCGTCAGAAAATGTTCGGACATTCTCACTCCTGGAGAACATAGAAAATTTACAAATTTACGGGAAAAGTAAGATCACTAGGGAAAGATTGGGTTGTCAGAGGTTACAAAATTCTTGCAAAACAATTCAAGAAATTGGACAAAAGGATCTGAAGAGGATAATTTTGACGAAATGTTTTGTAAACAGAAAGCTCCTCGTCAGAGTAAAGATGGAACCAAAATATAGGTGTGATGACCTATCAAAAAATTTCTTAACAATACTGAAATGAGGAACAAACATGGAACAAGTGTTTGAACCTCCTATAGTTGTTAAACTGAGAGCTTTAATGGATGCAAAGAAAACATGTGGACAATCTTCAGAAAGCAAAATTTGGTGATGACTGGAGAGAAATACCAAGTTTGCAGACGTATAAGTTAGCTCTGGCTGGCCCCGTAGCTCAGTCGGCAGAGCACCTGCCTGCCGTGCTAGGGTCCCGGGTTCGATTCCCGGCGGTGGGAATGGGTATTTTTCTCCGACCAAGATAATTCCCCATCTTCCCCAGAGTCTGGAAGTATGAATGAGAGTGTGAATGTGTGTGTGATCTAATGATTAAAAAAAAAAAAAAAAAAAAAAACCCTTAACACCTTTGGTATGTTCCAAAGGAGAACGGCTGCCGATATGACCATTGTAGTTAAAGGCGGGGTATAAATGGAACAAGTAAAAAAAAAAAAAAAAGTTAGCTCTGATGCACTACCTGAATTTTGTGGTCCTGAAGAGTGTGACTGTTTGCATGGAGAGACAGAACTTGCAAGATTGTGATATTTTGAGGAAATTGTACTGTAACATAAAAGCTTTTATTCTTAACCTGAAAATATAATATCCCATTATGACCTAGTATGTTTACCTGTGATAAATGTCATCAGTGTCATTGACACTAATTTTGTTCCTCTTACTCTAAAGTGTATGTATGATGCTGACAATTAAAAACATTAATTAAATTTAAACTGTACAGCAAAATTAATTTGAAAAGCCCTGTTTGATTTCCTCTATAAGTTTACTGATTAAATTGTTCAAAACATATTATGTTCAGTAGATAAGTTCAAAACGTATTAGGTGACAATTTCAAATTTGAAAATAAGGCTACTTAATGAAAAAGCAATTTTGGATTTTGAGGATTCTCAAACATTGCCCCAGTATCTAAATCCTGGCATCTGAATTTTGCAGATAGCTTTTCTTGTTCAGAAGTAAAAGGTTTTTCTTCATTTCTAAAAATGTACCTTCATGCACTTAATACATTTCAAAACTTTGCTCCTCATATACAGTATGAAATTAAAGAGGTAAAGACTTTTTCTTAGCCATTTTTAATGGTAAAAACTTTTCATGTACTGTAGTTAAAAACAAACAAAATGAGTTTCAGTTAAATATACCATTAGCGAGACTTAAAAAATAGCTTCAAACATTAATGGGTAATTCTGTGCAGTTTAGATAGCTCTGTTTCTAATTCAGATGAACTAGACAGAACACAACTTGGGGGAGAGGAGAATATTTTTTTGGTAGTCACATAACTTTCTTTACCCAGTACATACATGTCAACTTTTAGAGCTTGCCTTAATATGTATGGGAGGAGAGGTCTTTTAATGGCTTACGATTGAAAGAGTTACATTTCCACCATAGACTGACAAAAGTATTAAATTCTATTATGTATTAACATTATGTACCTTTGTGCATTCATATTTCTGTACATTATATGCTTGAAATTTTTCCTTGCAATTTTTACTAATCAGTTTTCCGTTAAATTTCCCATATATTCTGTTGCCTAAGCTGTACCTCATTACTTCTGATTTCCTTACTCTGTGTTGGTATACTCTAATTTATATTAGAGCCTATCAGTAGTACTTTTTATGTTCCAGTTTTAAAATATTTATAAAGTAGCTAGAATATGCTCTGAACTTTTTATTTAAAACATGTGTTGACATAAATGAGGATTATTTGAAATCAAGTCTTCAAAGGGACAAATAAACTCTTTATTTACAACATACCACATGGCACATACAGTAAACTTTCCAACAAGAATCCAGAATAGCTTATCCACAGCCATAGATAATATTTTGTAAATTCAGATAGAACTAAGTTTTGCACTATCTGATCAAAAACTGGTGGACTGTCAGATCATTATTCGCAAATTTTATGGTTTGAAAATATAAATTTGTAACTCAAATCTGTAAATTTTCAATTTGTAACTCGTCACGGGTGTCAATAAACCGACTACAAATAGTTTTTACAATTAATTTTGACGTTACTGTTACTGAATTCCTCCAAACACACATATCTAAATATACCTATCATAAATATAGAGAAATAAATTAAAATACTCTGAAGAAATCTAGCGAAAATCTTAAACTTGAATCAAAGAAACAAACTTATGAAACTAATGGGACCAAAAAAAAAAAATTAATTTCAAAAGAGACAATACCTGGATTACTTTAGGAATTAAAACCACATGCATTTGTAATGTGTTACAATCATTAACAATTTAGATGTAAAAAACTATTACTATTCTGGAGCTCTTGATTTGTCAACAGTGGCTTTTGGACTTCCCAATAATATTCAGCAATTTGAAGTGATCCCAACCTTTCTGAAGATCAGGGCGAGACATCCAGTGGTCCTTGTTCATTACTGAATTTGTGTTTTTTTGTACTATGCAGTGTGGAGAATCTAGTAGTTTAATTTTATGAGGATGTGCCGCCAAGCAATTGTGGCAATTCTCAAGACAAAATAATGCAACTGCAGTTGATTGGGGACTGCTTGGTACTATATGTCTTCCATATCTTCATGTCACATTGCATTTTGTTTTCATCAACTAAATGGGTTTTTATTTTCAATTTGCTGTAGAATTGTAGTGATTTATTTATATGATAAACAATTTTTCTTACTTTGTTGAATGAGTGTGCTTTTTTCACAAGCCTATCAGCCTTCTCATTCCCTTCCACACCACAATGCGCTGGAATCGATTGTAAAACAATATTTTTGTTTAGATTTTTTAACATCCTGATGTAATTTTTGGCTTCTGTTATTCTATAATACTCATCATTGACAAACATAAAATTACCAAACCTCATGAACTTGTTGAAAGGTTTAATTCTTTTTGGATGTAACAAAAAAATTAAATATTAATAAAGGCACTTAGAATAATAACGGCATATCCCAAATGGCATATTTATTTTGAGATAAATGCAATTTTTTCTTCAAAACATGGCAAGTAGTTAACATTACAATTTGATATTTTCAGAGTATTGTGATAAATAGTTTTCTGACTTTGTATTGTTTTTTAGAACTAAAAGTATACAAAACAGAAACAATAGTGTAAACTAGACTTTTCCTTCATTTAACATTTTGAAATGCCTAAACCAGCTCTCATGTAGTCATCCGTTATAAGCATAGTTATCCTATAGGATTTAACTTTTAAAAGTGACATACCAAATTGAGGTTTGTAAAAGTCCTGATTATGTATAAGTTTTCTTCGAGATTTCTTTGCACTTTGTTCAAAATTTTTCCTCTGCAAGACCTCTGATTTACATTGTGTCAAGAATAGACCCCATTTCTGTAAATTTATTGACAAGATTACAAACTGTTCCTTTGGAAGGTGCACGTACAGCAGGGAATAATCTATCCATTCCCATCTCACTACTCTACAGGAATTTCTCATAGGAATCATATGTGAAGATTCAGAATGCTAAATTATACAGACTTTTTGGGATCCAAACAGCACTAAGTCACTATAAGACATCATCTTTACAAAGACTTTGTGTCAACTGACTAGAGGCAGGTACAATGTATGGGGAACACAACTAGATAGAAACAGTGCAGCATAGAGCACGATGAGTAATATGGCTACATATCCAAACAAAGGCTCTGTAGTGCTCATGTTGGAATCAGATAATATAAATTTCAATGGGGTTTGGGTTAAAGAGGTTTTGCTTTACTAAAATGGCAATGCTGGTGATGGCACAGAATTCTGAAATTTTAAAGTGGAGGTTACTGCACAACAAAACTAGTTTCATAGATTCATGTCCATTAGAATAAGAGATTAAATAATTTTATACTGAAATTCCTCATTTCTGCTGAAACTAAATTGGTAATTCAGAAACTATTGATTTAGTGATATGTGATTGTTTTTTGACATAGGAGAAACCTGAAGAAACCAAGGATGAAGTGGAGATCAGTGCTTGCATCGCCGCCTCATTACTTGCTAAACTGAGAGAGAAATCTACAGAGGAGGAAACAGACTGTAGAGATAAATCATCTCCTTTCTTAGCTGCGATAGACAGGGTTATGAACTCTGAAGAATATACTGACTGATAAAATGCATTTCTTTTTCCTTCCAAAATTTAAAGTTGCCTTAGAAAAGTTACTCATTGACATAATTGTAAAGTCGGATACAGCTGTTTTATGAAGCTCATTGTCAGTCAGTTCTGCTCACTAATATTTGAAACACAGTTAATTATATGCTATTAATCCCTCAAGCAAGCTGAGGGTGCTATGTCAAATTTACTGTTTTACTGACTAAATACCAGCAGTCTAGCAAAACAGCAAAGAATCTTGGGAAACATATAGTTTTATTTAAGAATTTAGGTTTCTTCGGACTTTCCAAGAACTTTATAATAATATGTGAAGTATTATGTACACAAATTTAAAATGCAATAAACTATTTTTTCCTATAATCCAGTTCTCTAAGAGTCCCAAAGTTTTATTTTTCCATCTACTGCCATCCACATAAATAATGGGCCTTCGCCTTTTATATTGATTCTAAGGCTGCACTTCCCTTTTTAATCTCTTGTCAGAAAAATGGTGGATGAGCCATGCAGACAGTAGCAGTGTTACAGGGAAAACAAGGAGAAGCAAACAAGTGGTTGGAAGCAGGTAGTTTACAAACTGGGAGAGTATGTAATTACCTACTTTATCTTACTCACTGCAGCTGTCAGTGCTGAAGGTTGACTATGATGGTCTGCACAAAGAGTAATTTATTGCTCAAAATTTTCATTTTGGCTAGACTGTGATGTTAAAGAGCTTTTGCTAATATACAAATGCCTTTGTTTTCACAGAAACAGGTTTTGCATGATTTGCATATTGGAAAGTAGTGGCATGTAGGTAGGGAGAATTGCACAGAATGATATAACCTATTACATTGCTAAGCTATTCATTGATGATTCCAATATTTAAGTTTAATTGTTCCATTGAAATAATGTCTCTCCCTCCAACAATGACTGTTCTGACCCTTCTTTTGGACAGACCTGCCTAACTGGTTTATAAAATTAATTTTTTGTACAAAGTAAATAGATTATAATTGAAATAAAAATTAACTTCTCAATATATTTAACTTAGATTGGTTTCAGTGATAAGATCATACAAACTATTCCTTTCTTGGAAGTGTTGAAATTTAAAGGGAGTCAAATAATGACACTAAGTTAAAAGTAAGTGTTGTTTAGTGTCATTAATTGTTTAGTGTCATTAATCGACTCCCTTTAAATTTAATTCATACAAACTAATTTTAAGATTTTGCATTTACAACACACTTCTTAAAGTAAAGATTTGAAAGAAAAATTGTATTTCATTAAATGTTTGCAGTATTTAACATTTCCTATAACAATTTACTTTTCAGAAATGGTATTCCCACCTCATTCTTTGGTCTCTTTAGACTACAGATTAATTTCTGGTATTTTGGAACATTTTGAATATAACTTTAAAATTTAGTTGTATTCCAGCTTATAAATGAATGTGTGTTAGAATGACTCAACAACGGAAGATAACTGAAGGAAGTGTTACCCTCTCCTCCATTTTCTCACTTACTCCTTTGATTTTCGAATCCCAGGATTTAAATATGTGATTGTTAATGACAAAGCATTAAAAGGTTGATTTGAAACACATACTCTTATATAAGGGGCGTTAAAAAAGAAACGAGCCGGAGTCTGGTATGTGCAAACCAGTGAAGAATGGTAATATCGTGCCGTGTGTAACGAAGTGTTGTTCCGACCAGAGTGTGGAAATTCACAGCCCGTCGCTAGGGGGCACATGTGCATGTCACATGACTACACAAAGCTAGCAGCAGCATGCATCAGTTGCTCATTGCTGCCAGTCGCAAAGCAAACAGTGAAATGGAGACGTCAAAAGAGATGTTTGTTTTCTGACAGTGGAAGGAATAGGGGGAACGGATATTCATCGATGAATGTCACAAGTGTACGGTGAACACTGTATGTCCCTTGAGAGGGTCAAGGTGTAGCACAAGCGCTTAGGGGAGGACGGGTGTTGTTAGCCGATGATGCACGGTCTGGAGCATTACGGATGACATCCAGCTGGTTGATGCACTAATTATTCAGGAGCGCCGAGTGACAGTTAAAGCCATAAGCTGCCGAGGTCGGATTGAACATCGGAAGTGTTAAATCATCATGAAGGAACGATTGCTCTTGCACAAAGTGGGTATCCCACAGTCTTCAACATAGCAGGAAGCATGTCGAATGGCCCACTGTCTTGGTCATCTGCAGTGCTATGCTAGGGAAGGGAATGAGTTCCTGGCACAAGTGGTGGCTGCAGATGAGTCATGGTGTCATCACTTTGAACCAGAGTCAAAACCACAAAGTCTCCAGTGGAAGCATCCAGGGTCACCACCACCAAAAAAAGGAGAGTGCACCCTCATTGGTGTGGAATGCCGCCGGTTGATAATGGCATGACGAAATGCAACAAATCTGCATTGGCTCCCGGTAGTATCAGTAGTTTCTTTTTAGAATTTTTATCCCGTTATTACGACGCATTTTAATGTATACTGATAAGTCTAAAAGTTCAAACGGTGTTGGCTGTGCTTATGTTTATGAATCTGAACCCTATACATTCGGGTTCTACAGTAGTAGCTCCATTTTTAATGCAGAGCCGAGATATTTTACATGTATGTCCTCAAAAGATTGGTGACTGTTTAATTCTAAGTGATCCCCTCAGTGTACTTCAGAGCCTTCGACAGCAGTACAACTATCACCCTATTGTACAGTGTATTCAGGATGCCCTCCACGTTTTACATGCCTGCGGCGTTAGCGTGATGTATGCATGGTTTCCTGGTCATGTGGGCTTGCATATAGTTTGGCCGTCCGTTATCCGGCTCTGATATTTCTCGAGAGGGGGTAAGCGGGAATTTCAAGCAGAGGAACTTGCGTATTTTAAATATTTCACGAACCAGTGGCCATATTATTATAATAGCGATAATAATAGGACTTAGATACTAAAATTCGGAATATACTGATTACATAGAAAATGAAGCTAGCTACAGTGAAACAATAAATATTACACAAATAAAAATATTTGCCACTTAGGCTTCACTTACCTTAACAAATTGGTGCTGATACAATTTGTTTGCGAAATTGATTTCCTTTTGAAAAGAAGTATCAACACCAATTTGTTAAGATAAGTTGAGCCTAAGTGGCAAATACTTTTATTTGTGTAATATCGGAATATATGCACACACAAAATAGCCCGCCTCGATATCGTGGTGGAAGCATGTCTGCCTCACGTTCAAGAGGTCCCAAGTTTGAATCTCTGTCAGGGTGAGTTACCTGGATAAGGTTTTTCCAGGGTTTTCTCTTATCCTGAAAGGCGAATGTCAGGTAACTCTAAGCTCTATGGATCCTGGCCTCATTTGAGCGTCATTTCACCATTCCATTCATCATCCGATATGACTTAATGTTGGAGGATGTAAATTACGATAAATAAATAAATAACACACAAAATAGCAAAGAAACTTCACCAGCTCAAATACCAAAAGCAACACACGTGGCAACACGGTGTTGGATTCGGAAGCCATGCCTAGCAGACAATTTTAACTTCCTGACCACGACACTGGATGTACAGACTCCAAGTGTCAAAGAAATAGTCGAATGGAGTAGTGTTTTAAGGAATATCTTTCATGATAATGGATTTCAATGTTCTAAAACTGAGATGGCAACCCCAAAGCCCAAGGTTACTCTACCGTTTGTCACATGAGAAGATTTCAGGCTTCAGTTGCAGAGAGCTATGCTTTGCTGGCGCGAAGACTGGTTCGATCTACGCAAAAATAAGCTTCGCTCATTGAAGTAACTTCCGATTCCCTAGGTATCCTCCTGTCGCCTATCCCGCCAAGATGAAGTCAGATTAGCAGGGTTATGCATTGGCCACTGCGTTTTTGCTCATAGCGGCTTGCTAAAGGAGGAATCTGCCTCTGTGGTAAGGCTGTCTCTGTCGTCATTGGAATGTGTTTCCCTAGCACACCTTCGGAAATCTCTGCAGCTGCTGCTCTCTGCCAGAGCTGTTGGCGGATGGCAGCAAAGCAGAGGAGAAAGTATTAAATTGTTTTCCCTTCTGGACTTTAGAATTAAGTGACGCAAGGAGCTTTTTATACCTTTTAGTTTTTAATTATTGACTTATCTTTGTCTTTTGCATAAAGGGTGTATGTTTATTTGTGATTTTATTCAGAATGCATGTATTTTAAGAGCTTTTAGTTTTCTTTTAACGTGATAGGCTTTTAATGGGCGCCGATGACTGCGCAGTTGAACGTCCCTTAAACCTATATTATCATAATAGGAAGAAGTGAACCCTTTCAGTTTAGATATATTTTCAGTATAAAGTGATTAAATCTGAAATGTAATGTTATAGGGCATAACATATTGTTTGTAGGTCGCCCTCTTATCTCACAACACTTTTCTCATAGGAGATATAATAATCTGTAAAATTGATTGATAAGGATCAAACCCATCTGTCTAAAGTTGTACATAAACAAGTAATTGCCCGCCTTGGTAGCGTGGTGGTAGCATGTCTGCCTCACGTTCAAGAGGTCCCGAGTTCGAATCTCGGTCAGGGTGAGCTACCTGGATAAGGTTATTTTCCGGGGTTTTCCCTTATCTTGAAAGACAAATGTCGGGTAACTCTAAGCTCCATGGATCCCGGACACATTTGAGCATCATTTCATCCATTCATCATCCGATATGACTTATAGTTGGAGGACGTAAATTACAAAAAAAAAAAAAAAAAAAAAAAAGTAGTTGCCATAATAGTGTTTAGGATGGGTTTGATCCCTAACTTTAAAATAGTGCATAAGCAAGCAATTGCCATAAGAAGGTTCAGTTTTAAGGATATAATAAAACGATTACAAAATTAACAGGTTTATTCAGTATACTTATGTTTTATCACATCTGATACCAAGATTTTGCTGTTTAATATGAATCTTTATTTTTATGTTCATCTTTTATTTGTCTCTGATTTTATTATTTCATATGTTTCATTAAGAACTGTAACTTTCTGGCGCCTAATATATTAAAGATGTTCTCAGGCTTCAAGCGAGGTGCAAAGATGATTAAACATCATTTCAGGAGCGTGCATCTCTCCCATCATCTAGATAATGAATAAAGTTGTAAATTACAATTACTTTCTTGGAAGTGTTGAAAACAGTGTTGTTATATAAATTAACTTTAAAGAGAGTCGATTAAAGACACTAGACAACACTTACTTTTAAATTTTTCCGGAACTAGTTTCAGAGGCTTTGCCTCTATCATCGGCCGGCTCTCGACTGATTCTCGTTGGTGTAGCTGACGATACCTTGTCACAAGTTTCCTCTGGTGGCGGCTCAAGGAACTTGCTGAACAAATCCTTCTGGGGGATGTCGAAATTGAATACTTTGTTCCTATTTTTTGAAATGAAGATTTGTTCCCATGTGGATAGTTCTTGTTTTCCTGATGTATGTTTCAGTAGTTTTGGTTCTGGATTTATGTTGTGGTTTTTTTCCCAAAAATGTGTGGCAACTGCTGATTTTTCTAATTGTTTATATTTTATGTTTCTAAAGTGTTCCTTTGCTCTTGTTTCTAAATTTCTTTTTGTTTTTCCAATATAAATTTGACTACAGTCATTGCATTCAATTTGATATATACCAGATTTTTTGTTTGATGGAATGGCATCTTTGATGTTTGAGCAAATTAGGTTTTTTAAGGAGAAATGGTTGACTGGTGCTAGTTGAATATTTTGTTTTTTGAAGACTTTTTTGAATTTATCATAGGCCCATGGATGGTAAGTGAATTTTTTGAAAAATTCACTTACCATCCATGGGCCTATGATAAATTCAAAAAAGTCTTCAAAAAACAAAATATTCAACTAGCACCAGTCAACCATTTCTCCTTAAAAAACCTAATTTGCTCAAACATCAAAGATGCCATTCCATCAAACAAAAAATCTGGTATATATCAAATTGAATGCAATGACTGTAGTCAAATTTATATTGGAAAAACAAAAAGAAATTTAGAAACAAGAGCAAAGGAACACTTTAGAAACATAAAATATAAACAATTAGAAAAATCAGCAGTTGCCACACATTTTTGGGAAAAAAACCACAACATAAATCCAGAACCAAAACTACTGAAACATACATCAGGAAAACAAGAACTATCCACATGGGAACAAATCTTCATTTCAAAAAATAGGAACAAAGTATTCAATTTCGACATCCCCCAGAAGGATTTGTTCAGCAAGTTCCTTGAGCCGCCACCAGAGGAAACTTGTGACAAGGTATCGTCAGCTACACCAACGAGAATCAGTCGAGAGCCGGCCGATGATAGAGGCAAAGCCTCTGAAACTAGTTCCGGAAAAATTTAAAAGTAAGTGTTGTCTAGTGTCTTTAATCGACTCTCTTTAAAGTTAAAGTTGTAAATATTGCATGCAGGGTTATTAATATTGGTTATATCATGTTGGTGTATTAGTAAACCTTCGTGCAATATTTGCAGCTTTATTCACTCATTTTCCTGATGTTGGGAGAGATGCACGCTCCCGAAACATCGATGTTTAATCATCTTTACACCTGACTTGAAGCCCGAAAACATCTCGAATATAATCTGTTATAGTTTTCTCAAACAAATTATGTAGCAAATTAATATAATTAGAGCTAAGCAACATTTTGAAATATAACTTTGGTACAATCTTGTTTGGTAAACTTTAATGTTTGTGCTTAAGATGCACTGCTTATCCATTTGCGGATGCATTTCTTGTGGAACTTGCGCACATCTCTTACTGAAACAGGGTCAGCTGAATTGCTTGCACGCAGGTCCAGATGATGTGCTCCCTCTGGAATGATGACAGCATATGTGGAATCTGATACATTCCGTAAAACCCCACCACTTGACCATGGATCAAGTAAACCATTACTGCAATATAAAATAGTATATATTAATTTCATTGCACAGATGATGATGTTTACGGGCGCTCTACTACAATGGTCATAAGCACCCTTAAAAGGCCAGTAGTGGCACAAACTAGCAAAGATATTAAAACACTAAAAGCCACTCAATACGGTAAAACCAAGTTAAAATACCGCACAGCTGTATAACAAACTAAAAATAAAATTTAAAACCATAAATACGTTAAAATGGTTAAAATGCCTGAATCGGCGGGACCTAATTTCATTTCCTAATTTAAAAGGAATTCTAAAACTTGGCCACCGATTTCTCGTCCTCCAGTATCTCTGCCAAGCTGGCCAGGCCCCTCAAAATCCAACCTCTGTGGTCCTCGTCCCGAGGGGTGGGCAAGGGGACTGACTGATCTGATGATATGCGGCGGAAACTTGGTGTGACCCAAGACTGCTACGGCTGCCCAGAAGGCCTATCAGTAACTCCGAAAACTGGCAGAAGAGGCCCTGGTGTGTTTCCTCCAGCGGCCTACTACGGTAGGTACGGGATTGGCGCTCCCGGGGTCCTAAGGGGGGGGGGGGGCGCCAAATCTCTCAATTGGGTTCCTCTGTGAGGTGAGAGTGTTCCTTCAAACGCCCAAACCATGGTCCACTTCAGTGTTGGTCCCCATTTATTTATTTATTTCCTTTTCTTTTTCCTCCCTGAACATATCTCTGACGGATAACATAGCGCAGGTTGGTGGAGTGGGAAGCGCAAAGGGTGACTGGGTAACGCGTTATTCCCAGCCCCTTGTTATCATGTAGGACTGTGTTTGTATCTGCTGATAAAGGTCAGTCTCGGGGAGGGGCCATTGCATGAGCTGTTACACCTCCGAAGGCGATTGGGTCCCTCTCTCAATACTGGGAGGTGTGACCCTGAGGTGAGCAAGGTCCAGGCCAGGACTCCCACCTAAGCCGGCGTGGCACTCAGGATGTGAGCATGCCATCGGAGAGGTTTGCAATGGTGGAGGACATTACCGTTATGGCACCTACATTTAAACCAAGAACTGTGAAGTGTAAAGGAAAGGAAATCATCGAGCCCTGTGGTTCTCGATATGTAGTGGTAACTAGAACTGAGGAAGGCAAGAACTTTCTGCCAGTGAACCCTTTCGTCATCCAAAAGGGTTCGGATAAGATAGCTGGTCCGGTTAAATCTTGTACTCGTTCAAAAAATGGCACGCTCCTGGTGGAAGCATATTCTGTCTCCCTGGCAGCAGTCCTATTAAAGCCGAACTTCTTAGCTTCCCGGTGACCGTTGTAGTCCATAAGAACCTGAACTCGCGCGGAGTGGTTAACACCCTACCATAAGAGTCTAAACTCCTTGCACGGAATGATTAACACTCGCGACGTCATGGACAGCATGACTAATGAAGAAATCATGGAGAACCTACAAAACCAAGGTGTGACGGCTGTGTACTGTGTGCAGCTAAGAGAGCGAGGGGAATTGGTGCCTACCCGTACCCTTTTCCTGACCTTTGATCGGGAGATCTCCCGCAAAGCATTAGGGCAGGGTATGAGACCATTGAGATGCGCCCCTATATTCCAAACCCACTAAGATGCTACAAGTGTCAGTGCTTCGGACACACTAGCGCGTTCTGCAATGGTATGCCTACGTGTTGCAACTGTGCGATGTCACAGCACAAGGGTGCGTGCACATCGCCAGTTAAATGTGTGAACTGTGCTGAGGAACACCCATCCAGCTTTCGCAATTGCCCACGATTTGTTGAGGAAAAGGCGATGCAAGAGATCCGGGTGAAAGAGAAGCTGTCCTGCTTGGAAGCCCGGAAATTTGCGCATACTCGCATATCATTCCTCCCACGATCCGCTACTTACTGCTTTGTAGCTGCTAAGCCTATGCCGAGGAGAGAGAACGCCACTCAGACCAGCAATATCGGCGAGGCAACGATAACTGATAAAGTTTTTATCCCATCACCATTTCCGAAGCCTGCCAAAACAACATCCTTGTTCGCACCTACGATGCCTAAGCCTCCATCAGGGATGAGATCGCCGGCAGTGTCACCGGCTAAAGCCTCAACCTCCAAGACCGACAAGCCCATTTTGTACGATGCGCCACCAAAAGAATTTAAGACTAATTACAAGAAGTCCAATTTCCTCAAGGATACCAGCAAACCAGCCAACCGCAAGAAGAGTCCCAAGGCTTCTCAAAGTTCCTCCTCTGAGGAGTCATTAGGTGAGGACTCTGATCGACGCTTGTCATCCTCGTCGATCTCCGTGTCCAATCGGTTTGAGGTCCTTGAACCGAAGTTCTCTATCGGGAAAGGGACCTCATCCGTAGAGGAGATTGATTAGGAGGATACGGACCTTTTCCTCGACAAAGCGTGGGCAATCTCGAGAGCTGGATGGGTGTTCTCCAGCACAGTTCACACATTTAACTGGCGATGGGCACGCACTCTCATGCAACGACATCGCACAGTTACAACATGTAGGCGTCCCGTTGCAGAATGCACTAGTGTGTCAGAAGCACTGACACTTGAAGCATCTTAGCGGGTTTGGGATATAGGGGCGTACCTCAATGGTCTCATACCCTGCCCTAATCCGTTGTGGGAGTTCTCACCGATATAAGGTCTGGAACAGGGTATGGGTAGGCACCAATTCCCCTCGCTCGCTTCGCTGCACATGGTACACAGCTGTCACACCTTGGTTTTGTAGGTTCTCCATGATTTCTTCATTAGTCATGCTGTCCATGACGTTGCGAGTGTTAATCATTCCGTGCAAGGAGTTTAGACTCTTATGGACTGTGACGGTCACCGGGTAGCTGTATAACAAGTTCACCTTCAATAGGATTGCTGCCTGGGAGAGAGAATGTGCTTCCACCAGGAGCGTGCCAGTTCGTGAACGAGTACAAGACTTTACAGGACCAGCTATCTTATCCAAACCCTTTTGAATGACGAAAGGGTTCAGGTACAGAAAGTTCTTGTCTTCCTCTGTTCTAGTTACGACTAAGTAGCGAGGACCACAGGGCTCGACTACTTCCTTTCCATTACCCTTCACAGTTGTTGGTTTAAATGTAGGTGCCATAGCGGTAATGTCCCCCACCATTGCAAACATCTCGATGGCATGCTCACATCCTGGGCGCCATCCTGGCATAGGTGAGAGTCCTGGCCTGGACCTTGCTCACCTCAGGGTCACACCTTCCAGTATTATGACAAAGAGACCCAATCGCCTTCAGAGGTGTAACAGCTTATGCAATGGCCCCTCCCCGGGACTGACCTTTATCAGCGGATACAAACACAGTCCTACATGATAACAAGGGGCTGGGAATAATGCGTTACCCATCACCCTTTGCGCTTCCCACTCTACCAACCCGCGCTATGTTATCTGTCAGACATGTGTTCAGGGAGGAATAAGAAAATGAAATAAATAAATAAATGGGGTCAAACACCGAAGTGGACCATGGTTTGGGCGTTTGAAGGAACACTCTCACCTCACGGAGGAACCCAATCTAGAGATTACACCAGGTCCTCTTCTTCCAGTTTTCGGAGTTACTGATGGGCCTTCTCGGCAGCCGTAGGCTCTTGGGGCACACCAAGTCCCTGGCATCAGTCAGTGCCCTATTTCCTGTTGCCCACCCCTTGGGACAAGCATCACAGAGGTTGGATTTTGAGGAGCTTCATTGCACAGAAACTAAGAGAGTCACATTAATAGAAGTACAATTTAAAAATTTTGTCATATGTAAAGAGTATTAATGTCTGCCTTTTGTACCATTTTCCTACTAATTACAAAGTAATTAATTATGCTGACAAAGTGGTATAAAAGGTTTTTAAATTGTTTGCAGTGGTGACACATAACATTTAGAGCAGCCAATAAGCTACTTTGTGTGTGTGTGTGTGTGTGTGTGTGTGTGTGTGTGTGTGTGTGGGGGGGGGGGTGGGGTGGGGTGGGGTGGGGGGGGGGTGTGGGTGGGTGGGTGTGGGTGTGTGGGTGTGTTTTTTTTATTAAGTAGTTTATAGTCGTGACTATAACCGTGTAGGTCTTCTTGCTACTCCTGGTTTACATGTTACAGAAAACATGAATTATTGCTGATCAACAGTGAAGATTGTAAAGACACACAAAATACTAACATTTCAACAGTCATAGTTTTGAAAATAATCCAGTGTGTTTTAAGAACTTAATGATATCAATGGTGGTGACGAAAGGGCTGCTTTGATCTTGTTGAGAATACCTTGCTACTGACGCTGTTGGTTGTAAAGAAAGCAATTGATGACATGGTTCACAGTTAGTACACACTTGTATGCAGTACAGATGGAAGGTTGTTTGTTCTCTAAAAGATAATCATGAGTTTGATGATGAAGATGACGACGATGCTTAAGGGCGCTAAACTTCGCAGTCATCAGCGCCCGTGAAATTCAAAATAGGCTAAAAACGAGATAAAAGATCTTAAAAAAAACCACCATTCCAAATAAAATCACAGATAAAAACAATCAGATGGTCCAAGTCTAAAAGAAGCAAAAAACATACAATGGTCAAAAGGCGTAAATATATCCTAAATTCTAAAATTGACTTTTAATAATAATAATAATAATAACAACAACAATAATAACAATAACAATGATGACGACAACAACAATAATGAGAAAAGTGCACTCAGATTGGGCATTAATATACAAGCATTGATATACAAGTAGTTTAGTCCTTGCTACAGTCTGTTATAGATTTTGTTCTTTTCTTACATTCTATTATATGATATTTTTTGCATTGTTGGCCACATAACACACATTTACAATCCACATTTAGTTCGTGAAAGTTTATGATAATACATATCTTATGATGAAAGCCATGTACTGAAAGCCTTGTCACATGTCTCTGGTTTCTCCATTCTCTGGTCCAGCTGTCATCCATCATGGCTGGTGTGTTGTAGAAATCCAGGTCTATCTGCTTCTTCTTTTGGTCCATGATGTTGATCAGTTCCTGGTATGGTTCTGTTGATGATAGGTAATGTTGTAGTCTGTCTTCTATGAAATAAGTCTAATTTAACATTTCATACATCAGTCGAGATGGCACTATTTTTCCCACTCCTAGGATCCCTTTCATAAACATTGTCTTAACTTTTTCTATTGTTTTTCGGTCGCTGATTTTAAGCTTTTTCCATATGATCTCTATTCCATATGTTATGACTGGTGCCACTGCTACTTTGTATAGTGTCATCGCTGTGTTTGTTGACAGATTAGTTATGTTTGGAATATTGAATGATGCTTTGATGGCTGCTGCTACCTTTTCCTGGATATGTATACCAAAAGATGTTGTTTGTAATGTAATCCCCATGTATTTATACTTGCTTACTGTTTGTAATGGTTCATTGTATAGCATTATACTGTCTTTGGGTGATATTCTTCCTCTCTTCCTGAATATCATTTGAACTGTCTTATCTTGATTTATATGTAAGTCATTTTCCATTGCCCAGTTTTCCAGTTTTTGTATTGCCTTCTGTATGTCTTCTTTTACTGTTGATCCTATTACCATATCATACAAAATAATTTCTGCCCTTTTGACTCTTTCTCTATTATGTTGGTGACATCTGCTGTATAAATGTTGAACAAAAGTTGGGCTAATGAGGGACTCCATTCATCTGTATAATCATCTCTGAAACTTCAACATTGTTATTAAATTATAGATGAGCCGTATTTATTACACATCTGCTTCACTTACGTACCTATATTGAGGACATGTTTCGGGAACTATCGTTCGCATTGTTAGCTCTAATGCCACTAAAGCTTGATCCAGTGGTGTGGATAGTTCTGGAGTTGCTGCTGTCATCTGTTGATTTTGTGATGAATTTAAATGTGGGGTTGTCTTCTGGCAGGATTTCAAAGTTCACTAGGTGGTTTTTATGTTTTTCTATGTATATTCTCTCCCATATGACGAGTTCACTATGTTTTTGTACGTATTTTAGTAATTTGGTGCTATCTTCAATTTCATGATTTTCAGACCAGAAATGAGCTGATGTGTAATAAATACGACTCATCTATAATTTAATAGTTATTTTGCTTCACTGTGGTGTTCCAATACAGTTAAATTTCGAGATCTACAAAGACTGCATAGTACTTTCCTCTTTCGTATCTCAGTGCATCCTCTATCATGTCCATTAAATATTTATTGCTTGTTTCGTGTTCCTGCCCTTCATAAAACCAAATTGAATCTTCCCTCTATTGTGCCAAGTAGTCTTTTGTTTAGGATTTTCATGAATATTTTGAAGGATGTGTTTTCCAGTGCCACGCCTCTGAACGAATCCGGTGGTGCTCTGTCCGCTTTCCCGTTGTACAGGATCTTTATTGTCGCTGTTTTCCACCTTTCAGGAATTTTTCCTGCCTGTAGGCACTTGTTTCATCAGGTCCTTCCATAGCTCCCCCATGTTGTTGAGGGAGTCTTTTAGAAGTTATATATTTTGTCTGGGCCTGCTGCTTTCTTATTTCTTCCATCTTTTATTGCTCGTCTGACCTCTGTAGTTGTTATTAACTCAATTTTGAGTATATTCTCAGTTTCTTCCATTTCATATGCCTTGTCTTTTTTCGTTTTGTTCAGTATTTCTGAGAAATGTGTCTCCCATTTCTTCATATGGATTTCTCCTGTTTTGGGTGAGTCTTTCTTCCTCATGGCTATGAATGGATCTGATTTAGCATCAATTGCTAATTTTCTTGCATTTTCCTCAAAGTATTCCGCTCTTTTCTGTTTTCTTCTTTTCTTGTTGTAGATTTGTATTTCCACCTTTTTTCTGCATATGTAGCTAAATCTGTCTGGTCTATGTGTTTTTGCTATGTATAGTGCCTATAGGGTTTCTTTCCTTTCCCAGTAGCATTCTCGGTCGAACCATTCTTGTGCTTGTCTTCTTTTGATTTTTGTGGCACTGTTTAATACTTCTGTGGATATTGTCAGGGCTTCTTCCAGTTTACCTTTGTTTATTAGTGTCCTCGCTCTTTCTATGTTTTCCTTGTTTTTCTCTATTATTTCCCAATGTATTTTTCTGGAGTAGTTATTTTGCCCAGTAGCTTCTTTTCTTAGTTGAGGGGTGTATCGATGTGAAAGCTTGTCATTATTGGGATATGTTTCCTTATGGGGGCTGCTGCGGAAGACCACAATACTTCTTGTTTGCTTAACTTTAAGTTTTTTCCTTTGTCTATTTGCTTTTAAAAACAGCGTAAAGACTTCAGACACCACTTGCTGGTCGTCTGCCAGTATCTCTACCAGGCTGGCAGGCTGCTGCAGAGACTGATGGATATCTGCTAGGCTAAAACATGCTAAAAGAACATGACAAACCAAAAGAGCTCCACCGCAAAGGGGGCAAGCTGGAGCAGGGTCCTCTTTTAATTTATAACCCAGGGGGTCGAAGTGCCTTGATAGATAAAATTTTGTTGCAGCGGAGAAGGGATCCGGCCGCCACCTCCACTGCCACCTTTTACATTTTTAACCTTTTCGTGGTACCTGGAGTAGTCTTCAGCAGAACAAACCTTGTGAGGTGAAGTCACTCCCTGGCATCTGGAGTATTTCTTCCGACACCTGCTGTTGTGAAGAAGTCATTTCAGCCAGATTGTATATCTGCATTGCCGTTTTAGTCATAATCACCTTTTATCATCATACAAAACACCACTCTGCTCGTTTATGAGCCTTTGTCGGTGTGGCATGTTTTTATCCAGTGCCAGATTTTAGCTCAGTTACATGCATCCTTGGATATGCTGGCCATGTTGGCTGATGTGCTGGCGGACACATCCTGTGCTGCAGAACGTGTTTTGAGGTCTATTCACTAGTGAACCTGAGTGACCATTCTTAATTTCTTAATTTTAATTTTTCCACTTTGATTGTTTTGCCCCTGCTGTGTCTTATGCTTATAGTCTTTTAGCTCTGAGGTTTTTCTCTCTTCGTTATTAATTCTGCAGTGGTGCTCTATTTTAGTGGTTGTTTAAGTGTTATACTTTAGGCTGCAGGTGCACCACCTATTTCAGTGTTTTCGCTATCTGGTCGCTAATAACTCTAAAGCCTAACTACTAGGACTACTGCAATATTGGCTAATGTTGGGTGATGAGGCATGCCTCATAGTGTATGGGTTAATGTAATATATTGATTGCTAAGGGAAAAGGTTCATCATTCTCTTCCTAAGCATGAACCTATTTGAAATTCTCTTCTCTGCACTTAAGAAATAATTTAATATTACCTGAATACAATGTTGGTTGCAGTTGATATATCCTTGCCACCATACATCATTATGGCACGGTCATGTTCTGGTCGCACTTTCCAGGTGTCATAGCAGCCATCAGAAACTTGTGTGAAATTCCATGTTTTTGGCTCAAACATATCATTTATTCCATCTGAACAAAATGGCATCACCATTTCTGTGCAGCTCTGAAATACAAAAAAATACTTAGTTTAACCTGCAGGAAGATATTAATTAGTCAAAAAAAATGTTCCCCATTTATTCCTGGTATAAATATACTAAAACTAAGCAATTTATAGCATGTACAGGGTGGACCACTTAACTTGAGATAGTACAATATCTTTGAAACTAAGGGATGTAGATAGAAATGTCTTACTCAAAAGTCGCTAGATGTTATGGGGAAAGTAAATGCCAATAGTCGTGTTTTATTTGGAGGATGTTGTGATAGTTATTTTAGGGTCAGTTCAATCTTTCAGAATAGAAAGCTACCTTTTTTATTTTGTTTTCTCAATCCTATTGACACACTTAAATTAGTATATTATGCATACTTTAACTCCTTTATGGAATATGGAATATTATTTTGGGGCAACTCAGTAGAAAGTAAAAAATTATTTCTTATGCAAAAGAGGGTTATAAGAATCATTACTAACACCCACACCAGATGCTCCTGTAAAGATCTTTTTACAAGATTAAAGATATTAACACTTCCTTGTATGTATATATTCTCGATCCTAAAATTCTTTGTATGCAATCGTGCCTTATTTGCAACAAATAATGTAATTCACAAAATAAACACTAGACAAAAGTATAATATCCATTATCCCAGTGCTAAACTTTCTTGCTTCCAGAAAGGTGTGTATTATGAAACTATCAAAATATTTGGCGCATTTCCTAATGTTCTTAAAGAAAAAGTTGATAATTTCGGTGCTTTAAAAAAAGCTGTTAGAGAGTACCTTTGCTCAAAATCTTTTTATTCTGTACAAGATTATCTGAATGACAAATTATCCTGATAATGCTTCTGTAGCTCTATAAGTAGTATCTAACTATTCCAATGACAAATCATTACTTATAAATATTTGATGCAAGTTGAAAGTTTATTTTTAATGTGTACTTAATAAATAACAAGAATGGTATCCATTGCAAAAAGGTTGAGACGTACTGGCATAAGCCAAGTGAAAGCTGATTTAAAAAGTGTTTCATTTTGTATAATATATAATTATCCCTGCTTTGTTTTCCAAATTGTTGTTCATATTGCCTGTGTACTATAATATGTCTTATGTTAACTTTTGTACATATATATGCTATTAAACTTTATACCTCTGGACATGTTTAATGTTCACAGCCTTTTCTGGCTACAAGTGAACCTACTGAACGCAAATCAATCTAATCTAATCCTAACAAAAAAAAAATTAATAAATTAATTATAAAGCACTTTGCAGTTCTTACACTACTGTAAATAACAACAAAAATGGTGAATTGCCGTGTAAGAAGAGCGCAATTGGTTGGGCCATCTGTGGATGGCCATTTGGGGGTGAAATTACTTATCATAATTAGGAACCAATATTTTTATTTGGTTTCCTTATTTCTCATGACAAAATAAACAGTTTTTTATAAACCATTTTCTATCTAGTACATGGATCTTTCACTAGACAATTAAACATTGATGAGAGGTAGCTACACAAGAGTTTTATCACATACCTTAGGGTAATAAATGTTCAAAATGATGCTCTTTTACCTCAATACCTTTTTCAATTCTGTGAATGAACGATTGATATGTCCGTAAAAGCATGTTTTCTTCAGTCCTGGCATAATCATTTTGTATGTGCATTTTCATGTTGTCTGGTGTCGGTGTATTACACTTTTACCTAGAGGTAAAAAGTCTGGTGATGTAAGAATAGGAGATCGAGCTGGCCAATTAATGGCATCTGCGCATCCTATCCAACAGTCATAGTAATTGTTATTTAAAACCTCTCTAGCATTACGTGCATAGTGTGCAGGGCATCCATTATGCTTGTACCACATTTGTGACCTTGCTTGTAATGAGATATCTTCCTTACAAAACCGGTAACTCATCTGTTAAAAGGTTTCTGTACTTTGCACCTGTAAAGATGCCGTTAATACAGTAGGGTCCAATTAACCTGTCACCCACATCACAGATTAACATACCAGGGTCTCTGATATGCCACCTCAAAGCCAATGTGGATTTTTCACCTCTCAATAGTGCATATTGTGCTGATTTACTCATGATTTGTGAAAGAACACTGGTCAGTAAAAACATGAACTGAAAAAAGTTGTTATTAATGCACAGTCTGTGTTGTGCCCATCTACACAGACGTTAGCCTGTTCAGAGAACTATCACCATGTAGTTCTTGATGTAATGACACATGGTAGGGATAGAATTTATGCGGATTCAGTATTCTGAGAACACTGTTTTTCGATATTCCTGCACTGGATGCTAAGTTGCAAAAACAGAAATAGGAGTTGTAATTCACTTCACCTAGCAGCCCAACTTCTTATCTTCATTCATAACCGCTGTTCTGCGCCTTCTTTTCTTTGCCTGTACACTTTCTTCTTCAGAGAATTGCTTTATTACACTATAAAATGAAGCTCTTGATGGAATTCTATCAGGAAACCTATCTGCATACAGAAAAACAGGCTGTTCCACATCTTTCCTAGACTCCCCATAAATGAGAACTATTTCCACCTTCTTTGGTTGAGAAAGTTGGTTCCTTTTAACCTACAGTCAGCCGAGTATGCTTCCAAATGCTCAATAAATTGAATAGAAGTGATGTTTGTTTCTTGGTGATCGGTAATTGTAGTACAAACTATCAGTTGATCCACCTGGACTTTAATGCAGCTGCAAGTACACTAATGATAGATACAAGGAAACTGTCCTACCTTGAAAAGTAAACAAAATGGACACAGTATCTCATTGCCCCCTATCATGCTGTACTGTGTTAAATGCGGGAACCATTCAGAATTTTTGTCGTTATTTATGTTGCTGTAAGAACAATTGAAAAGTGCTTTATAAAAAGATTGTTTAGTCTTTTATGAGGATTGAGAAAACAAAATAAAAAAGGTAGGTTCCCATTTAAAAAAATTGAATTGACCCTAAAAAGATCATCACAATGTCCCCAAATAAAAGATGACTAATGACATTTACTTTCCCCCATCATACCGAATGACCTTTTATTCAAGACATTTCTTTCTACAACACTTAGTTTCGGAGATACTGTACTATCTCAAGTTAAATGGTTCACCGTGTATATTGTTATGGATAAGAAAGAAATTCATTGTTATAACATAAAAGACACAATGCTGATTATCATAAATATTACACTAGTAAATGCAGATGTAACAAGGACATTGATATGAGAGGGATTAAGGCCTTGACAAGCAGTTTTAGAAATACATATATATATTCTCAATGAACTGTAAACCAAGTGACTCATAAAACCAAACTCAAAAAACAGTGAATAGTTCACTGTTAATGATGCTTCTGTTTTTAATGTTTATGTAAGTGAGATACTGTAAGTATAACCAATGTACAATTAAAACTATGATTGCCCTCACTGTTCATAACTTCTAAATATTATTGAAGAACAATACCTGAAAACCCCAACCCAGGTCACCTAGATCACTTGTTGCCTGTGATGCTGTGTCTAGACATTTGACAGTGCCTGTGTAATTTGTGTAGACATTCAGTGCTTTGCCAAGAGCTGCTAGAAGGTCTTTTGGAGCCAAAGATGCATTTGTGAGCTTGCTGCATGCCACCTGAAAAATATATAGTATATTGTTAAGATGTAATGGTTGATATTTTCAAGTATAACTATCTTTACAAAATCTACATTCTTCTACACAAATGAAAATATATGTGTGTCATATGAATAAATAACATGGTTTTGTTAGACCTAAAAGGTACTATATGTGAATAGATGGAAGCATTAAAATAAATGTTCTTATAATTTTAAGGTACACAAAAATGTTGGAATCATAGCATGATACTATTTACAAGGCTTACAAAACAATTTTTTGGAATAGTATAAGCCTGGATAGGTAACACTCATTTTTTCATTTAAAGGAAGCTAATATTTCAACTTGAATTTTCAAAAATTAATCATTTTTACTTTTTTACCATCTTGTATAATATCTAAGCAGCAGTATTGTAAACCACCCAAAAATGTGATATTAAGATTTTACTAGAAATACCTTTTGGGGGATTTCCAGACTCAAAGGAAGCCGAGAGAGTGAGAGACCAAAAAATATTAAATATGAAACTTAGTAAATTTAGGGTCCTCCAAAAATGCATAATTTTAAAGAACATCCTCCCCATCCCAAATTAAGCTTTAGATGCAAAATCATTTTATTTCTTATTTTTCTGATTATTAGTAAAATAGTATATATTTAAGATACTTGCATGAAATTTTCTGGGTTATTTCTTTATTATTAGTTTGAATTTTCAAATACTTCATACTTTTTTCAAGTGCTCAGTTACTCTGTTTTCTTTTTCTTCCTTTTTCTCTCTTCCTCTCGCATATTATCATGCAAACAATGTCATATACTAATCAGCTTTGTGAACTGATAATTCATATTTATTTAAAGTATAAACTTGAAAGAAGTGTAGGGACAGTGAAGCATAAATTAGTACAAAAGTGAATCACAGGGCATGTTTCAAGAGCTCTTGCTCCTATCATCAGCTGATACTCGATTAGTGCAAAAATTCAATCACTACCAAAGAAAAACCAGGTATCTATGAGATCAAATGTGAAACTTGCCCTAAAATTTATATAGGAAAAACAAAAAGAAATATTAACATCATAACTAAAGAACATATAAGAAACATTAAAAATGGTGAAACAGAAAAATCAGCAATGGCTTTTCATTTTTTGAATACTAGACATGACATCAACTTGGAAACATCTCTAATAAAATATGTTAATCACCCCATAGACCTTTCTGTATGGGAAAAAAGCTTCATTAACAAAAATCGTCATAGAGTCATGAATTTTGAAACTCCACCACCGGACATCTTTGACAAGTACATCACGCAATCTATTGACAATACGGAGAAAGAGGAAACCACTACAACTTGCACTAATCGAGTATCAGCTGATGATAGAAGCAAGAGCTCTTGAAACATGTCCTGTGAATAAACAGTGTGAGTGAAGCAATGTGTCCATATCTTCTCGATTCACTTTTTTACTCATATTTATATATTTATTCTGTAGATCATATACAATATATATAAACATAAAATATACATTATCTTTACAAGTTTCATTTCAATTTGGAGAGTAAGTACAGGACATCTTGCCCAAAAGACAGTATCTTGATCCCCAAATCATCTCTAAAAGTTATTTTAAAATATTTTTAAATAAATAAAATTAGTGATCAATTGTGTGCACTAAAGTTATAAAAGTATCCTGTATGTGCAAAAATGTTGCATGTTTACTGTGAGTGGTATATTCTGATAACAATTAACAATTGATTTTAAATTCAAATAATGTGCATATACCACCAAATACTTATAGTTGAATCTCGACTTATAGCTCTGTTTACTTTTGATAGTTTGTTTCCAAGTCTTATTTAAATTTCATTCAGTCGACTTTATTTCATCCATAATAACATGTATATGTTGTCTAATACATCAAAATATTTATTACAAATAAATACAATTGTATACATAGTTCATCCAGCTTATGCATATAATAAAATTCTTTAGTTCAGTGTTCAAGAGTTTCCTCTTTAGTTGCTTTTACAGTATTTGGTAGTTTCTTAAACAATAATTTGCCCATTGCTAAGCGATCTTTATCTGTCTTCTTATTTACATTTATTCTGTGGTAATTATTTTGCATCCTCATTTCATACTTGTGATAGATCTTATTGAAGTTGTAAAATCCACCTTCACTGATTACAAACATAATTGCTTTATAAAGATATAAGAATACTACAGCTTATATTTTGTTTTCTATAAATATATTTCTATACAATTCTTTTTTTATTTACATTGTGTACGGGGCGAGTAAAAAGTATGGAACAATGCTTGTAACTTTTTTGTTCCTATAGTGTGGCAAAGTGATATTGTTTAGAAAAGCTATAAGATATCAACATGTTTTTATATTACTATGATTTTGAATAGGACATGACTTATTTTTAATGGAACATTTTTTCTTTTTTTCATTTGTTTTGGTCCTCGGGTGTCAGAATGTACAGGTAGATGTTTTTGTTGAACTGTAAATTTATTAGGATGCATTATGCCGCATGAAATTTAAACTTAAAAAACCCATTCATAACAAAATTAGTGATGCTATTATTAAATTATAGATGAGTTGTATTTATTACACATCAGCTTCACTATATTGAGGATATGTTTCGCAAACCATCGTTCGCATCTTCGGCTCTAATGCGACTAAAGCTTGATCCGATGGTGTGGGTAGTTCTGGAGTTGCTGCTGCCATCTGTTGATTTTGTGATGAATTTAAATGTGGGGTTGTCTTCTGGCAGGATTTCGAAGTTCATTAGTTGGTTTTTATGTTTTTCTATGTATATTTTCTCCCATATGACGAGTTCACTATATTTTTGTACGTATTTTAGTAATTTGGTGCTATCCTCAATTTCATGATTTTCAGACCAGAAATGAGCTGCTATTGTGGACTTATCAATATTTTTGTATCTTAGGTGCCTAAAATGCTCTTTCTTTCTAGTGCCTATATTTCTTTTTGACCTCCCTATGTAAATCTTTTCACAGTCTTTACACTTAATCTTGTAAATGCCTGACTTTTCTTCTGGTTTTAGCTTGTCAGTATTATTACTGTTAACCCTTTCACCAATATGGACGTCATATGACGTCCAAATTGAAAGGCCCCAAACCGATATGGACGTGTATAGATGTCCTGTGCATACATGCATTTAATGTGTATTTAATTATAATTCTTTTAAACCTTATGTTTTACAGTAAATTTAAATAAATTCTATAAGAAGTAAAAGCTTACCTTTAAAAGTTTTTTCTTGAATGGTACACCTCAAAACAGGGATAAACACACAAGGGCACATCTCCACATTCACGGCAAATCATACTAGTTTCCTTGCGGCACCCCAAACATTTTCTGAAGGGATGCGACTTTTTTCTGTGGGTGGTACCCTTTTAGGAAAATGTTTTCCTTCAAGTCTGAGGGGTGCTGGGGTGGTGGATTTTTTACCCCCAGTATGGAGAGGTCTCTGAATTAGGAAAATGTTTTCCTTCAAGTCTGAGGTGTGCTGGGGTGGTGGATATTTTACCCCCAGTATGGAGAGGTCTCTGAATTTTATACTTCTCAATTAGGCTACAAGCTATTGATATGCGAAAGTCCAGGTACGTCATTGTCTTCCGTGGGTTTAGAGCTCTCCAAATTACTAAACAATTGTATATGGTTATATCCAGCTGATGTAAAAATACTTTTTTATATCTACCATTTGATTGTTTCTCGCAAAGAGGGATATGCGTGTAATACCTGATCTACTAGATCCACTCCACCCATATGCATATTATATTCCTGGATAATATCGGGCTTGAAAATTGACATTTTGTTAGGAGCATCAATTTTTCCAGTGTCAGTCATCAAAATCTTTGAGTTTCAATTGGATAATGCTGTAACAACCCTTCTGTCTTGCCAAGCAACATAGGTCAAGGGTGGGAGCTGATGCACCTGCAGCTCTCCTCTTCTTAGAGCCTTTGTATTCAGATCTTTTGGCAAACCAATACGATTTGAGCATACTGTTCCAATTGCAGATCTACTGAGCATGTATGGCTTAGAAGCAGTTATAAATTCACCTACTAGAGTAGCTGTAGAATCAATAAGTGCTATAGATCAGTTTATCTTGAATTCCAATAAATTTGAGTTCGAAGTTGACAACTTTGAGACAGGCATCTCAGATCACTACGGTCAAAAACTTAAAATAAAATTGCATAATACTTTAAGCAACCCTGGTCAGTCATTAAAAAAGTGTAGGATATACAGTGAAGACAATATTAAATACTTTAACTACTTACTCTCCAAAGAAAACTGGATGGATGTGTATTGCTGCGAAAATGACCTGGATAAATGTTACATCGAATTTGAAAAAATTCTTAATCTCAACTTGAACATAGCCCTGCCTATCACAACTTTGAAAGAAAAAACACATAATAAAACTAAGTGGGTTACTAAGGGTATTCGGATATCAAGCAAAAGACTTCGTTTCCTAAGTAGACTAACTAAACATAATCTTGCTTCCGATGATTTTAAACAATATTACATAAAGTATAAAAAAATATACAACAGAGTAGTCAGGATGGCTAAAAAACTCTACAAGGGTACTCTGGTAAATAGCTCTTTAAACAAATCAAAAACTATATGGAATGTTATAAAACATGAGATTGAGGGGAAAAAAAGGAAAAATATTGATTTTAGTGTGAATATAAATGGTAGGCAAGTATCTAATCCATTAATGGTAGCTCATGAATTTAACCAATATTTTTCGACCATTGCAGAACTCATTAGAAAGAGGGAAAACGTAGCTATCAATTCGTGCTTAATTACCCAAAATAATCAAATTCGGGAATCTTTATATTTTTTACCAACAACAGAAGCAGAGCTACTCTCCATTATTAAAAGTATGAAACCCAAAAAATCTGTTGGCCTGGATGATTTTTCTAATATGCTTCTAAAAAATTGCGCTTTGCATCTGGTTAAACCATTATGTCATATTATAAATATATCACTCTGTGAAGGTCACTTCCCTGAGAATCTAAAGGTCTCAAAAATTAAACCACTGTTTAAAAAGGGTTCTAAATCTGATTGTGAAAATTATAGGCCAATATCTATTTTATCAGTTTTTTCTAAAGTAATTGAAAAGGTGGTGTACAATAGAGTCTTAGCATTTCTAAATAAATATGATATTATATCGAAAGTGCAGTACGGGTTCCAGCAAGGGAAATCAACAAGCTCAGCACTACGAAACGTTATTGAAGATATACTAAAAAATCTAGACAGCGGGAATCAATGCATGGGACTATTTCTTGATCAGTCAAAGGCCTTTGATCTAGTCGACCGTGATATATTATTACACAAGTTGTATAATTATGGTATCAGAGGAGTTCCATTTGAATGGTTTAAATCGTACCTAATAAATAGAAAGCAGTTAACCGAAATTGAATATGTAGTAAATGGTTCGAAGGAGATTAAAGCTGCTCGCTCTAGTGTAAAAAACATTAAATATGGAGATTCAACTGTATTGGAACACCACAGTGAAGCGAAAAGTTATTAAATTTTAGACAACATTAAAAACCTACTTCACAGTAATAATACTGATAAGATAAAACCAGAGGAAAAGTCAGGCATTTACAAAATTAAGTGTAAAGACTGTGAAAAAATTTACATAGGGAGGACAAAAAGAAACATAGACACTAGAAAGAAAGAACACTTCAGGCACTTAAGATACAAAAATATTGATAAGTCCGCAATAGCAGCTCATTTCTGGTCTGAAAATCATGAAATTAAAGATAGCACAGAATTACTAAAATACGTACAAAAACATAGTGAACTCGTCATATGGGAGAGGATATACATAGAAAAACATAAAAACCAACTAATGAACTTTGAAATCCCGCTAGAAGAGAATCCCACATTTCAGTTCATCACTAAATCAACAGATGGCAGCAACAACCCCAGAATTACCCACACCGCTGGATCTAGCGTCAGTCGCACAAGAGCCGTAGATGCAAACGAAGATTTGCGAAACATGTCCTCAAAATAGGTACGAAAGTGAAGCAGATGTGTAAAAAATGCGGCTCATCTAAAATTTAATAATTAAATATGGAGTTCCGCAGGGCTCGGTATTGGGTCCCTTATTGTTCCTATTGTATATTAATGACCTGGCCAAAAGCAACCAATGCATTAATACTAAATTTACTCTGTTTGCTGATGATACCAGTGTTCTCATTTCTGGGAAAAACAAACAAGAACTCAAAGCAAACGTTGATGGGGTAACAGACTATGTTTCAAATTGGTTTAAAGACAATAAACCTATTATTAATAAGAGCAAAAGCATCGCTGTAGGTTTCCATCATAAAGTCAACAAAAATGTAAGTTTCCCTAATATATGCTTAGAGAATGAATCAGTAACTACTACAGATAAAATTAAATTTCTTGGAGTTTGGGTAGATAGTAATCTAGATTGGGGAACTCATATTGATGCTTTATCCAAAAAACTATGTCAAACTTGTTTTGCACTATATACTTTAAGATCATCAGTCAATCTTGATGTGCTTAAAATAGCCTATTTTGCCTACTTTCACTCGCAGTTATCCTATGGCATAATATTCTGGGGAAAGACGAGCTATACGAAAAGAATGTTTATAATACAAAAGAGGGCCATACGTTTAATGATGAATCTTTCCAGTACCACAAGTTGTAGACCTTATTTCAGATCATTGAATATTCTGTCAGTTCCATCTATATATCTCTATGAGGTGCTGGTGATCGCTCATAAACAGTTAAATATTTTTGTCACAAACGCTGAAATACATAGTCACAACACTAGAGGTAAATCACATCTTCATGTTACAGGGCATAAGAGAACCCTCTATGAAAAAAGTATACACTATAACTGTATTAAATTGTACAACAAACTTCCTCAATATTTCAAAGAATTACCAAATTTAACAATATTTAAAAGGAAATTAAAGAAGTATCTAATACAAAGATGTTTTTATTCAGTAAATGAATACCTTGATGAACAGTGAATCAATTTTGTTAGACATATGTATTATATATATTCAATTGTAAATACTATCACCTTATTTGTTTATCCGATATACATGTGTTTACTGTTAATCTGTAATGTAAAATTGTATTGACGAAGCCGATATTTCTGTAATTGGAAATCTTATGGTGAATAAATTTGATTAGATTTGATTTGATTTGCATTTGTTTTTCTTTTGTGTAAGACCATGAATAATTTAGGGGAACTGTACCAATTATCTAAATATACAGTCCTACCCTGATCAAGTACAGATTCCATCAGGTGCATTACTATGGAACCAGATAACCCCAAATTTTTGTCTCCGGTGTTATCAGTCCCTTGGCCAGTGTCTATGCAGCTATTGTAAAGATATCCTGTTTTACTTTCACATACATCAAAGCTCTTTATGCCAAATCTGGCCCTCTTTGTTTTGATGTATTGTTTCCAACCTAAACGGCCCTTCCAAAGCATCAGGCTTTCATCAACAGTGATATTTTCACTAGACACATAATTTTCTTTGAATTTTGAAATAATGTAATCAAAAACTGATCTGATTTTGGATAGTTTATCATTGACATTTTCTGTGCAGGTGAAATGAAGGAAGCGCAAAATGGAAGTAAACCTGTTATTTGACATGCATTTCCCAAAAAATGGGGTAGCTAGCTTGTCGTCTGTAGACCAGTACATGTGTAGCGTAGGTTTACGAATAACACCCATGAGCATAATTAGACCAAGTAGTCTGTAAATCTCATTCATTGCTACTTCTGTCCACTTCTGCAATCTACTCTTAGGTCCTAAATTGCTTTAGCAATCAGGTCTTCCTTCACCCTACTCGCATATACATTTGTTTCCGAAACAATGAGAGACAGTAAGTCAGTAGTAAAAAATTTTGTGAAAATGTCAATTGGTTGGCTGTCAGAAATTAGCTGAGTATGCGGTTGTACACCAGAGGTTGTGCTCGTGAACGTATGTCTATTTGTGTTAGAGTTATTTTGACACCTCCATAATGTTGATTCTTCACGAACACCTGTCGGAAATGAGTCATTTTCCTCCTCACTGCTACCTATATCCTCAACACCCCCCTCAAAATCTGAAAACTCGCCATCAATGTCCAAGTCACTGTCTAACAGCAAAAAGTCTGATGTAATATCAGAAGCCCGCACTCGTCCTACACTAGCTAATTGATTTGCTACATTACTAGTTAAAGCCATGATTAGCACTGAGGAAACTATTTCAACTGTATCGAGATTTAACTGTATTGGAACACCACAGTGAAGCGAAAAATTATTAATTTTTAGATGAGTCGTATTTTTTACACATCTGCTTCACTTTCGTACCTATTTTGAGGACATGTTTCGCAAATCATCGTTTGCATCTACGGCTCTTATGTAAAAAATACGACTCATCTAAAAATTAATAATATTTCAACTGTGTTTTAGCTACAGAAATTGCTTGCAACTCTGACGCAGTCTAAATTACTATATGAACTGAGCGAAGAAAAAAGTTACGTCAGCTAACATAAACTTCCGTTGTACAATTAGAGAGATGCTGACGGAGTTTTCTTTCCAGCATGTATAATGCAATATAAACAGTTATTATTACATGTTAGCATAAACTGAAACCTATAAACCTTGAACCCAACACTTCGTTTATTCAGCTGATATACACATATAGTTTGTAAAACAAAAGTACTCAGAATTAGGGGCATTCGACGCAAAGAATGACTTTCTTTACAGTGATACAAATTAATGAAATTTCAACGCTTTATTAATATAGTCTCTATTTTAATGATGCCGCAGATGTATACAGGTTTTAATGGACTTTAAACCAGTTTTTGTTTCCCTGAAATAACTTAATAAATACGGAAGATACGAATATTTATTTATGAAGCATTTTTGCAGCATTTAACAATTTAAATGTCTTGTTCTGTTTATTGGGTATCCGTTCCCGGCCGTGCAGGGTTTAAATGACCATCGGCGAAGCTGTTAATTTGGTTTTTAATGTTGTAATTGTGGTGTTCCAATACAGTTAAATTTCGATATAGTGATGCTATGTTGTAACACGTGATGAATTCACTTCAAAAGTTGCTCAAATGGCCTCCATTTACTGACAAACAATGCCAAAGTCTGTCTTTGAAATTAGTTGATATTTCCAGCAACACTGTTTGCCTGATCAGCTGCATTTCTTGCCCAATCCTTCGCTTTAACTCTTCAAGATCTCTTGGTCAGTCCTTATAAACCTTCCACTTCAAATATCCCAACAAGAAAATGTCTAAGGGGTTCAGGTCAGGAGATGTTGACAGTATTTCAATTTGTTTTCTTTCTGTAAGTTGTACCATGACTAATTTCTTTCAGGAAGATTTTGCAATGAAGTAAGCATTGTTGTCATTAGTTTAGCTTTTGTCTGTATTTGTTCAATCCAAAGCCACATATTGAAGTAGCCTACTGCATTGTTTAATTCAAAACCTACTCAATTTGAAGTAATGATGCACTTTCCTTTGCTCACTATACATGCAGTAAGGTCCTAATTAATTTAAATTGCAGTTTGAAAGGATATTAGTTTGTATGTTCTGAGACTTGAGAACTGCAGAAAAAAGAAATGTTGAAATGTTGCCATTAAAAAAAAAAAAACCTCACACCCTTTATTTGTAATCATAGAAATGTAAGGGTATGTTGATACGAGGGCTGATCAACAAAGACTGAGATTGACTTTTTCCTTTTGCTTCCGTGATAGTTTCTTATCTGTAACATAAATATTTGAAAATAGCATCTTTTGTGTATAATGTCCATAGGTGGCAGCACTCTCGCATTTGTAGATTGCTAATAATGCTCTGTTTTGTAGACGCTACATGCATTTCACATACCAGACAATGGAGTGACACGTCTCTTTGCTGATGGAGGGAATGCTTTTTTAAATCAATTATCACCGGTGATGAGTCAGGCTGCATCATTGTGATCCTGAAGGAAAACAAGCCAGCACAGTGTGGAAATCACCAGGTTCTCCAACACCAAAAAAGGGCAAAGATGGTTCCATGTGCAGAGAAAGTGATGATCACATTTTTTGACTGTGAAGCAGCATGCAGTTCCCCCTCACACTATTGTTACAGCAGCATGCTACAATCAATATTGACTACACTGAGGAAGCACATTGCAAAGAAATGACCAGAGCTTTCTCGGACGGGATGGCAACTTCATTATGACAATGCACAGCCTCACGTCGCAATAAAAGGTCATATAATTTCTGGCTCGATTCAACATTACCTGTGCACCGCATCCAGCTCGTAGCCCTGATTTTGCACCCTGTGAGTTTTTTATTTCCATCACTAAAGATACAGTTTAGGAGCATTCGATTTGAGAACTCTAAAGCAGTACTCAAGAAAAGTGAGGTGATTCTCGAGAAACTGACAAAGAATGGTCTGCAGCATGTGTTCAAGGACTGGCAGAGCCGCTATTAAAAGTGTATAGAAGTAGGAGGATACTACTTTGAGAAAGATCATGTAAACAATGAAATGGAGTATTAAACATCTGTGAAAAAAATCATTCTGTCTTTTTTGATCAACCCTTCTTGTATATTACAGGTTTTCTGAAAAATATCACTTTATAGAGTTGCAACAGCAGGGTTACAAGCATTGTTCCATACTTTTTACTCACCCAGTATACATCTTCTACACTTTTTATGTAAAACTAATTTTCTATTCATGTTAGTTAGACAAGTGCTATCCCATTCCTCAATTGCATATTTTCGAGGTCGATGTATTATTCCTTATAGGTTAATTTTTGATGTGCATTTAAATATTTTGCTAGATTTCTTAGTCTGTAAAGATTTCTGCTTATCTTCTTGCATACATAAGCAACTAATCGATGTGATGTCTAAAGGTTAGGTTCTCACCTAAGAACTTTATTTTATGTAATGTTGGATATGCCCACCATTTACTATTATATTAACCAGAGCATACGCATACATTACAGTGATTGATGTTATTCCTTCTTCTTCTTCACCTCTCCGTTCTGTCTTTCAGCCTCGTGTCTTCTATACATTTTCTGTACTGTTCTCTATCCTGTATCTTCCTCTTCAACTCAGTCATTTCCATCCCTCTTTTCCTTGCTATTTCTCCAATATATTGCTTCCTTTCTTTTCTCTGTCTTCCTCATTACCTTCTTCTTCCTTCAGTGTTGCCTAAAATACTTGTGTCTTTCGCTGATTATCCATTCTAATTAGGTGTCTATACCATGTTATATTTCTTACCTCTACCTCTTCCGCCAAAAGTTCTATTTTTAGATTTTCCTTAATAATTTTATTTCTAATTCTGCCTTTCCTTGTTGGCCCTTCCACTTTCCTCTGATATTTTATTTCTGCTGATGTTGTTCTACTTTTATGTTTATCTAGCATTATCTACATTTCTGATCCATACAATAGAGTAAGTAAATTTACTGGTTTATATAATTGAATTTTCACATTTTTTTTATGTTTCTTTCTTTCCAATTATTGTATTGCAGATCAGATAATACATATAATTTGCCTTATTTACTTTGTTGTTCATTTCATTGTCTATTATATTGTCAGTGGAAATTACTGTACTCAGATATTTTATGGTGTTTACTTGTTCTTATTTTTCATATTTCCATTCTATTTTTATATCTTCACTTTCCCCAACCTTCATTACTTTACTTTTATTTCTATTTATTTTCATTTCTCTCTCTTCTAATGTACTTCCAATTCTATTATCTAGCCCCAGTTGTAAATCTTGAACATTACTACTAATTAGTAATATATCATCATCATAAACCAGTGAATGAAGTTATACTGGTCTCAATTTCCAATTACTGCTTTAAATTTATTAGTTCTCCTCTCATAGTGCTTTATTATTTGATCCACAAATACTATAAATAGTAGTGGTTTGAGACTGTCCCCATGTTTCATTCCTCTGTCCCTTCTAAAATTACCACTTGTTTTCCTATGCTAATGTACTCTTGCATGCACATTCATGTATACACTTTGAATAACTCTTAAGAGTTTCTTTGAGGTTCCAATATTTATTAATGCTATCCAAATTTTGTTTTTTGGAACTGTATCAAATACGGCGGTCAGATAGAGGAAAGCTAAATGTGCTTCTTCAACTTCGTTTTATCAGGTATCTAATACAGCTTATGTGATCTTGTGTTTGATCTCCCGACTTCTATGCCACTTGTTTGTCCTCCAAATGATGCTCTATTTCTCTTCTTAACTTCATTTTTAGTATACTGGTGTAAATTTTAAGGATCATCTTGATACGTCTGACTCCTTAAAAGTCAGTGTTATAATTTCACACAATTGTTGGGGAAACAGCAACTTATTTTACAAGGATACGTGATATATGTTATTCTTATAATACATCCTATATTTTGGCATTTTATTGCCTAATTCTGTCCATATTCACTCAAGTTTCAGATGCACATTCTCTATACCTTTGCAAAGGAGCCTCAAAATGTGTGTTTCCGTGAAGTTTTAATGTTCATCTTTGTGTGAAATGTAATACTTCCCAACATAAGTTATGTGTAAATACAGAAAGTAAATACTAATTATAAATGCATCATTCATGTTCCCCTTGTGTGATACTGAGAAATGATATTAATTTTTCTTACCTGATAATCATGGAAGGTATAATTTTAGAAAACTGACAAGGACTCATATAAAATAGGAGCTCTATTGTATAATACATTAATTTGCAATTCAGAACACTGAAGATTCAAAATTTATACCTGTGTTAAAATCATTTCTGATAGGTAAATGCGTATACAATACTACTGAATTATATCTACTGTATTTTTGTAGGTATATAAATAATCACTTTTGTAAATAACTTACGTATCAACTGAGTTTTATAGATATGATTGAATGTCAGATACTATTGACAATAAAGACATTATTATTATTATTATTATTATTATTATTATTATTATTATTATTATTATTATTATTATTATTATTATTATTATTATTATTATTATTATTATTATTATTATTATTATTATTATTATTATTATTATTATTATTATTATTATTATTATTATTATTATTATTATTATTATTATTATTATTATTATTATTATTATTATTATTATTATTATTATTATTATTATTATTATTATTATTATTATTATTATTATTATTATTATTATTATTATTATTATTATTATTATTATTATTATTATTATTATTATTATTATTATTATTATTATTATTATTATTATTATTATTATTATTATCATTATTATTACTGTTGCATTCATTTTTCCTTGTTTTATTGATCACTTTCCCTTCCAAAATATAGATTTCTTTTATCACACTACATAAAGAACATACATAAAGTATTACAAAAATAAGTAAGTAAAAGACGCTTCATTTCTAATATGAAATACTTGTAAATCTCCTGCATTATAAAATAGAGAATGCTGAACTCGTTTTTTAAAGGATACTTATATTTTGGATTTCAAGAAATTGCTTCTGCTTTTGAAAGAAGCTTGTTTGTTATTTTGTTTGTTCATTTGTTCTCATCACTGAGCAGCGCTCTAGGACACTGAACACGTCATATGAAAACAGCCTCCCCAATTCGGCTTAAACCATTTTAAATACCACCACCATACATCAAAATATGTTATACTCACAGATACAGGATTTGCTGGAACAGGCATTAAAAAGTTTGTAGCATAAGGATAATTAATCATTGCCAAATTAATATATACATTGACCAACCAATCTTTGAGAGCAACTACTTCAGAGTCATTCTTTAGTGGCTTGCACATGGTCCAATTTGAAGACAACCATGCTTTTCCAGCATCTGTAATTGTAAACAACAAGAGTGTTTATTGGTAAATGTGTTACAATCGAGTGCCCTTATTTTAAATGTTAAGACACATTTTGGCAACCGCTAATTGAAAAGAACATTTGGGCAATGCTCCAAGGAAATAAATATTCACTTTTTGACCAAATGAGGGGCAGCTATGAAAGAAAGAAGCGGTCATCATGTCAATAACTGCATATTAATTATATGATGATTTTTGTTTCTTTTTTTTTTTTCTTTTCTGTAATTTATGTTCTCCAACATTAGGTCATATTGGACGATGAATGGAATCGGTGAAACGATGCTCAAATGACCCCAGGGTCCATGGAGCTTAGAGATGATGATGATTTTTTTATTGTAATTTACATCCTCCAACGTTGTCATTGAATCGGTGAAACGATGCTCAAATGAGCCCAGGGTATATGGAGCTTAGAGATGGTGATGATGTATTTAAATGTGTGAGACAGGTTGCTTTCTATAATTTTATTAAACTAAGATTGTGCCAAATTTTAAAGGACAAAGTTTACTGCTATTGCTGTATTGAACTTTTACAGCATAAATTTGCTTCTTTTAACACTTTCAGTCATTCCCCAGAGTTTATTAAGAACCTGCAACAGATGTGACTTTGTGGGTTCATAAAATTGAAAGTCCAATTTGCAAAAATTCAAAATGCTCTTTATTTCCGTAGAAACACACTTTGGTTAACCCTTACAGTAGCAAAATTACGTAACATACTCAAATAAAATCGTCAAGGTCGTTGACCACAAACAAAGAGCAATTTCAAAACACAGCTGCATGCGGATGATTCTCCAGTTCCGATTACAACTCTCTCATTACGACTGTTTACTGGCGAGTAGCTTGTTTATATACCTCTACTCATATTTCTAGAATGAACAAAACGGCACTAGAACCTTCCAGTTATCTATCTTTATCTGTTTCGGCAAGCTTTTATCTCCGCGCTGTAGTATCTGTCTCTTTGTGCACGTCAGCCACGCTTATTGCAACAATGCTCACGACAATATTATAACATAGGTGAGTATTGCTTTATACCATATTTGTTTAAGGAAACATAACACCACACAAGAAACACTCCTTATACAATTGCAAAATCGTTGTTTATGATGTAATACATAAAATTGCTTCAAAGATCAGAAGAGTTTAGAATTATTTACGGCAATTTTGAAGTTTTAGCAGTTGTATTTTATTCTGAAAACTTTAAATTGGAATTAACACTGTGAGGTAATGTAATAATTAAAATTATGTATACAGTGAGTGGACTGAGACACTCTGTACTTCACATGCCACAAATTTTCTTTCAATGCATTTCGCCGCCACTTGAAGGCATTATCAAGAAATTGTCAACTCATTGTCGTATTACAATATTCCCATTTCGAAGTGGGTATACAACCTGATGGTCCCTACCTACAATGCAACAGTTCTCAAGAGACCATTTTGTGATTAGTTGAACCTATGAGTGGGACAAATAGAAGTTGTATTTTATGTTCTGCCAAAGACATTTGACTTCATTGCAAAAGAAAGAAAATAAAAAGGTTAAGTATGTTAGATTTAGAGGTCATAGCTACATAAAAGCAAGATTAAAGTTTGATATCCTTACCTGTGCTGGTAACATTGTCAAGTGCTTTCCAGGAATGTTGTATAGATTCAGCACATTCCTGTCCTGATATATTGAAAGATGATGTTACAATACGGTAAAATGCTTCGCAGGGTGTCAAGCCTGGAAATTGCCAAATTGGTGCTGAAGATGCTATTGCCCTGAAAAATTAATAACATTTACTGACTAAATAGTAAAGAGATTACCATAAATCAGTTCTTGGTGCATTTTTAATTTCTCTAATGTGTGTACTTACGTTTACTGTGAAGTCTCAAGTTTTTAGTTGAAATATTAAACTTCTATTTATTATATGTTTTGAAGCCCTTGAATGTAACCAAGAAAAAAAGAAAAGAAAAGAAAAAAATATGTAGTTGTGTACATACATGCATATATGTGTGTATTACTATAAATATGCAACACAAAGATCATTTAAGAACCATGTTTATTATAAACAAACTGATCAATCGGCCGTAGCAGATCATTTTTGGTCGTTTAACCATGAACTAAATCCTGAAGTTAAATTAATAAAACAATTAAATTGTCCGATAGATTTAATGGTATGGGAAAAGATATTTATTTTAAAAAATAAACATCGCGTATTGAATTTTGAAATACCAGCAGTTGATTCTGTTCTTAGGTTTGTTCCATTTTCATATTTTGGTAATACTGAAAAAACATAGTAACATAGTAACCTTTATCCTTGACAACGAAGTGTATTGGCTGAAGATGCAAGCCAAGGTTCGTGAAATCGATCTAAACTAGTAAGAAAAATTGACATCATTTTCTTAAGATAAGCAAAGTTTTTTGTTACAAATAGCTATATTTGTGTAATACGTATTTGTTTATTACAATGTTTCTGTTTCGAAGTGGGTATCCTATTGTGCAGTGTATCCAGGATGCCCTCCACATTTTACATGCCTCCGGCATTAGCATGGTGTGTGCATGGATTCCTAGTCAGTAGTCACATTGATTCTTAGTTATCTTGCTGGGGAATGAAATGGCAGATTCAGCAGCAAAGATGACTACAACGCAGCCCAGGGCTAGATACCATTTGTTACATCAGAAGATTTTAGAGCTGTATTGTGGAGAGCCATGCAGTCGTCATTGATTCTTAGTTATCTTGCCGGGGAATGAAATGGCAGATTCAGCAGCAAAGATGACTACAACGCAGCCCAGGGCTAGATACCATTTGTTACATCAGAAGATTTTAGAGCTGTATTGTGGAGAGCCATGCAGTCGTGCTTGCGGGAAGTGTGGTCTGCTCTCTATGGAAATAAAATGTGAACATTGAAGGAACTTCAGATTCACTGGGTTACTTCCTGTCTTTCATCTTGTTGAGAGGTAATGAGTTTGGCTCGGTTGCACATTGGCCATTGCATTTTTACTTAGTAGTTTGTGTAACTATTGCATAACTAAAACAAATAGTTATTTAAGCTAGTTGGTGGAAATTAATCATTTCTTCACACTAGCCGTATAGTCTAAGGTTTTGGATAGATAAGAGTCAACCTGTAAGGTTCAATACCATGGCCAGGATTTGAACCATGGATCTCATGGTTTCTGTCCAATTGCTGTTACCCATTGAGCTACCATGACCAACGTGCTGTCCTGACATTAAATTCTCCAATTGACTCATATATTTTCCTGGTAAACCACTAGGGGCTCTCGTATTCGAGAAACACCACTGTAAGTATATTAAGAAGAAATATCCAAAAGCTTAGTCTATATAAGGCTAGTGTAAAGAAATGATTAATTTCCACCAATTAACTTAAATAATAAGAGTTTAATGGTGAAGCCTGGGAATCAAGTACTTACAATAGTAAGTTGTCACAAGCAGTGCATCTCGAATACAAGAGCCCCTAATAGTTTACTGGGGAAAATATATGAGTCAATTGGAGAATTTAATGTCGGGACGGCCCTTTGGCCATGGTAGCTCAATGGATAAGAGCAACTGGCCATGGCCATGGCATTGAATTTTTCAGGTTGACTCTATCTATCCAAATAGTTATTTGTTTAGATGGTAGCATGCTGCAGTTTGTCCATTTTGCAACAAAGCTTTATCCATTCATCACATGTTGCTAGTGTTTTTGCTCAGCACATCTTTGAACGAATGTCTCTGCAGCTGCCAGTTAGCTTTGCAGAGATGCTGGGGGATAACAACAAAGCAGTAGAGAAGGTTTTTAAGTATTTTTCTAAGTTGGACTTAAGTGGAAAATTTAGTGAAGATTTTTTTATGCCCTTTGGCCTTATCCTTAATTATGTACATGTATTTTATTTGTGATTTTATTTACAGTTTTATTAATTTATAGTATTGTTTTTATCTGGCTTTTGCCATGAATAGGTTTTTAAAGGGCGCTGATAACCGCTGCAGATGGGCACCCTTATATACTCATCTATCTGTCTATCTATCTAACTATACAGTCTGAAGGTCCCTACCAGCAATGCAATAGTTCTCAAGAAACTCTTTTGTGATTAGTTGAACCTATCATTGGGACAAATAGAAACATCACTGGTGATAATTGGTTTTTTTTAATGTACTTCTTGCTTAAAGGTTGCTCATTGAAATGAAACTCACCTCGGAACCATGAGGAAGTACAATAGAAATCACAGTTAACTTCTTGCCAAATAAAAAAACAGAAGAAAACTCATCTCTATTTGGCTTTCTGAAAGACATGACTGGTTTCATATTGCCCAAAAAAGAACAAAGATGTTATAATTTGATCGATTATGCACCATAAAAAAGCAGTAATTGAAGATATGTGCACTAAAAGGAAATTGGAAATGTTTCACATTTCATAATATGACTAAAGCTGGAGTCAACATGATAGATCAGCTAGTGTTGCTAGAAATACGAGATGTTGGCCCATGGTTAGTTTTTATGATTTCCTCAACATAGTTTCAATAAATGCACAAAGCCCATCATCAGAAGAACAAATAAACAGAATGGATTGTTTAGAAAGTATTGCCTGGAAGATGATAGTGCTACAAATTGCAAGAGGAGCAACAATGCACCAAATACCATCTGAGATTAGAAGGCGTGCAAATGTTTTGTTTGGAAATTCTACAATTTTGGCTTAGCCAAGGGAACGCCAAGGTGACAGAGGATGCTATTTATGCGGAAGAAGCCAGAACACGACAACAAGGAAATGGTGATTATGTAGAAAATGAAGCTAGTTACAGTGAAGCAATGAATACTACACAAATATAAATATTTGCAACAAAAAGCTTCACTTATTTTAAGAAAATGGCATTAATTCTTCTTTCTAATGGAGATCAATTTCAAAAACAAATTGTTTTCATCATCAGTCCATCAATAATGTTTATTCAGCCATATATATAATTTGTAATTTATGCCGTCTAACATTAAGTCATATTGGATGATGAATGATATGGGTGAAATGATGTTCAAATGAATCCAGGATCCATAGAGCTTAGAGTTACCCAAACTTCGTCTTTCAGGATAAGAGAAAACCTGGAAAAAACCTTATCCAGGTAACTCACCGTAACTGAGATTTGAACTCGGGACCTCTTGAATGTGATGCAGACACGCTACCACCACGCTACCAAGGTGGATATGATACATGTTTAACTTCTTTCACTGGAGTAACTTAAAACATAATGTGTACCAGACAAACCTACATACCCAGGAAGAATTAAAACAAAATATTCACCAGGGAAGCCAGCATTTCACAATGTGAACTGCAGTGAGTGATGGATAGTTTCCTAAAGAGATACCAAAAATGTGTGGACAACAACAGTGGCTAGTTTCAGCATCTCCTTTTATAAAGCTGGTGGTAAATAAAGCCAAAAATGTGTGATTTCATCCACACCTTTCTATGATAGCAGCAGTCAGCAATGAGCGCCAATGACATGGACAGGAAACACAGCGTGGTCAGTTCAGACATTTTTGATTCTCACAGTATTATAACATTTTATTTTAGTTATTACATTATTTACATTCAAGAACATTATAAGTTTTAATACTTCAGACTTTTTGTTTCATTTCATCATTTGTACAGTTGCTGTGAATTATATTCATCATATTAGCGGCTTGGACTTCATAAATACTTTGAAACATAATCATATATGTATCCTCATTCACTCATTCACTCTGCTATACTGTGGAAGAGGATATGGAATGACTCCAATTAAAGAAAATATTTTATTGTAAAAACTATTTGCAGTCGGTTTATTGACACTCGTCACTTACTTTTTTTATATTATTGAGGGACTAGTTTCAAAGGCCTTTGCCTCCATTTTCAACCTCTCTCCAACTAGTTGTCCTTTGCAACTAGTCCCTCAACAATATAAAAAGAGTAAGTGACGAGTGTCAATAAATCGACTACAAATAGTTTTTACGATTAATTTTGACATCACTGTTACTAAATTCCTCCAAACACACATAAAATATTTTATGTTCCAGTCAGCATCTCTGGAATGTGAGTTCAATAAATTAACCTCCTCACTACAGCTAATATTAATGTGACCAAATTAAAGGAGCCTTAGTTTGGAAAGAAAAAGTAATTCTCATGGGATATTTGCTTGATAGTCATAATCAGGTATGTGAATCAGTTTATACTGTGCAAATCTCTTGCAGTTTGCACAAGAATAGATAATATTCAGTTTCATCTCAGTGAATTTATTAGCACATGGAAAAAAAAAAGAAATTAAAGAACAAAAGATAATTCAGAACCAGGATAATGGAAGCCGCACCAATGGTTGTGCCAGTTTAATTTGTTGTTTAGCAAGTACTTAAATCAGAATTATTTTTAATACCTACCCAGTTATAATATTTGGATACTTCATTCGAAACCAAGCAGATAACATTCCTCCATAAGAGCCACCAAAAGCTATAACAGGACAAGGTTTTGTTTCGTTGGCCTGTAAATGCGTTATTAGCAATGCAAAATCAGCCAGTGCTTGTTGTGATGTGAGAAATCCAACATGTTTGAGGTCCTAAAATGAAAACATTCACATGAGTTATGCATTTAAAGTTAAGGAAAACTAAGTAACAGTTTATTTGAGTAATTTTGATTTTTCAAGATATTGAGCTTGACTGAAGTGCACACCATTTTTCATTGTTGATAGATCTTGTATTTTATATAAGTATTACAAAACTTGGCAAATACATTGTAGTTTTCATTTATTCTCATGCTTACCGAGTATGATTTGTTGCCAAAAGGTAAGGATTCACCATAGTACCGATGCTCTGCAAACACAATTAGGGCTCCAAATTCTGGTGCAATCTCCCACATAAAACCCTGAAGCAAGAGAAATAAGGTTACAAGGGATCAGAAAATATTCACTATATTAGGTGAATTCCAACTAAAGATAGTGTGATACAGCTCTCATAGCCTGGATGTACCCTTCAGCGCTAGCTTGATTATAATTGGTTGAAGGTTGAAAACTACCTTTTAAAAATCTCTGTTTTCCTAAATATTTTTGGAGGATATGAGGCATGACAAGGTTCGAGGGAAAACTTGGCACTTTGACCTGTTACCTGATGGAGTACATTGTGAGACAAAGGGATGAGGTGAAAGGGTTCTTAGAGAAATATTTGTTTCATAAACAATTCATCTTATTTCTCAACTTCCTTTGAAGGCTATATGCTTGTTCCAATCATTGTCCAGCTTTTTTACCCCATCAGAAAAATAGGTTCTGTTAAACACTGCAAAATACTTGTTGAAAGGTTACATTCACTTCCTCATTTAATGAATATTTCTTCCCACCAAAGTATTAAAATATAAAGTTGACACCAAATGATTCCTTCCTCTTGTCTAATTCTGATCAATAAGGTGGATGAGGAATCAAGTCCAGTTTATGCAGTTTCATCATTGTGATTGCTGATGTATGATTGGATTGGATAAGTGGTGTTTTAGGGCCCGTCGACAACGAGGTCATTTGGGCCCGTGCTGATGTATGAAATGGTGCATTATCGTGATGGTGTAAGAGCATTTCTTTTCTTTTCATGTCAACCTTGGACTGTTTACAGTCAATGCAGCTATCAAATAATCCAACAGTGAAACATAATTATGGTTCTTCCTTTTTCCAAGCAGTCAATGGGGATTTTTGTTACGAATTCCAAAAGATGGTGGCCATCACCTAATCAACTGACAAAATGATCTTTGCTTTCATCATGGCATGTTTTACCAGTCTTTGTTCATTATTTTGACTGCATTTTGACTCTGGATAAATCCAAGTTTCATCAAGGCTTAAAAATTGTCACAAAAAATCTTGCAAATTTTAATTAAGCATCATCAGACACTGCATTGCAATTTTTTCTGTATGTGCTTTTGTTCAGTTATATGCTCACCTCGTATGCAGCTTCTTCATATTTAATTCTCTGCTAGAATATTGTGCATTCACGATCTAGTCTCAGCAATCACTGATTTTTATTTGTGGCCTTGTATTACTTTATCATGGATTTTATCACTGATTTCCTTTGTGGTAATGTCAATTAGATGACAACTGCACTGCAACTTTGGTGGTTGTCCAACTTTAAATAAATAAATTAATCCAAAAGTAAATGGTCTTCAGTGCTGGTGCTGAGTGCACATGAGTTTCATCTAATTTGGTTTTGATTTGTGCAGCAGTGTAACTCTTTAAATAAAAATTTTCGATAAATAAGCCTTATGGAACTTCTGATATTATAGGCATGAATTTATGTATTTCACAATTAACAACTACTGCTTCATATCTATCACTAAAGTAGGTTTTTGTTAGATTTAGGTTAATCTTTATTAACCCATACTACTTAAATTTAATTGTCATAACGGATATTTATGAAAGAGTAGTATTTACATAGGAGAACTTTTCTGTATATAAATTCTATGAATCCTGGTCTAAATTGCACTTCTATTTTGACAAACTTGACTACATGTTTTATGTTTTTATTGAAGATTTTGCACATTTTTGAGCTTTTAGTCTTCACATCAGACCAAATGAGCTAGTCTTGTCTTAAACCTCACACACTCACTCTCTCAACCACAGCATTGCTAAGTAGACACTTCTGGCAAAACAATATTTAATATCTATTTGGACGCCGAGCAGGATGGCTCAAGCAGTTTCAACTGTGGCTCACATTCAGGATGGCTGGGCTTGATTCGCTGGCTGAACTACCTGACCCATGGATTCTTTGACAGTTTCCGAGGTTGCAGGTAAATGCTGCATAGGTTAATTACATCCCCCGAATTTCCTGTCTCTGTATTTCATCTTCATTAACATTTTACATCATCTTTCATCTGGTGGTCTCTTTCAGGGTAGCGTGTCTGTGGGTGTCTCGGCAGTGTATGGCAGGATGATATGTTCTGAGTAAAACATCCTCCTCCAGTTGGACGGTCTTCAAACCTGGTCTCATGGTGGGACCATTTCTGAACCACAATAAGGTGGGATGTCCACTGTCCTGGCCTGCTGGAGATTTTCCATCTGGTAAAGTGTAGGGACCCTGTCTTCATGGTTCCTTGGGAAAGCTGCCCTGTGTCTTCTCTCGTCTCATCCTTCCTCCTGGGTGACCCACTTGGGTGCACAGGTACAATAGACTACATTTGGACCTCCATGCCAAATCTCCTCTTAAAGTAGTCCAGTCCAGCCATTTGGACAAACAGCACTGATAATAATGTAACCTAACTACATTGTTCCTTTTGTGGAGAGAGTACCTTTGCACAAGCAAGACATTTTTTATTGTTTTTGAAGTGATAACTTTTTCTAAATATTTGGTTTTATGAAAATAACATATAAAGGGCTATTAATTTATAGATGAGTCATATTTATTACACATCTGCTTCACTTACGTACCTATTTTGAGGACATGTTTCACAAATCATCGTTTGCATCTTCGGCTCTTATGCGACTAAAGCCTGATCCAGTGGTGTGGGTAATTCTGGAGTTGCTGCTGCCAGCTGTTGATTTAGTGATGAACTTAAATGTGGGATTCTCTTCTGGCGAGATTTCAAAGTTCATTAGTTAGTTTTTATGTTTTTCTATGTATATTCTCTCCTATATCACGAGTTCACTATGTTTTTGTACGTATTTTAGTAATTCTGTGCTATCTTCAATTTCATGATTTTCAGACCACAAATGAGCTGCTATTGCGGACTTATCAATATTTTTGTATCTTAAGTGCCTGAAGTGTTCTTTCTTTCTAGTGCCTATGTTTCTTTTTGTCCTCCCTATGTAAATTTTTTCACAGTCTTTACACTTAATCTTGTAAATGCCTGACTTTTCCTCTGGTTTTATCTTATCAGTATTATTACTGTGAAGTAGGTTTTTAATGTTGTAATTGTTTTTTGGTGCCAATGTTATATTGTATTTCTTGAATATTTTTTGGAACTTTTTTGTGGCCCAGTGGTGGTAAGTAAATTTAGCAAATCTAGTTTCTTGTTTTATTGGTGTGAGAGCTGTGATCTGTTTTAATCTCTTTTAAAATTTGAATGATTTTAGTTTTTTATCTACAAGGTTTTTTTCCATATCCATTTTTAACTGCCGTTTTTAATATTTGATGGTATTCTTTTTTATATTCTTGCTGGCTGAGGGGTAGATTTACTAATATGTGTGTGAGACTGTTGATGGTGGCATGTTTGTGTGGAATTGGGTTGAAACTATTTGCTTTGATGTAATTATCTGTATGTGTTGCTTTTCTATGAATACCAAATTCTAGTTTTTCATTGCTTTTTGTGATTTTAAGGTCCAAAAAAGTTAGAGTACAGTCCTCTTCAGTTTCTACATAGGGAGGACAAAAAGAAACATAGGCACTAGAAAGAAATAACACTTCAGGCACTTAAGATACAAAAATATTGATAAGTCCACAATAGCAGCTCATTTCTGGTCTGAAAATCATGAAATTGAAGATAGCACCAAATTACTAAAATACGTACAAAAACATAGTGAACTTGTCATATGGGAGAGAATATACATAGAAAAACATAAAAACCAACTAATGAACTTTGAAATCCCGCCAGAAGAGAATCCCACATTTAAGTTCATCACTAAATCAACAGATGGCAGCAGCAACTCCAGAGTTACCCACACCACTGGATCAAGCTTTAGTCGCATAAGAGCCGAAGATGCAAATGATGATTTGCGAAACATGTCCTCAAAATAGGTACGTAAGTGAAGCATATGTGTAATAAATACGACTCATCTATAAATTAATATTATTTCGCTTCACTGTGGTGTTCCAATACAGTTAAATCTCGATATATAAAAGGCTCTTCACATTTCACTTAATGTAGTGAATAATTTTGTGCTATTAATCAATATATTTTAGTTATTCATATAATGTAAATAAATTTGTTCTATTTTGTTGGTGAACTCTGGAAGGAGAGCTTCCTCTGGACCACGGCCCACAAGCTCAGATAGTCATTTTCTAAGTAATGACATCAGCCATGAAAGCCTATTGAAGTCAAAGTACAGTTAATATAATGGTTTAACATTTCCTTCATGATTAGTGTATAGAATGTATACATAGTTTTTAAATTAATTGCAATCTATTAGTACATATATACTATAAACAATGTTAAATAAATAACTTGATATGTCCAAAATCAATATGTATTTGATATGCTTGATTAATAAGTATCATCACCATCACTAATCACCAACATCATCAGCTTGCAAAACTTCTTTAAATCACAATGTGGAATTTTCAATCCCTACCCCTTGAGAAGCAATTCCTCCAGTAAGGATGCATTAACAAAGGAAATTTCTTCTGAGCTTCAATCTATTCAGGTATTTAATTTACTCACTGTGTTTTCTGCAAACATCCTAATGTTGCCTTCATTGCCAGTGTAGAAGAAGATCGGCAGCTGATATCCAGATTTCCAGTATGTAGCATTCACTAGATACCGTAGTCGAAATGTTGCATTAGAAGCATAAGAGAAGTGATCAATCTGAAGAAAAAAAAACTACTATTAAGAAATTGCATGTTTTCCTTATTTGAGAAATCTTATTATCTAATACATAAATGTTATCGTTTTAACTGCATCATTGCTATTTTATCTTTCATGCTGCCAAGCAGTAGAGGGTGATAGTTTTTTTCTGGTGTAAAAATCCTTAGCATGGTTTTCTTCAGAACGGAAATAAAGCTGTTTGTCCCATGTTGTAGATTTACAGCATGTAGAAGAGGCTCAGGTCTAGTATAGGTAGATGCCTCTGAGCAAAATTAAGTAATCTTTCATGCCCAACATACAATTGGACACTGAAGGCCACAGCAGTTAATGAGTGTCCGTGAATAAAAATTAAATTTCCTATATTATTTTTCTTCTCATAGGAGAATCAGGGATATTGGTTTTACATCCTCTTAAAATACAATTACACTTAGGTCATTCAATAATTAATGGCAACATTTGAATTAACAACAAAACAAAAGATTTTTGAAGCAGTCATATTATTGCAGTGCTTAGAAGTAATCTCCTCCAACATGAAGAACTCACTTCCACATATTAGGGAGCTGACAGATGCCATCCACAGCGTCTTGTCCTAATATATGAACAGACTGCTGTACTGCTGCTATAATTGCCTGTCTGGTTTTAAAGCGAACTCCTATATGTGGTAATTTCATTTTTGCAATTAGGTCAAAATCACATGGGCTCATATCTGTCCAACAATGATGTTCTTCCAGCAGTGCTGTAACAGCATTCACATGCACATCATCATTTGCTGATTGCGGTTTGCCAGTTCCACGTTTTTGATGAACGTTTTCCCTTCCTCTACGAAATGCATTCGCCCACCTAACCACGGTACGATATGGTAAAGTCTGTCTACCACAAGCTTCCAATATTTCTGTTTGGCATTGTCGAGCATTGATAACTCTTCGAACCTGAATTTTAATGAAGCATCTCTGTTTGTATTTACTAAACATATTTAGAGCACCAAAGATAACATCCTACAATTAAACTTACTAAAAATGTCTTATTAAATGAAATTATTGTCTTCAAACTCACAGCTGCCCTCCTCGGTAGCGTAGATGGTAGCATGTCAGGCTCCCATTCAAGAGATCCCGAGTTCGAATCTCGGTCAGGGTGAGTTATCTGGATAAGGCTTTTTCCGGGGTGTTTCCCTTGTCCTTCAAGAGAATGTCGGGTAACTCTAAGCTCCATGGACCTTGAACTCATTTGAGCATCATATCATCCAATTCATTCACCATCCGATATGACTTAACGTTGGAGGACGTTAAAAAAAAACCTCACAGCTAACAAACATTAGATGCTCTTATTTTTCATTGTTATCAGCTTACATGATTTACCGCTGATAGCGCCAGATACAGGCAGTGTTGCCACTAATTTTTGAATGACCCATGTATTTGACTATTCTCTATCATTGCAAGTTCAGCTTATCTTTCTTGAAGAAAATAGATGAAGCCATTCCACCGGTGCTCCATCTTCATCTCATGTATCATCAGTGTCACCGCCTGTGATGCCGTATGTAGTAAAAGCGGGCGTTAAACACTACACATTGCATTATTCATCTTACATGGCCCAAAATAGTCCCTCCCATACTAGGGACCCATGCTTATTTGCAGACGACTTTGCTGTCTATACTTATCAGCATATTATTAAAATCTCCACATATAATTAATGTCACGAACGCATTGTTGAGGCGAGGTGGCGCGAGGGACGAGTTCAAAGAGCCGGGCAGTACAGTGCGGAGATAAAGGCTCGCCGAAACTGTGGGGGAAGGAGACGGATTTCTGGATAGTTCGTCTTTCTTCTAGCGCCGTCCTGATTGTTTGAGAACATTCCGGATAGTGAGTAAGCTATAAATAAGGAAGCCGCAGCTCGTCAAGGGGACAGTTGTTAATAATTTAATAATATTTATTGAGGTACTAAGCTTTTACAATTTTTTGGACTGCCCTGTGTTTTGGCTCAGGCCACTGCTACACAGGACAGTCCATTAAGTATATTTACCGACGTGTTACAATATGTGTTATTACAGAATAGTCACTTATTATTCCTTCTCTCTTTTTACAGTCCATATCCACTTGTTTTTTACCTTACTTAAAAACTGACCTATGTTTTTATAATTTTTGTTTAAAACCTTGATTAAGCTGATTCTATTCATTTTTTATTTTTGACATTCTTTCCTCCACATCTCTGTTTCCTTACAATCAAACAGTATATGTTCTATATCCTCTTTGTCCCCATACAATGGGCACTCATCTTGCGGGTATCCAGGGACAGTTGTTAATTGAACTTGTGTGCGCGAACAGCTGTGTGAACTTTGTGGTCGATGACCTTGCAAGTTATATTGTGTATGTGACGTAATTCTGCTACTGTCAGGTTGACTAAAGTGTGTTTCTACGGAAATAAAGAACAATGTTTGGTGTTTGTAGCCTGGACTTTTAATTTCACGAACTCACAAAGTCACGTTATTGTTTTTTAGTTTATTTTTAAGTTTGTTAGCAATGTTTCAAAAAGTTGAAGATACAGGCTGCTGAAATGAGATTTCTAAGATCAGTAAATGGACGCACCCTTTTAGATGAAGTCTCTAACGATAATATAAGTGAAGAAGTAGAAACAAATTATACATTATAGAAATGAATGTCAGAGACGATCCAAAGAAAAACATCTTATTACAGGCCGAAAGGAAGAAGACATCCGGGAAGACCAAGGGAACGATGATCAGATACATTTTGATGCTGGAACAGGCACTTATGTCTAATCCTTGAATTGCAAAGATCTTAGCTGGTCATCGCATATAGAACAGCTGTAGGCACGGCGTGACCGTTTCCCTAAATATATACAAGTACTAAGGTGACAAATCGGGGGAACTTATCGCATTGTGTTGCTACGACTGTACGATGAGTGATCCGATTCAAATTAGACTAGGGTTGCATTTTTTTTCTCTCTGTCTCCTCAGCTCACCCATCTGTGACGAAAAAAATTAGACGTAGTCCATAATTTGTGGTATCCGTATAGCTATTGGAGCTGTTCCAACTAAACCAGTTATGAGTCTCTACGCCGAAGCTGCAGAACCCCCTTTGCAGTACCGCCTTTATTAGGAGATTATAGCTGTGTACGTTACAGTAAGTAGAGTAATTATTGCATTCCACCCAAAGTTTGATACTGAAATTTCAGTAGAAATAACATAAAAATGAATTGAGAATATATTGACACATTGCTTCACATGTTTCAAGAGGTCCCGAGTTACTTTTTTTTTCTTTTTGTATAATTTACGTCCTCCAACGTTAAGTCATATCGGGTGAAATGATGTTCAAATGGGCTTAGCATTACTAATTGTGGTATTTATGGTTGTTCATCATTTTTATATTATCTATTTTTTGTCGTTAATAGTGTCTTGTCTAATATGTTTTAAATGCCTCCAAAGAACTAATTGCATGCAAACGCATCCAGCGCTTGGACCTTTCTTCAACAGTTTGGTGGACGTGTGTTGGTGGACTTAGTCCAAAGCCACTAGATTTTGTTTCCTGAAGCCTCTTAGGAGGCATTTTTTCCCCTTGTTTCATTTATACCCCGCCTTTAACTGCTATGGTCATATCGGCGGCCGTTCTCCTTTGGAACATACTGAAGGTGTTAACTCATTAGATCACGCACACATTCACACTCTCATTCATACTTCCAGACTCTGGGGAAGATGGGGAATTATCTTGGTCGGAGAAAAATCCCCACCCCTACCGCCGGGAATCGAACCCGGGACCCCTAGCACGGCAGGCAGGTGCTCTACCGACTGAGCTACGGGGAGGAGGCATGTTATTCACATGCCTAAAATGATGCCTAGAGGCGAGGAAGTGTGCCATCGTGGTTGCGTACAACATCCCAGTATCTCTTGGCATGACGACATACTAGAAATTTACGATGTCTTTGTCTAGTATCCGCACTTTTTTTTAGAATTTTTTTTTATTTTTTTTTTTCTCTCCCTTATGCCCTTTCGAGCGTCAGGTTTCCTCAGCCGGTCTTGATCCATTTTCTGTATGTTGTCATATCCCTAGTTGTTTAGTTTCTCTCAAAGTCGTTCCTTTATTTTTCACTATTTTCTCTACATAATCGCTTCATTCTATTCTTGGTTGCCCTCTCCCTCTTCTTCCTTTCCCTCTGGCCTCGCATACCTGTTTCGCTTTCCTGCTTTCACCCATCCTATTTATGTGTCCAAACCATCTTAACATATTTGTCCCTTATCATTTTTAGTACTGGCTCTTGATTAAGGATATTCCGTATTTGACAGTTTCTTATCATGTCCCTTCTAGTTTTCCTTATACATTTCCTTAAATACTTTATTTCGTACTTGTATTTAGAATTTTCACCAAGTTGTAAAGACCGTATTTTAACTTTAATCGATGGACCTCAAGGATATGTATAATGCCATAAAGTATTTTCGACATCTTTAGAGTGAAGGCATTTCACCGACCATAACCGCTCATCTATGCTTTCAGGTAAAAGTAGGTAAATGTTTCCCTTACCAGTTTAACCACCCGAATTAGATAATTCACTATAGATATCCGTTACATAGCAGGACAAGATAACATTGTAGTAAATGCGCTTTCCAGAGTAGATGCTATTCAAGAATCAGTGAACATCGCAGACTAAGCCCGCTCTCAAAAAGAGGATGGACAGCTTCGTCAAATTCTAATTCTATCATTAGAGCCTTCATTTGGGGAAGAGCCCACTCCTGGCAGCTTATAGTGAGATACAACCTCAAGGTGCTCACGTCCTTATAGGTCAACATCCTTAGCTCAACAGATCTTTCTTTCCTGCAAAATGTTCCCCATCCTGGATCCAATGGTTCAGTAAAACTACTTATTGAGCGTTATGCATGGCCTTCTGCAAGAAAGAACTGTCGAGAATAACCACGCAGTATTCTAACCTACCAACAAGCAAACAAAGTATAACCTATCGGAAGTTTTTTCCCTTCCAGCAACATGATTCCAACATGGTCATGTAGGTTTTATAGAGCTTCCACCTATTTCTTAGTGGTTACCACTACTACTTACTGCAGTTGGCAGGTTTACCAGATGGTCCCTTGCAGACATCGCAGTATCGCAGTAGACACTACTTTGGGGATGGATAGCTCATTTTGTCTGCACAACACACATCTTCACCAACGCCTCGGTAGCGTAGATGATAGCGTGTCTGTCTCACGTTCAAGAGGTCCCGAGTTCGAATCTCTGTCAGGGTGAGTTACCTGGATAATGTTTTCTTCGGGTTTTTTCCCTTATCCTTAAAGACGAATGTCAGGTAATTCTAAGCTCTATGGACCCCTGGCTCATTTGAGCATCATTTCACCCCTTTCATTCATCGTCCGATATGACTTGACGTTGGAGGACGTAAATTGCAAACAAAACAAACAAACGTCAAGTTAAAATACCAGCTCTTTCGTACTCTCCTTAATTTATGTAGCATTAATATACATTTGACAACCACCTATCATCCCTAAGAAATGGATTGGTACAGCATCTTCACTGCATGCTGAAGTAGCCATCATATGTCGTTCCTCATTGCATTTGATAGATGCCTTAGTATTAACCCTTTGGGGAAAACGCACAATTTTAGGGAGTATCTACATGTTTCCACGGCTAAGCTAGTATACGAGCCCCTGTTTAAAAAAGGAGAATTCCTACTAGTCACGCCCATTCCAGTGAGCGCTCCACACACTGTGTGCACAGGTGCACTTCTATGACTGTCCATACTAATCCAAATTCAAGCAGCGCCTGTCAATGCGCATCGTGTATTCTTCCGCCAAAATTCAGTCCTCACACCCTTAAAACCTCTCTATAGTGGAGGCCACGCTGTGCTGTGCCTGAATGGCTAGACCGCTTGGCTCTCACCAAGGCGTACCGGGTTCGATACCAGGCAACCACATAATGATATTTTGTGATGGACAACACGGCGTTGAGGCGGGTTTTCTACGGCCCGCCATCTCATTCCACCGGTGCTCCATCTTTATCTCATGTATCATCAGTGTCACCGCCTGCGGTGCCGCATTAGTAAAAGCAGGCGTTAAACACTACACATTAAATTTTTCATTTCTCTATAGTGCTCCCTATAAGTTCCTCAATCACAATGGTATTGCTTTCACCCTATCCATTAAGGGAACTAGAGCTGTTTCCATTGATCGTATGAAACTAGTATTTATGTCCCTGGAAGGTACTGACTCAAACTGGTACAGTGTTAGCACTGGCTGGAAATTGATGCACTTTTAAGTACTTGAATTTACAGAGTAACGGTAACAATTTTCTTAATTATAAAGGTACATAAAAGCTCTATATTTTGTCCACTTAGTTGACACTCGCTTTGTAGAAAGAGGCACGCAGTTTGTACCCATTTTGATAAGCTCTTACTATACCCAGTAATAATAATAATAATAATAATAATAATAATAATAATAATAATAATAATAATAATAATAATAATAATAATAATAATAATAATAATAATAATAATAATAATAATAATAATAATAATAATAATAATAATAATAATAATAATAATAATAATAATAATAATAATAATAATAATAATAATAATAATAATAATAATAATAATAATAATAATAATAATAATAATAATAATAATAATAATAATAATAATAATAATAATAATAATAATAATAATAATAATAATAATAATAATAATAATAATAATAATAATAATAATAATAATAATAATAATAATAATAATAATAATAATAATAATAATAATAATAATAATAATAGGTTGGGCATCGCCGGGAGAAAGGATGAGGTGGAAGGAGACAGAGGGTGGCCATCCCAAGGGGCCACGACAGTGCGGAGGGCAGGCTCCCTCCATTTTACCTCACCCTACTGCGGTTCGGAAACGCCCCCCACCAACCGGATTCGGAGACCGTTCCTACGGACAAGGAAGTAAGGAAGTGTTACCAAGAACACATCATCCTGTCATGCAACGCCGAGACTCCCGCCGACAGTTATTCACTGAAAGAGACCACCGGATGAAAGATGAAGTGAAATGATAATGGAGGTGAAATGGGAGGGGAGAGGAAATTAGGGGGATGTAATTAACCTACCCAGGATTCGCTTGGTCACCCGGAAAAATTGAATTTTTCAGTCTGGCTCTACCCTTTCATAATGCGTCCTACACACGGCTAGTGCGAAAGAACAATTAATTTCCATTAATTGTACCTAATAGTGGTTAACTATAAAGCCCGGGCATTAAAATACTTACAGCATAGTAAGTCGCCATTAAGGTAGTTGTCTCATGTGTTTATGAGAACTCCTAAGTGGTTTACCGGGAAAAATACGAGTCAGTTGGAGAATTTAATGTCATGTTGGCACGTTGGCCATAGTAGGTCAAATGGTTAAAGCGGCTGGACGGAAACCAGAAGATCCGTGGTTCAAATCACGGCTATGGCATTGAATTTTTCAGTCTGGCTCTACCCTCTCATAGTGTATCCTACACGCCGCTAGTGTGAAAGAACAATTAATTTCAATTAATTGTACCTAATAGTGGTCCGAACTATGAAGCCCGGGCCTTAAAGTACTTACAGGCTGTAAGTCGCCATTAAGGTAGTTGTCTCATGTATTTATGAGAACTCCTAAGTGGTTTACCGGGAAAAACACGAGTCAGTTGGAGAATTTAATGTCATGTTGGCACGTTGGCCATAGTAGCTCTAATGGTTAAAGCGGCTGGATGGAAACCAGAAGATCCGTGGTTCATATCTCGGGTATGGCATTGAATTTTTCAGTCTGGCTCTACTTTTTCATAAGATGTTTAATTTTAAAGAGGAAATTCCATTATGATGTCCAAAAAGCAAAACAGATTATTTTCTTTTAGTTAATTGATGGAAATTAATCATATCTTTACACTAGCCGTATATAGGCGGAGGTTTTTGATGGATAGGGTCAACATGAAAAATTCAATGCCATGGCCGGGATTAGAACCGCGGATCTCCTGGTTTCCGTGCATTCGCTCTAACCCATTGAGCTACCATGGTCAACGTGCCGTCCTGACACTAAATTCTCCATTTGACTCGTATATTTTCCTGGTAGACCACGTTTCTGGTCAATTTTCTGTCAATTTTACTCTTCAGCTTCCCGTTAGTCATTTACTTCAATTCGTGTTACAAGGTCGAAGCAGTTAAAACGGAACCTCATATTCTGTTCATTAGTAAATGAGCTGAACGGTGGTTGCTGTGTTTAACTTATCTAGGTTATCTAACTCAACTTTAACCCTCATTAACAGCAAACACTTACTAACTGTTAGAGTAAATCATACGTTTCCTTTGAATGAAATGCTTACGATTGAACCTTAGCTATTGTTGTAGCTTCGATACAGTGTAAATGTTACTTTATTTGGTCTAAATATGAGAAATATGTGCTGAAGTAGGTACACTGTTGTGAGTCGAAATTGTCTTTAAGGGGAGGTTAAAAGTCCTATCCTATGTTAAAATGTGCACTTTTCTCTGGAACTAATGTAGATATAAATGTGAAATTTTTACAGCTGTTTCACGCAATGTTTGTAAGATATGATATAAGGTCCATTTTTGTAAATGTTAGAATTTTTTCTACAGTTTTTTCTTTAATTTACTATACAAAAAAGCTGTTTAAAAATATCTCACTGAACAACATAAAAGTAGATCCACAACTGTGCTATAACGTGATATTTGATATATTTATCTTTCATTGTTTTTTAGAAAACTGTACCTTTGTAACAGAAAATGTATTTTACCGGAATATTAAAATGAAAACAACCATTAAAGAAAAACACACGTTTCAAATTCCAGTGTTTACTATTTTTATCTTGCACAGGCATCGGCCATCATAACAGTGGTACCAATCGCTGCAGCCTAAATTCCACTATAAAATGAGCTACATTTCTAATATTTAACACAATTGGTTAAATATGATTGTTTTTCTGAAATCATGAAAACGAGGGTCCGATGCACCAGAATTTTCAAAAATACGACGGCTGTTCAATAAAGAATGATCACAATCTGTTTTTGACAACGTATCTTTACTCATCCTCATAATTCTGATGGTCCTCAAAATAGTCTCCCCTGAATGCGATGCACTTGTCCCAGCGTTTCTGCCAGTCTTCAAAGACATGCTGGAAACCATTTTTGAGAGATCCTTAAAATAGCCTCCGCAGCCTTCACCACTGCTTCTGATGATGGATAATGCCTCCCACTAAGCCGTTTGTTCAAGTTAGGGAATAGAAAAAAGTCACATGGGGCTAAATCCGGACTATAGGGAGGGCGAGGGATGCACTTCACGTTGATTTTTGCAAGATATTCAGCAACAATATTGGCAATATGCGGCCGCGCATTATCGTGGTGCAGCATCCAGCCTGCTTCACGGAAATGTGGTCTTTTGCACCTGATATGGACTTGCAATGTTTTCAGGACATCCCTGTAGTACTGTCCACTTACTGGTGTGTGTGCAGGTACAACATGCTGATAAACCATTCCATGAATATCAAAGAATGAGATGACCATTACTTTCCCAGCAGAAGCAACCACTTTTGCTTTTTTGGTGTTTGGTGACGGAGGAGATTTCCACACTGAGCTTTGTTGTTTGCTCTCAGGATCAAAATGATGTAGCCAAGTTTCATCAGCAGTGATTACGTCTGATAGAAACTCCGGATCTTCCTCTAACATCAACTTTAACTGCGTGTTACCGCCATTGCAGCGGTAGGCGATACTGAACATGTCTGAACTTGCCTGGTTCTCACAGGCGGGAACCAGGAGTACCAAAATGAAACTACTATGGCATGTTTGTTTTACATTAAGCTAACAGAATATAATAAGATTGGATTTTAGTGCGAAAAATTATGTCCGTAAAAAATATTGAACAGTCCTCGTATATTAAAAATATTTGTAATCCTTCCTAATACTAAAGCTATTTATTAAAATGTTTAGAAAATGTCAAATAAAAATATAACTCTAAAAACAGAAAATATTATTTTTAACCCAAGTGACCTTTTAATCTTCCCCTAAGCGGATTGGTCATGCAATGAATGCAGTGATGCTCATACGAGTCCAAAGTCCAACGAACTGAAATGAGTTTAATTTTATGTGAATTAATTCTTACAGAATTAATCCTTTTAAATAAATCACTCCGGTATATGGGTGTTTTTAATTAGAGTCAAATGAAAAATTCAATGCCATGGCCGTGATTTGAACCACGGATCTCCTGGTTTCCGACAGTCGCTCTAACTCCATGAGCTACCATGGCAAACATGCCAACGCGACATTAAACTCTGCAATTGACTCATATTTTCCCGGTAAACCACTTAGAGTTCTCATATTCGAGATATACATTTTTGGCGACTTACTGTAGTATGTACTTAAATACCAGGATTTTTATCATTGAACCTTTTAATGTTAAATTTTATATTGAGAAATTAATTCTTACAGAATTAATCCTTTTAAATACATTACTCCGGTATATGGGTATTTTTAATTTATTAGAATCAACTGAAATATTCAATGACACGACCGGAATTTGAACCACGGATCTCCTGGTTTCCGTCCAGTCACTCTAACCCCGTTGAGCTACCATGGCAAACATGCCGACGTGACATTAAACACTCCAATTGACTCATTATATTTTCCCGGTAGACCACTTAGTGTTCTCATGTTCGAGATATACATTTGTGTCGACTTATTGTACGGGCATTTTTAATTAATTAGAGTAAACTGAAAAATTCAATGCCATATTGGCCATGGTAGCTCAAGGGGTTGGTGCGACTGAACGGAAACCAGGAGATCCGTGGTTCAAATCCCAGCCGTGGCATTGAATTGTTCAGTTGACTAATTAATTTGAAACGAATTTACCTTTAACGTTCGTTTTCTGAGACTACGTAAAAACTTATAGGAAGGGAGAATCTTATCCAGGAAAGTAACCCCAATTGAGATTCGAACCCACAACTTCTTGAATAAGTATTGTTTTGTACATTTCTGCGATTGTGAAGCATTATCCAGTTGTAATCACTATTGGATAAAAATAAAGATGAACTTTTCTATTCTAGCGAAAATTAATTTCTGCGTGGTCACCCTTTTTATGGCTTTGCAAAATAAAACCACAGTTTCAGAGTACTTTGTAAATACATGTGCAGTAATGTTATAACAAGAGAAAATGTATGGTGTAAGCGCGTGAGCGCATAGCGTAATTGAAAGAGAAAACAGATTTTGATATGACGTGGTTATAGAACACAGAATCTTAATCCGTAAATTTACTAAAAGGTGAAAGGATTTACACACAGCACACAGCACAGAGGTGTCGTTGAAGGGAGTCCTCCTCCGCAAAGGAGGGTCCTTCGACTCTTGCCATACCGGCACTACGTCCCTTACTTGCATCGTGAGGGGTTATTAAGTATGGATGGTGGGTTAATGGTGGTGGTTTAATTTAGGTGTAGAAGATAATTGGTCAAGGATGGTATAGATACTGTAGATGTATTTTGGTTGCTTAAGGAGGTCCTAGGACAAGACTTGGCCTCTTATATGTCTCTCCTGGGTCCAGGTCGTATTCCCCAATTTCTCGGATGAGGCTGTTGAAACTGTTTGGTAATTTTGAGTAGAAGGAGTGGGACAATTGTAGGATGTAGTCGAAAATTTTTGGAAAGGATAGGTCTAGATGGATATTGTGGTTTGGGATATATCATTTGGACGCTACTGCAGTCCGAAGGTAGCGGTTTTGAAGGACTTGGAGTATGTAGAGGTGGGTTTTGGCTGCTGCACCCCAGACTTGGCAGGCATAGGTCATTGTTGGCCTTAATACTGCTTGTAGAGCAGAAGCTTGTTGCGGAGAGCCATTGGCGACTTAAGGTTAAATAGCGGATACAACATGGCCATCCTTTTGCTTTGTTGAAAGGATTTACATAACTTCTCGCTAGGTACAAGTATAGTAGCTATACTCCATAGAGAATGCATATAAACAAAAGCCAGTCATATTTTATCCCAAACAATATACACAGATGGCCATGATATAATTCTTAAAAAAGACTTAAAAAGATACAATATATTTTGTTAATTACGGCACAAATCGTATGTTCCATTTATTTCCTTAATTACCACCTAGTTACTGCAGCTAGTTTGTATTTACGGACTATTTTTAACTGTTGTAATATTATATTGGGCATGTAAGACAGCTTAAAATGGTTCAAAATCCTCTTTATGAGGCTTTAGGTTCTTTACGTGCCGTAAATCCGTGACACAGAACCTACCAGCTTCAACCTTGATTTCAGTAGTTAAAATTATTAATTAATTATTAAATTATTAATATTTATGATATTTATAATTTATTAATATTGTCGCGGCGACGGGCATAAAAGGTTCGGCGCAAATAGATAACAGACGGGATAGTGTTTCACGGAGATAAAGAGCTTGCGTAAGCAGATAAACATAGCGCCGGAGATAAAGGACTTGCTGGCGCAGATTAAGTTACGCTTCTGGAAGGTGATAGAACATTTGATTTCTTGATTGTTACAGAACAGCCTCGAATTATCAATGAGGTATTTAAGGGAGCGACGATTCGCCAAGAGTCAGTCGTAAACAGGAGTAAGCAGTTGTAAAATGTTGTAACGAGAGCTGATGTTGTAAACAGATGTAATCAGAACGCTGCCTGGTCATCGACCTTGGTAGATTGGGATTGTGTATGTAACGTAATTCTGCGGTAATCTACAAGTGTATTTCTACGGAAATAAAGAACTTTTAGAATTTCTGCAACTCGGACTTTTAATTCTACGAACCCACAAATTCACAATATTTATGAAGGACCCTCCGCCGGGTTTGAACCCATGACTTCAGGACCATAGGATAGTATGAAAGCCCTAGAACGTGCAGGACATTTATCTATACTACAGATTATGGGTGTGAGTGTGTGTGTATGAGAGAGAGAGACAACAGCGTAACTCAAACAGTGGCATAGGATAGCTGAAATGTTCATGTATTAATACGCTATTTTAGTAAAGAACAATTGACAACATTTAAGAACTTTAAGTGATACTTAGCATTCGAGATCTGATAAGTAACTCATAGCTCGTGTTTAGCCAATTACTTTTTGCAATACTTGAGAAAACCGTAAATAGCAATAACAGATAAAAGTTGCTGCTATTCTGTTGGATATTAGTCATTTCCTATTGGTACCGTAAGTATTACCTCCGCCTTGTGATACCGAAATTAAGGTTTGCCATAAGTAAAGAATCATGATGGATTTTAAAGGAATGTTGGTTCTTTGTTACACACGTGCAAGGGCAGTGAGTCGAATAGCAGTTGTGGGGGAAAGTTGTTATAACAAAAGCAATGTAAGAAACAGTGTCCTTAGCAGATTTCTAAAGGGGCTCACTTGACTTGTTGAATAGGGTATTCTTTGAACCATTCATAATGGCGACAAAATAGCTACAAAGGGATCTTTGGTTGAAAAACAGTTTTCAGAAAGTGAAAGTGATACACCCACGCGCATCTGTGGTCATTCAGACAGTCTTTGGCGTCAGGCCGATTAGAGCGGTCCTAGGCGTAAGGGCGATTAGGGCAGTCCTCTTGTTCTGTCTTGGATATTTGTCGGTTCATATATACGTGAGGAACGAATAAAGTTTATCGAGTAATAAACATTCTGCCGTCAGTAACTCTAAACAGGGATATTTGGTAACCCTTGGTCGGCAACTTCAATTTCGATGTTCAAAAAAAAGAAGAAAAAAAAAGCAGTAAATAAATAAGTTGGAAACGGGCATTCCAGTGTCATTAAAATCTCCTTCTGACACACATCCACGCATACCCTGTGAGAAACCTCATTGTTTTACCCTGAGCTAAACAAAAGTGCTTCAAACTGTATTGTCAAGTGGAACATTGTTCGCCACATATATTGTTGCTTCAAATTGGCGTCCACAACGTGGAATTGTGTGACACCTATAAACATTTTTGTATCACTTGTCTGTTACGTCACTTCCTACTGGTACCGTAAACATTGAAAACTAGAACCGTAAGTAGCCGGCCCTCGTAGCCGTGGCAGCTTAAGCTTATGTCTCTGGCGTTCCGCCGCGCAGAGGGTCGCGGATTCGAGTATATGTGTGAAAACATAATAACGACCAGTGAAGCAACCTAAAAGTAAAAAATGGTGAAACAAGGAAATAAGAAATATATATAATATTTCTACATATCTTTTAAACTAAAAATAAGTATTCAAATTAAGTATTCAAAAAGAATTTTGTATATCACAAACACATCTTCCAATTGAAGGAAGTTTTCATTTGTCGCTAATGAAACTGTAACTGAGTTACGGAAACTGCAACAATTTTTCTGTTAAAATATATACATAAAAATTTAACTGGTTATAATGATAGGATCTAATGTGCAAAAACAAATAGATCGGTAGAAACGAAACCGCGAGAAAGCATTTTGAACATTTACATGGTTTGAAAAAATACAAGAAGGACTTTAAATTTGATAAACCTGTCAGTGCGTGTACAGTGATTTAAATGGCGGCTGATTGAGGGTCAGCACGTTGTATGTCATATGTGTACCTGTCCTAGACGGACTTAACCACTTAATGACAGGATATGTGGGGGTTTTGTAGGGTGGCGGGTTTGATTTAGGTAGATGAAAGAAAGGAGATAGCCGTAGCTCATCAATGGTTGCCGACTCGGGTGCAACGCCTGTGTGCACCACTGGTGTGAAACTATTTAGGAAGAGTTTAATTTAGAATAATTGCCAGTCTAATTCTCAGGTAGGTATAATTTTGAAGTTGTAATAGCAACTTTATTAGTTATTACCGGTTGTGCCCGCATGCCATGCGGAGAAGCCGGTAGAGCTTGAAGCGGCGTTCTGTTGTTTGGTAGTTCCCAAGAAACCTAACGAGGGCGCTCTGATATTGAGGCAAACTCGCGTAGAATTTTGTGGCCCGGCGTCTAATAACATCTTTCACATACTGGAGAGATGAGGCTTCATGAAGGTATCTCACGGGAAACCTCCAGCAAACAGAATAGACATCTATTCTGTGCCTGTTGAAGCTGTAGCAGTTTGGTTCCTGCAGCCATGTCCCAGATCTCGCACGCATACAGCATTATAGGAAGAATTAAAGCCCGAAAAAGGCGCAACTTTAGGGGTGTCGGCGTCCCTGACCGCATCATGGGGTGTAACGAGGCCGAAGTCCCGCATGCCCGATGAGCTAACTCCTGGATGTGACCCCCAAAAGTTAAGCTCTTGTCCAGCTTTACCCCCAAATAAGTGAGAGAATTTGTCCACTCTATCCTTCGACCACAATAATTAAAAGAGGGTAGGTTGGCGGGAAAGCGGCGCTTGGTGAAAAGTATGGCTTGGCTTTTCTCCGGGTTGATGGACTATCGCCAAAGCCTGCACCAATCTTGAATGAGGCTTAGGTGTCGCTGTATTGGGCCGAAGGCTCTGCATGAGCACAGTGTCTATCTGTGCAGCACGTCATCAGCATTCTGAGTTATGTTGACGTGCGGTTCCGTGGGAAGATCGGCTACATATACGCTATAAAGCGTAGGGGATAATGATTTAAATGGTCACGTGACTAGTGTTTAAACCTCAATTGACTGGAAGAACTTATGCATCCTAATCTACATGAAAGTAATTTTTATATGCACAAAAAATGTGTATTTTAAAACTCTGCCCCCGATTCTTTCGATTCGCAGATTCTCTCCAAGCGAAAAAGGCAACTGTAGGAATTAAATATTGTGAGCCTCTTCCGTAAGTCGATTATGTCCTTAGTTGTTTTGTATTGCTAACATCTACTGCTACATAAGTCGATAGTAAAAACACCAATCGATTCGGACACCTAGTATTCCTTGGCCTTGGTAGTAAGCTGGTCATTCAGTAGTTCTGTGGCAGTACAGACGGCTGTGTGAGTAAGACAGCGTGGCTGTTGGGCACCACGGTTGGTGTTAGATGGTTTGTAAGTGCTTTATAAAACTTTTTTTTTTCAAACGATGAGGTGACAGTAGAATAAAACGTGCAACATAATCGTGGTTGTGAAAATGGAGAGGCATTCGGTTGAGAAATTCTTATAAACATGAACATACATGGAAGCATCTTAATTAAGAAGTAAGCCGAGAATGACATCGTTTCCTTGCTATGATGATATCAACTGCATAACCAAGGGAATTTACACTGCGAAAAGGAAAGTAAGTAGACACAATTATAGAGGTTGTACAAAGTATACTAAATACCATCGAAATCAAAACAAATGTTGCTGGTAAATAGTGTAGAGGAGTCATATTTACTTGTGTATCTGACTTAAACGTATATTATGCTCTCCAGAGTACCCCGTATTTGTATAGAAAAAGTGCACTTTGTACACAGTGAGGAACAGATGCTATATTCCATAGATTTTCAGGTTATTAAATAACAAATCAATGGTAAACCTCCACTTTACATTAAAGCAGTCAAGGTAATTTTAGCCACCATTCTCTTTTTCAGTTCCTCTCGTTCTTCATAACATTTTACGAATTTAAGTATTATTATTTTTCAACTGCCACATTATTCAAACAAATGCTAAGGGTTTTCCTTTCTTTCCTTTATTACAACAAAGATACAGGCTTGTTTTTGTATTATTTTTCTTATTTAATAGACACAATATTATTGCAGCTTCATAGGCTGGAAAGATAGACTGAAAAATTCAATGCCATAGTTGTATTTGAACCACGGATCTTCTGGTTGCCGTCCAGCCGCTCTAACCATTGAGCTACTATGGCCAACGCACCAACATGACATTAAATTCTCCAACTGACTCGTGTTTTTCCCGGTAAACCACGTAGGAGTTCTCATAAACACATGAGACAACTACCTTAATGGCGACTTACAACATGCAAGTACTTTAAGACCCGGACTTTATAGTTAACCACTATTAGGTCAATTAATGGAAATTAATTGTTCTTCTACACTGGCCGTGTGTAGGCTAAATTATGGAAAGATAGTCAGACTGCTGGCTGTGGCATTGAATTTTTCAGTCTGACTCTATTTTTCCATATTTTAGCCTACACGCGGCCTGTGTAAAAGAACAATTTCCAACTTCATAGGCTGTTATAGTTAGAAACATTTCTGATGTATGCTTTCACATAACTTTTTATGCTCGCAAAATATTCTTTTAGTTATTTCATGTTGTAGACATTTGTAGAGATGGTGTTATTAAAGTCCGCAGTCGCACACGTGGTATAACCAAGGTCAGCGACAGCGGCAATACTTAGTCAAATGACGGACATAGCAGCGTAGAGTATATTGCCCATTTATTCATTTATATACCCAATAGTTAATAATAGACATTGCGAGGTAAATTTATGTTTATTATTGAGTGAAAAAATTAGCGGCTCAGGCTTCAATTTCAAGAATATGATAAACACCCACCTCCCTAGTTTCCTATGGGTACCGTAAGTATTACGCCTTGGCAGTAGCGTCACTTCGATCTTTTGCTAGGTGTATGATGATGGAGGCTTTGAATAGCGAAGAATCGTAAACAAAGGGTTGGGTGGTTCATCTTCAGCGTACACTAGTAAACCTGTATTTAATTTTACAATTGTACAGTTAATATTAATTATGTAATGAAACCATAATAAAATACAGGGGCGGTTCGTCATAATGACGCGAAGGCGTGTCCCCCGCCCCAAAAGAAATCTTACGTAAATAAATGAACCATGGCCTTTCGACAAGTAAGGTCAGTTTAATTTTAAAATATGAGAAAGCTTCATAAGGTGGTAAAAGTGATGTCATCATCTCCGAGACGACCGTTTTCTTTTCAAATATAGTACACCGAGTAAACTGGCTACTGTTTGAATATGCATGAATGTTACTTCATGATTAGTAGCCATTATACGTTTACGTCCTACGGTTAACGTTTGCGTTTTCATTGTAATGGCTCTTAATGGTGTTAGCAGCAGACAACGATCAGTTCTTTACTTATTCTACATTGCTGTTTTACGGTAAGCGCCCCAAACCCAAAGCAACCTTTGGTACGTGCCTCTAGTGGCTAGGGATGAACAAATAACATACGCGTGACTCACTTTTTCGATTCGTGCCTGCCCCGAGATTGTTTTATTGGTCGTTTTCTTCGAAAGTTATTAAGAGCTGTTCCTAATGGGTGCCCTATTTGACCTCTATTTTCTATTTGAAATTTTGAAGTGATACGCCGCCGACATCACTTCGGATTTGGCTGCTTGATAAAATCGAGCTCAAATTAAAGGTTAACATGTGCTTTACTTAAACATTTCATCTCGGAGAATTTAAAGCCACATTCGCTGAAATAAATGACTTAAGGTGAACTGGTTCAAAGTGTTATAGCATTCATTAAAAAGTGATATTTCTGTCCATGTTATTTGTTCACAATATATTATTTAAAATTAGTCAGTAACTGTTCTGTATTATATATAATACATAGAAACAATGTTCAAATGTTTACAAAAAACGAGGAAGAATAATTTGAGAAGTGATATTAACGACCTCTTGCGATGGGGAAAATGAATGTAACGTTAAAGCACAATGACGTCTATTAATACAAACTGCATTTTAATGAGTTCTCATTTTTGTCAAGTGTGTTTTTACCTATCTCTTATGATCTTACGATTATATAAAATCTGTATCCTGTGGACTTCACATGCTATTCTAGAAAACTCAAAAGTTGTAGAAAAAATGAAATAATGAAATAATGAAATAATAAATTTATATAACTTCCTTGGAAAAATTAATCCTTAGCCTGCAACGCTTAAAAAATGTACGATTCAAATATAGATTCATATGTTTTTTTCTTTCTTTTTTTTTTAGTTATAACTACGTTTCCAGGCAGATAAGTTTTTTTTCTTTTCTAAAATGTTTCACATTGTGACTCAAATGTAAGTGCAGTAGAACCTCGTTTACCCGGATGAACTCGGACCAGTGCCGATCCGAGGTATCGAAACTCCGGGTTGTCCAGAGAATGACGGAAAAACTATATTTTTAATGGAATTTAGAAATTACTATCGCTACACTTTCACCTAACACATACGCCTGCCTCGGTAGCATATCTGCCTCACGTTCAAGAGGTCTCGAGTTCAAATCTCGGTCAGGGTGAATTACCTGTATAAGGTTTTTCCGGGGTTTCCCTTGTCCTTCAAGACGAATGTCGGGTAACTCTTAAGCTCTGTGGACACTGGGCTCATTTGAGCATCATTTCACCCATTCCATTCATCGTCCAATATGACTTAACGTTGGAGGACGTAAATTACAAAAATAAATAACACATATGTACACTGTATATACTGTAATAGCCTATGTATTTGCACTGTACACAATGGAGCTACAAGGCAGTAAGCTTCTGCTGTGTCAGTTTAGTGTATCGCTTACGAGCAGCACGATCTCGCATCCACTTTAATATCAGACATTTAATTTCAATGTTTGGGATTGACCCCCGAAATAAAGCATCAATTTTTCTGTTTGTTACATTTGTGCGTGGATCACAACTGCAGCTGGTTCATCAACACTGAATCTGAATACTCTCCATTTTCATTTACAGTAGCACTGCATGATGCAAAAATGCCTTCCACTGTAATCCGCTTATAACCCCGGTCATTTGTTTTTCGTTGGCAACCAATTGTGCTTTTATTTTATATTGCAATTATATTGTGACTTTGTGGGCTCGTGAAATGAAAAGTCCAATTTCACCACTCAAAAATGTTCTTTATTTCCACCTTATTCCAATTACAGTTTAATGTACACAATTAAAATTTAATTTACACCATTCAACCTTGCCAGTTCGTCTTTACACGTCCGCTCAACTCCACTACACGTCCGCCCGGCTCACGGTCACTCACTCAACTAACTACACGTCCGCACACCGCGACGTCCTCCACTCAACTAACCGTCGCCTCGCTTGTATCGATCGCCCCGAAACCTCTCGATTCTTCCATTATGGAGGGGGAAATCATTCTGGAGCCTTCGAGCACCTTCGCGCGGTAGGAGGAGGTGCCACCCCTTGCGTCTCCTCCCGCCACCACCGCCAGTCCACATTATCGATCGGCAACGCGAGTTCGCCGTCTAAGTCAAAATATATAAACATTTTTTCCTTCCTCCACTTCGTCCCCCCCCCCTCTCTCACTCTCGCTGGAAACAACATTGTTAATTCAAGGGATCTCAGAACATATGTTTCAAGATGAAGAGAATTTCTTTCTGAACTACATCTACAGATTATAATAATTAAGCAGTAGTTATTGAAAATCGATATAAAAGTTGTTGTCGGTATAGACTATAAGAAATAAGCTTAGCTGTTATAGGTACAAATGCTACAGAAATCTTATTCACATCGTGATGAAACGAACTGACGGCATATATAAATGATCCAATGCAACCAACTTCTTACCACCGTGTGAAATAAACATTATTGTGTTATGTATATAAATGTATAAGCACGTCAATACCCAATACAATTCTTTTATATTATGACATATAAGATAACATAGTTTCTTTAAAATTACTTATGACTTGCAATTAATACTTAACTTAAATTTCTAGCGGATATGCGATTCTAATTCCCGATGCTGCTTAACGTTAAACGCTTTTCCTTAACAGTTCAACTGAAATCAATTAATATTTCTCCAAATATGCTTTGTATAGGTACAAAGCAACAGTCAATTTTTTTTCAGCAAGATGGTGACGGTGCATATACGACGAGATTATTCCAACGGCTGCTACGGACAGTCGTTTCGAAAATGTGGGGTATTGTATAGACTCCACGGTCCACAGATTTCTCTGCCCGCTTTCTTTGGGGTTAGGTATTGTTAAAATATCCACAAACCGTAGTAAACTTTAAAAGCAACATTTCAAGAGAAACTAATGCTGTTTGCTGTTCTAGTGCAAATGTTACAAAATCATTTACCTTATGCTGGTTAAAAGATCGTGTTCACAGAGTTTTAGGCTTGTGCTACATGAAATGGCCTATTATTTCTAATCTCTTGAAAATTAATTTGTACTCCTGTACGAGTTTTTACCAACAATTGTTTTAATATGCTTGTTGCTTTGAATCCCACTCTGTATAAGTGTTGAAGAAAGCAACGAAGTTTGTTTCTAATCAGATGTTTCCGACCCAGCAATGAGAAAAATCTGAATTTCGGCACAAGATAATATTGTGTTTTATTATTAATTGCATAATGTAGTTTAAGTCAGCTCATAGTAAAAGTTATTTTCCAACACAGTATACCTACTCAAGCTACAAGTGATGGAACACTCAATGTGCTATTATGAAACTCATCTAAATTTTATGTAAATCTCCTCGTCTTTAAATTGCTTTAATGGAAGCAAACAACACATTTGAAGACATGATAAGTTTATTAAGTCCCCAAACGGTAGAAAAATGTTATGATATAAACATAATTAATAACACTATGTATTTATTCAACCATTTATATATGCATGAATTTTCGGAAGGGGTTCTCTGATTTGAATGTTTCATTTGCTAAGGTTGCTAAAACAATATCACAGTGGACTTGCTGAATGAAACAAAATGACAATGATGCGCAATTTTTGAAATGGTGGAGATATAATTAATAAAAATTATTATGCATAAACAACTTATTTACAACTTAAAATTTTCTCTAATAGGAATACAAAACACTTCTAAAAATTGTTGTTTTAGCGCTTATTTCTCTCTCTCTCTCTCTCTCTCTCTCTCTCTCTCTCTCTCTCTCTCTCTCTCTCTCTCTCTCTCTCTCTCTCTCTCTCTCTCTCTCTCCCTTTGTTATTTACGTCCTCCAATGTTAAGTCATATCGGACGTGAATGAATTGGGTGAAATGATGCTCAAATGAGTCCAGGGTCCATGAAGCTTACACTTACCCGATATTCGTCTTGAAGGATAAAGGAACACCCCGGAAAAAAGCTTATCCAGGTAACTTACCCTGACCGAGATTTGAACTCGGGACCTCTTGAACGTAAGGTAGACACGCTACCATCTACGACACCGAGGCGGCCAGCGCTTATTGTGTAAGTATTGTTCCACACTGTCGGAAGGATATTGATGGATTAAGAAATTATGTAGGTAGAATGATCACTCATTGACTGCTATTTGTTAACGAATTTATAATATAAACATTTGAATGCAGCGCTGTTCACTTTTCTGGTGAGAGGGAAGGCTGCCTTAAGGACAGTTTCTGACTGCTGTTTAGTGCCAGCATTGATTTTAGGTTTCTTAATAACTATTTAACATAACGAAATGAAACTGACACTGAGTACAGCAATCTTTTCTGAACATAATACATGTAAAATGACCTTAGTGTGTTAAAAGGCAATGCCACAAACTTGTCATAAACAAAATTAAAAATGTCAAAATTGTCTGTGTTATGGGAATATTCAGGTATACCTTTCTCTATAACTGTTCATTATTTTTACTGGATTTTTATATGCTTTAATACTTGCATTACTTGACAATTTCCACCCAAATTTGCTTTCCACATTTTAAAATATATGCCCCCAAAATGTGTAGGTACATTACGAACGCAGAATTCATGCCAAATTTTATAAGCATGTAAGTTAATAAATTATGATCAGAAAATTGAGGAATAATTTTAGCTGGAATAAACAGTTCTTTGACTGAGAAATGACCAGTAAACATTTCATCTATGTAGTTTAATTGGTTGCAGAGAAAAGTGTCTCTAAAGTATGAAAAATACAAGTTACGGTCAACTACAATTAAGATAAATGGGCAACATTGACCCACCAAGTTAGAACACCCAAATTAAAACCTCTTATCAACTGAAAAATCCAAAACTGCTATATATTTTGAAATCCCAGGGTTTCCAGTTATTTTAAGCATAAAAAACCAAAAATAGATTTTTTTTGGATCCGAACAACTACTCATGTCCTTGTTAGGTAGGTAGAACGAATATTTCTATCCCAAATTTTATTTTGGTGTTCAAAGACGTCCTATACTGAAATATTTGTGTGTCACTAGTATTTTTATATTCCTGTGTGAAGTATCATACCACTTTAGTTCGAGATATTCACTTGTGATAGTTGCATGAACGGAAAATAACTACAGAGGTGTCTAATTCCATTTTCTGTAACGCCATTTAGCTAAAGAAACAAGCACATTTCGAGATAGTGTGGAAAAAGAGAGTATATTGACTCTGTAAAATAATGTTAGAATGCTACTTACCGGAACATCGATGTATCTGGTATCGTATGTATAGAGAGCTGATGAACTTGGGAGCTGTAGGAAACAGCAGAAAGCGTACAGTGCTCCCAGTATGACAATCATATTGCGACTGGCACACAAATGAGAGGGGAGATTATCTCGTGGTGGTGATGAGGTTCAGAGTGCACAGCGGCTGTGTGTCATTATCAATGTTGTCTTATGACATCTAGAGTATTACTACAGCAAAATGGAACCTCACTCGGTATTGATATCACCGACTGAAACAAAAAGACATTCCAGAAAAATGCATTATTTCAGGAATTAGCAAGCAAAAAGGTATAGAAATGCACATCCATGCATCAGGGTTCATGTAGGTGAACCCTGTGATGAGACATACAAGTAAAGGAAGACAAATCAGTTATAGGCGTAACTGGTTAACATTTCCTGAGATAAACATTGGTAGAATAGAAAAGAATTTATTTATACAACTTGCTATTTACAATATTTTTATCTACATTACATACATATTACTTTATTCTAGATGTGTAAATTGCTTGGTATAATTTTTACCCTAGATACCTCAGCCTGCTTTACTCCCAGGACCTCTAATAAGGAGAGTAGATAGTCACCCTTCTGTCATCTACTCTAATTTGCTATCTGTTTCCCCTTGTCCTACCATTTTTTCTTTTACAACCTTTACTTTTCTCATCCACTTCTGTTTAGCTTTCCAAAACAGGTTCTCCATATTTCTATTTCTACTTTTATTTTGACCTATAACCACTTTTATGGCCATCAACTCACTTTGCACTTTTTCTTATTTCTTCTCCTATACTTTGTCTGCATACTGCTAGCTCTGCACTCTGTCAGAATATGAACTGTACTTTGTTTCTCCATATAATTCACATATTTCTACCCTGCTACTTCTTAGTCCCCTTAAAAAAATCGAACCCGTTGTAACCCAAGCCATTCCTTCCCTCTCCTGCCTGTTACATTGCTCTACAATCTACATACCTTTTTCTTCCCCATTCTCATAACATTAGTACCGCTGTTGCATCTTGCCAAAGAACATCTGAAGTGCAGTCGGGGGAAGAAAGCTCATTGGACGGCGCCAAAAGAGTGATGGCTATATATGTGACTTGGATCACGTAACCTTTACAAAACACACGTGCCTTCACACGGCCTTCTCTACTTCTGTACAAAAGAAACGCATGATCCTTAAAACGCATGATCTTCTACGCTCTGTGATAATAAAGATAGACCGTTGCAGAAATGGTTTTATTACATACAGTAAAGGTCCGAAATAACGCGATTTTTGGGACATGCTTTACACCCGCGTTATAACGATTCCACGGTTTATCGAAATGTAAGCTTAGATGTGACAAAAGTCGATCCTGTGGAGGAAACATTCGCGCAATAATAAATTACAGTAGGTAATTTATAATACGGATGTATTATTTTATCTTGACAGGAATCCTGCGCGGTAGGGATGAGTAGCAACTGTGGTGGGGATAGTGCACCTATGGTCACAATGTGTCACACGCGTGAGATTACGAGAGCGCAGTTTGGTGGATAAGGTGTCTAAAAACATATCTCACTCTCGAAGCCAGTATTGCAGCTCTTATAAGCTAAGTTATAATTCTTACTATGGTAGTAATCTCCACGCTTTGGTTGGATCTTAAATAGTACATAGGCATTTGGAACAAAACTCTGTTCTCCTCCAGGAGGCATGATAACCAACTGTCGGCCTTTCGACATCGCTGCAGAGTCCCTGTAACGTATTTCACTCCAGTCATATGGTCTAGTATGTGCTGCATTGCTATAATTTTCATCCATATAAACTACATAAACTTCTCTTCTATATCTCCGAATATTTCGTAAATACTTAGGTATTTTTGCCCGTATGGTACGATGTTCGATTAAAATTTGTCTGTCACGCTTAGTGTTTTTTTCCATATAAATCCTAGCTTCAAAAGAACTCTTCTTAATGTTCAGACACTGCCTTGGAAGTCAATAGAATTTTGAAGCTTCATAAGCACTTTCTTCAGAGTTGTTCTTTGTTTTTCTGTGCTTTAAAATTATTCATAGTTCACCTAACTACTTCTGAATTAAAACATCCAAATTAGATTTTGTGCATGTTCTTAATTTTTGTTTTCTGGGCATAGAGAAGGACGCTGTTGCACTAGCATCATTGGCTTTTCTTTCCTTAATAACTCTCCTAAACTGCTTTCAGACACAACTGTTGCCTCAGATGCCCTTTCCAGATTTTTGTAGCAGAGCTAGACCACTGTTCCTTTTTTATAAATCTATAGATATTGGTTATTACTTCTCGTGTTTTTAAATGTAGCACTTTATTTCCTAATGTGCTGCTAGGAGGCGTCATTTCTAAATGCTCTCTTGGAACTAGGAGACACGCACATTTTGAAAAAAGCTTGCAGTGTTACCGAGTAGCTCTGCACGTGTTTACTCGCTCGCAACTGATACACAACTGACCCACCCTTCCCTCCAGTTGCAACGGTTCTGAGATGGACTCGTCCAGATACAACTGCGCATCGCTCTCCATCTGTCAAGATATAAAAATACATTTGTATATAAAAAGTTATATAATATAAAGTATAGCAGTTTTAAATACAATTACTCACCAGTAATGCTGGAGGTGTGTTCCAGTCCTGAAATTGATCGCACTTTACACAATGTACAATAATACTTCACATTTCCCTCTAACCTAATTTTTCACTTTTTTAAAGAAATCATTAAGTTTTGTTTGGCGGACTAATTCACAATGTTTTTTCTCCGCGTATTGTTTAATTGCAGCCAGATGGAGGAGATGAATGCTGTTCGATTCATTTTACCTTTCCAGCCATGAAATCACCTTGTTTACTTTGGTTATCATTTCACCAACATCCGTAATATCTTCTTTTCCTGGCCGTAGAATTCCCGCGGACAGACGTTTTGGCCTTTACAGAAAACCTATTATTTTCATGTCCCTTTATCACTGTAGAGGTGTGATGTGGGTGAAAATTGTAATGCACAACCGCTTTTTGTAGACATTTATAAACTTGACTTTCAAAAGTAAAAAAATGAATACAAATAAATTTAAAAAATAGTTTTTATTTTTCTGGAGACATACTTCCTCCCGCGTTAAATCCGAATCCACGGTATTTTGGGCTTCTACTGTATTTTCATTTTAAGTATAATGGGAACAGGAGAGAATAGAGCCGACTTACGCAATAATTACCGAGTGGTATGGCTCAGGCAATTTCGTCTGTGGCTCCTACTTGGGAGGCCAGGGCCAACCTACTGACCAGTGGGTTTTTTCGGGGTTTTCCCGGGTCGGGGGCGAATGCTGGGTAGGTTAATTACGTCCCCCGAATTTTCTGTCCCCCCATTATTATTTCACATCTCCCAGGGTAGAAGTGTCGGCGGGTTCTCGGCGCTGTTATGTTTCCTTGGGTTGGCCGCCCTTTGTTTCCTCTCGCCTCATCCTTCCTCTCGGGATTACCACACTTGGGACTTAGGTACAATAAACCTCAGGTTTTGGTGGCGCATCCCCTCCTAGTAATCCTAAGCGTAAACCTAATGTTTTAAGAGTTGGTCGCAAGATTATTCTTTTGACATTTCATGTTCTTTGCATAGGAGGTCACGAGTTCGTATCTCGGCCAGTATAAGTTACATAGGTTTTTTTCCTCACCCTGAAAGAAATGAAATCTGTAGTGTTTAACACCCGCTTTTACTACATGCGGCATCGCAAGCGGTGACACTGATGATACATGAGACGAAGATGGAGCACCGCTGGAGTGAGATGGCGGGGGAAACCGGAGATCCCGGAGAAAACCCACCCCAGCGCTGTGTTGTCCATCGCAAATCTCACTTTGCGGTCGCCTGGGATCGTACGCGGGCCGCTTTGGCGAGAGCCAAGCGATCTAACCACTCAGCCAAAGCGCGGACTCTCGACCTGAAAGATGAATTTTGGAGAACTCTAAGCTCTATGGACCTTTTTCTCATTCCAACTTCATCCTCCAGGGGCCTACTGTGATAGGTACGGAATTGGCAATCCCGAGGTCTCGAGCCATATTTCTCGGTTGGGTGCCTCTAAGTGGTGAGAGAGCTTATACCTAACGCCCAAACAATTTTGGTGCACATCCGTGTTTGACCCATAAACTTTACCCCCCCCCCCTCCTTACCACTGCCAATATAGTTGAGTTAGTGTGGGCTCAAGTAAAACGGCGGGGTATTTGCAAACAGAAACGATACTTTTAAACTGACTGACGTTGAACGAAGAAATTGACAAGGTAGCACAACAAGACTGGGAAAACAGCGTGAGTAATGCAGAAAAATTACAAGATGACTGCTTTCGGAATGAAAGAGCACGTGACGATTTTGGAGCCCACCATAATAAATTTACAAGACACATGATGAAGATATTGTCTCTTGATGTAACTGGCATTCAGTTACATGGATGAGCCAATGGCTGTTCCATTGAATTAGAAATATAGGTAATTCATAAACTATAGAACATTTAAAATATTCATGTACGCGAGTTTCCTTGTTCCGTTTTTTATTTTAACTGAATATTATAAAATTTGGAAAATTCAATTTGGAGGAGACTCGCATGCTCTAGTATAGTGTGCAAGAGAGAGGTAAATATAAAAAGAGTGGGGGTAATGAGGTGACAACGCAGAGCATGCAAACGCATCTCATTCGTTGCAGCCCAGAACTCTTCCCATTTGAAGAACCGAATACATTACACAAATATAACTATTTGTAACAAAAACTTCACTTATCTTAAGAAAATGATGTTGATTCTTCTTTCTAATTGAGAACGATTTCACAAATAAATTTCTTCGTCAAGGATTCCAGTTACCATGTTATGTTTTTTCATTATTACCAAAATCTGAAAACTAAACAAACCTAAAAACTGAATCAACTCCTGGTATTTCAAAATTCATTACACGATGTTTATTTTTTAAAATAAATATATTTTCCGAAATGGTGTTAATGGACTGAAGATTCAAGCAATTTGTTTGTGAAATCGATCTGAATTAGAAAGAAGAATTAACATTATTTTCCTAAGATAAGTGAAGCTTTTGTTACAAATAGTTATATTTGTGTAATATCCATTGCTTCAGCTTCATCTTCTACGTAACCCAACACATGTTTTACTTTATCTACTACTTTCCTATAGCTGCAGGTACATCAGACTATTTCACGAGGTATTAGTATTTTTAGTCGTTCGTGTTCCCGCAAAAGCATTTGATTTTCTCATTGTGCACTTTCACACTGAATTAAACAAAGATGATCTGTGTCCTGTCGTTTAATGCCAAACAGCAGCTTGTGCCTAACGTTCCGTATTATCCCAGCGGATACTTCTTATACTCTACTTGAATTTCTTTATGGCAAGGAGCAGGTACACAGAAGGGGGGGGGGGGGGGCTCAAATTTTCCCTCCCAACAATTATCCAAAACCGTAATATCATGCAAGCAGTATCATTTTGTAGCTCTATCGATCTAGGTTTGGTATGTCACATTACACCTGTTTACATAGTGGCAAGTAAATATCGATATCTCGATACTTGCATGGTATTGACATTGAATAATACTTCAGAAAATTCGCTCGATACTTTTTCGATAATTCTGTGGCGATTATGCAACATTTATTTTTACTTTGCTAGGAATATACTACCTGTACACTAACATTATGCAAGAAAATAATCGTGTGTCAGATTCACTGTCAGTTAACAGTTCTCAAGAAGAAATCACTGCACATCTCAACGACTGTTTATCACCCCCTCTTGCTAGTGCACAGGATTATTGGAAAACAAAGAAGTGGGAATGATAGTATTTTTGAGCAAAACTTAAGTGGACTGTTTCAAAAAAGCATTTTGCCTTTGTCTAAAGTAGAGTTAAAACCATAAGTGTTCTTATGTTTAAAATTTTGTCTCGCTAAATATATGCAAATATTTCATTGTCATTACACATTTCTCCCAACATTCTATTTTGTATTGAAAATAAAAGTGGAAATGACGGAATGAGTATCGGGTATCGTGTATCGAGAAAAACTTGTATCAACCCATCCCTAGTAAAATACTACATATTTTTTGGTTGCAAAGATCTTAATCAAGAAATCGTTGTGACATCTAACCTAAGAGCTACAAATGAAGAACGAAAAACGTAGTATTATCATTCTGACAATGGTTTGGTATCTTATGTACAACTTAAACTAAAATGTATTGCTATTCTCTAAAAAGTGTTCCAAATTAGTCGCTAAAATGCATAAAAATTGCAGAAATGGGATGTGTTCAACAGGCACGTATTTAGAAGTCAGTTTCTGGGGGGGGGGGGGTCCAAAAAGTATTTGTTGAACAGGCACGTATTTAGAAGTCGGTTTCAGGGGGGAGGGGTTCAAAATGTCTGTGTTGAATTATTTGCTTTTAATAAATAATTAATCAAGGATTTGTTTTTATCATGTCTGTAAAAAAAAATAAAAACACGTGTAATATATTATATTCACATGACTTTCTCCACCCAAGCTTCTACAGATTGTTCTTAGAAAAGTTTGTTTTTGTCTTGTTTCTTTGGATAAAGTCTGCAGAAAGGCCTTGCACATTGTACATTTTTGATCTTATACCTGGGATAAAGTAATATAAGCAGTAATCAGATATTTAAAAAGTGAACCACTGATTTATGTGTTTGAAGTATTAGTTCTCCTTGAATGAAAAAGGGAATAGGAACTTAGAAGTTAAGTTACATACCTTTAAGTGAGTATCTGGGAACTCTAATCAACTAATTATAATATATCGGAAATGGTTAAATTTGCAATACATTATTGTAATTGACATTATTTGTGTATTTTAACGAGTTCTACAGCTGTTGTGCAGCAACTTTTCGTTTATCTCTTAAGTAGCTTCATGTTTGTCTGACAGTGAATGGAGATGTTAAGATGAGAAGCTTGAATAAACTTTTTCGATTTATTTTAAACCAAGTTTTATTTAAACTATTTATTAAAAGTTTGAAATGATAATTTTGGGGGGGGGGGTCCAGACCCCCTGGGCACCCCCCTTAAATACGTCCCCGGTGTTAAAAACGTAAAACCTTGTCCTCAGTTCAAATTTAAAGACGCTATATGGTAACGAAGTCGCTAACTTGTTCAGCGTGCATATAAAGAAATACAACACAAGCTGTGCCACCTTCAAATGGAACTACTGGGACACAATGTAAGTATTACACAGTGCATTGAACAGTTCGCATGGATTGGTGGTGGTATTATGTTTACATTCGTACCCTGTTCACCAAATTGAAATTGAATTTTTATTTATGGACCCTCTTTTAACTACTTCGGTTCTGAGCGTCCCATTTTATATTGGGCGTGAAAGACCACTTAATTTTGTTCACAGCTTTGTTTATCAAGCTTGACGTTCTCTTACGTGCCGTAAATCTACCACACGAAACTACCTGCTTTACTTCCCGACCGAGGATGGGCTACACAAGCCAGAAAAGTGATAGCTAATGGCAGGGTGGCAATGTCAGGGGTAAGAATATGTAAACATAAACTGGAGATGTCAGTTAGATGGTTAGAAAGAATGTGTGAAGCGGTCGTTGAAGCCAGAACAATGTATGCAGGGGAGATAGGAACACAATTAGACCAGATGTACGGATTGTTTTGCAAAGAACAGCTGCCAAAATCGGCACCGAGAGAGGTGGCATTACTAGAGCTAGGTAATACAAAAAGGAGGGGCATAATAATAGAGAGAGTATTGAAATTCTGGTATAAGTGTATTAAAGGGCAGAAAGAGGAATTATTGATTCTGTCCATGAAGCAACAGAAAAGCATTAAAATACAAATAGTTGGTGGTCGGAATTGGAAAGAATGATATTAAAGAAAGCCATGGGAAATCTATGGAGAGCAGAGGAGATAAATTATAGCGGCTTTTGGAAGGAGGTGAGAACTAGACTACAAGACATAGATAGGCAAGTGGTATGCGAAAGTATAGAAGAAAAGAAATATTTGAAATTTTATAAGCAATTAAAGACAGAATGGTGTAGGGAAAGATCATTGTGACAAAACTGGAAGAGAAGGCATAACATGGTTGAGAGTAGAGATATTATACTTAAAAGGGTTGAGAAGTAATGAGGCAGGAATATGTGAATTTTGTGGAGATGAAGAAAGCGCTGTTCATTACCTAATAGAATGTAAGGAGTTAAATTGCAGGAGAAAAATATAGGATAAGAAATGGGAGAGTGTAAGTAAAGAGATATTGGCGGTACGCATGCTAACGGGGATGGGAGACAAAAATAGATGTATAGGAGTGGATTAGGATAAAGAAAGCAAAGGTCAAGAAGAAATGACATCAAGCTGCTCAGGAAAAACAAAGACTTATGGCCAGGGGACCTGAATCAGCGAGTAAATCTTAGGGTCAGCAATTTTATGCATTTTTACAGGATAATACGGCATATTCAATGTTAAATTTTATTGTACTAAAAATTGTAATGGATACTCTATAAATAAATATCAAATATTTCTCGTCCGAAGAAAGTTACGTAGCGAAAATAAAAATCAGTCGCCCTGTGCCACGTTTGAAACCGCGACCTCGCGACCCAGAGGCTAGCGTGATAGATCATAGGGACAGAGGATGCATTGCTCCTCCGTTGGCCGCAAATAAACAAACGAACCAATCTACTAATGTCCTGAGTAATATAATAAATAATAAGGAAATAAACACTCACCAGAATGATATATGATTCATGTTATCTGTCGACGACAGATAAGATGACAAGCATCTGGGAAGAAAGACTAACGAGGCAGTAATCTTAAAAATATCTTGTATGCTAAATCTGTTCAATGATTTACCAGCAGCAAAATAAAAGATAGCAAAAACTCCAAAGAGACCGAGGGGTGTGGCAGGGGAAGGTTCTCCTACTCAAGCACAGAGATAGTCTTATCCATAAAAGCGTCAGAATGTTAATGAACTATCCGGAAATAATTCCAGCGAATATAGACGTGATAAATATAAGCAAGTTGAGATAGGCAATGCATGATCCGCGGCTAAACATAAAGCAGTTATAATTGTGTTAAACCTAATTGGCATCAGATGCTGATAAGTTGGTATTTAACAAAGGTTGATGAAATTATTGGATTAGAATGTTTTTAAAACTTCTTGCCGAGTATAGAAATATTGATTCTTATTGGCTCGTTATTGGCGTTCTCAGGATTTAATGTCTCGAAGATCTCAAGTCTCACCTGCCATTGAGAACTGAAGTGATTACTTGTCTTCTTGCATTATATAGCATACTCTAGTTGTGTTTCTGTATTGTCTACCCTCCACAAGAAGGCAAGCGGAGCCTCAGGAGGCAGAGGGGTTTAACAGTTTATCTGCTCTGGTAGAAGATTTGTTTACTATGAAATCAGTGTATGACAATGCATGTGAATCACCCATGCTGCCAGGTCTAATGCCCGTTTCAGTAAACTGCAGCGATAGGTATTATGGATGGGTGAGTTATGTGACAACACTGTATTTTAGATGAACCTAATCTCTGTTTCATATAACCTTGCCTCGCTGACATGTATCACTCCGCGTGCAACTACTTCCCCCTCATCCTAAATGGCTAATGAGTTCGCTCCATAGGCCATGCCTTCCCGTGACATTTAAATCTGCAGTAAACGTCATAATAATTGCTAGGAAGATAGATAAAATCATACAAATAAGAATATGAAGGCATGCAAAAATACAAGTTTATAATGAAACCGAGCAAGTTGAAACTGAATGAATGAACGAACAATGAAACTGAAACAAGTTTATAATGAAAAGCCTTCGGCCTTTTCCACTGGGATTTTTAAAAACCAGCACACATACCGTGCAAAAATGCTTATCTTTCAGTCTAAAAAGTCGTGTCACGTCATACTTGTCGTGTGTCCTTCATTCACCCAAGTTTCGTCAAGGTAGTAAGTATATTTTGCGACTTGTATCTCGGTACCATCTGATTGTCCTTAAATAACATCTTCGCCACACAGCAGTATCGCCCCGGAATGCTATGTTTTCCTGTTGTCTCAATTTCATGTCGCGATGTTCCTACGCATCTAACACACCTGTAAGTTCAGAGTACAGCTGTTCGACTTCTCTCACTGACAAAATTGGATTCTTCTCTGAGTGCATTAAACACCTGCACCACAATTCTTTTTTCGCCGCTTTGTAAAGGTTTTCCCTTGTGATGCTTCTGCGAAAAACTGGCGGTAGGCTCTGCCATTATACATATAATAAGTACACGCACAATAAACGATCAATAAAATAATTTAGCTCTCGCACTCGGCACCACACATCTTCGAATGGCGATATATGACTAATCCAGTTAGTCCGCCTCGGTAGCGTAGGTGGTAGCGTGTCTGCCTCACGTTCAAGAGGTCCCGAGTTCGAATCTCGGTCAGGGTGAGTTATCTGGATAAGGTTTTTCCGGGGATTTCCCTTATCCTTCAAGACGAATCGGGTAACTCTAAGCTCCATGGACCCTGGATTCATTTGAGCATCATTTCACCCAATTCATTCATCGTCCGATATGACTTAACGTTGGAGGTCAGTGATAAAAGTGATATAAACAAATATGTCATCACTACCGCTAAATCACGTGCTATCGTGTCATGTGCTTGAGAGCAAAGGAACCTCCTCTTTTCTTCGTTTAAAAGTTAACATGCATTTCAGATAAATCAACTCTGTTGCGTAACATATTTCATTAAAACAGTTACGAAAATATAAATTTGACAATTCCCTTCCAACATATAAAGATATATCACCATGTTAAATAACGAACTAATTTTTACCGCCCAACAGTCTATACCACAATGGTAGCCAATGAGAGGTGATAAGGTCACGTGACCGTTAAGAGATACGGGGCAAGCTTATGTGAAACAAGGATTAGCATCGTTATCATATCCGGATAGGCAAGCATAAACATCATGCGCACAGCGAAAGTGATTACGTAACACATTCCTCTGCCTTGACTTCTTGTGTTGGGTGGACAGTGACTGTTCTGGTGGCCCAAACCGTAACGCCGAAAATTGATGTTCCAAAGGTCATTGGTACCGTTCCTTTCATGCAGTTAATTTTTTTCTTCGTCTGTTTAATAAAAAGGAATGCTGCGATTCGTAACTAAGAACGTGAATCTGATTGACCTTTACAATAACACTACTGTCATTTCCTAGTTTCGAACGCTGCGTTAGTGTGCTGAGGATTGCCTGTTGTACAACATGGAGAACGTGTTCAACTTTCCTGAACTAGTAGATATGTGCCCTATTTACTCTGAATCACGAGGTAATGGGGTAGCTGCTGCAGCACTAGACCGGGAACGGCATCCCGATAGGCGCCAACCACATCACTCAACCTTCCAGTCCACTGACAAAAGTTTGCGAGAGAAGAACCTTCCAGGTCAACAGGGGCGACATGGGTGTTGCGCGAACTCGACGCACGGCGCATTTCGAGGAGATCGTATATTTACACTACTATCTTGCTCCGAGCTCCCCTGATCTTGACGATGTTGCGTTTGTCAACAAAACATACTCCCTCGTCCAAGTGTCCTTATGTCGTGGTCGACTACGACGTTTTCATTGAGCTGACTATAATAAACATCGCAGAAAATGTCCGTAATCACGAACGTGCAGTTTGCGTAAGTACGTACTTTTTATTCATATGGCCCATTGTCAGGTATAAACGTAGTACAGATTGCCACGTTTTCCTTGCAAATTCATTTGTTTCTATGGCAGAAGCTGCATTGTGTAATCTCAGATGACTAAGATAATGCTTATAGGTACCTATTAGGTAATAAAAACTTGTCTGAGTTTAGAGAAATTGTGGAAATATTCTATTCGACTTCCAACAAGGAATTCAGCTGAAAAGGGTTAATTATTTCAGTTCTATACCATTATTGTTGCACCTTGATTAATCTGTTTGACGGCATTTTGTTAGTGTTTATGTGCTGCTTTTGTTATTTCAGACTTTCTCTCAACCCATAAAAAGTTTGAATTATTTCGTTTTCTTTAAATTATAGCTTTCTATCTTAATTTAACATTATCACTTGTACTCATTCCTATTTTGGGCCATAAGAATGAACATGTTCAATATTGGAACAATGAAAGTGCTAGGTCAAAAGTATTTTTTAGTAATTTAAATATTGATCTGCTACTTTTAATTCCTCATTGCATTTAAAAATTGATGACGACTGTAAAAAGTGTACTTCTTTATAAAAATAAAGAAATAAATCCAATTTTGTAAAACAATCATTGCTTAAAGTTTTAAATTAGACCCAGCAGATATACTTGATAGTTCAAATAAACTTTATATTGTGCATATTTTGTACAATGGCATTGAAATATTACTTCTTGCCTATACCTGCTGTAAATATTTAGCTATTATGTTGTTTTCAAATGCTAGGCTTTGGCAATGAAGCCATTAGCTCTCTTGGTCTCCAATATTTCTGTGTGGTGGGTCCGACAGGTAGGGCTTCACAGGTTAAAAGATGTTCTTCAGTCATTTCCTCTTCTTTGTTGCACAGAGGACAATTTGGACTTGTATAAATTCCTGTTCTGTGTAAGTGTTTGGCCAAATAATCATGTTCCGTAAGTAATCTAAAATTTGCTACTGCAGCTTTACGTGGGATTTCTGGATTTTTAATTAATATTTAGCTATTATAAGTATACCTTTTACGGATACCTGTGACTGAAAAATTGAAATCCTGAACTAATAACGCTAGCTTGTTAAGATTTATACCTCAGTCGCAACTTATTGAAAATATGATAGAGTCCAAATTTTATCAATTTCACTTTGATAGTTCGGAAAATATGGTCAAATTTATTTTTTGTTACGTCACCTAGAAGGTCCCTTGCGAAAAATAACTTAAATTTTGGTCTAGCATTTTAACAAAAGGTTCCCAATACATCAATTTTTTGAATTTGCCCTAGGTTTCTGTGTGTCTCAATTTTAGGCTCCAGAAATTTTAAAGCTATGAATGTGGCTTTTTTGCTTTTAAAGTAAAGAAAGTGTGCTTAAATGCAACTCACAATAAAACTCAGGGCAATTACCCTTCAGTATGTATCTATGAACGTGTGTAGCAAGTTTCATTAGTCTAACACTAAAACTGCAACCCAAGGAGCATCTTAAATTATGAAAAATGCTGAAATTTTCAATAGCGAGAATAAAAGGATAAAGAATTAGAATTCGTATCTAACACTAGTAGTTACTGCAAACTTTAGAAAACCCACATCTGTAACCTGCTTGAGGATTCATATAGAAAAATGAAAAAGAAGTATTTATTTAGCGGGCAACTGATAGACTGTTAGAAAACTCCCCTACCATTATCTTGAACTAGTGGACCATGGACCAGAGATGTAACTGTTACATCCTAAACAATGACAAAAATGGACTTTGGCCCTACAGAAAAGATGCTGGTGAGAATGAATACAGGTGCCAAGAGCAAACACTTCCATGAAGTTCTGGTGAGCGCAGGGACAAAGTTCGAGGTGAGCAGAAGAGTAACTAGCGCAGGAAGTAAGAATCAGCATAATTGCAAATTCATGTAAATAAGTTCATAATTACCCGATAAGCTGTGCAATCTCTTGTTTGTTATTCCTGACGCTGCTTGTATCGGGTTTGTGTTTTAACTTCAAGGGCAACTTGGTGATATACGATTACAATACCATTTGTATTGTATTTTCAGTTTAAGTAATACATCAATGCTTTTCCAATGCATACTTTGCTATTTCAAAGTATTCGTGTGAATGTTCCTGGTATAACATGAGCGAAGCCAGAGTGGGACCGGAGCGGGGCCGGAACCTAGCAAGAGCCAAGCCAGAACGAAGACAGAGCCAAGCCGGAGTTAAGTTAAAGAATGTTAGAGTGAAGCCAGAGTGAAACCAGAGCCAAGCCAGAGCGGGATTGTAGCGGTGATTGGAGCCTAGCCAGAGCAAAACCAGAACGGAGCTTGAGTGGAGCCAGAGCAAAGCCAGAGCGGAGCTTGAGCGGAGCCAGAGCCAAGTCAGAGCGGAGCCAGAGTTAAGTTACAGTATGAAGTTAATGTGAGGCCAGAGCAAAGCCAGAGACGGGCCGAAACCTAGCCAGAGCCAAGCCAGAGCGAAGCCAGAGTTAGGTTAAAGAATGAAGTTAGAGTGAGGCCAGAACGAGGCCAGAGCGGGACCAAAGGTAGGCCGGAGTCTAGCCAGAGCCAAGTTAGAGTGAATACAGAGTGAAGTTAGTTAGGTTTGAGTGAAGTCGGAGCGAAGCCAGGCCCAAGCCAGAGTGGGATCGGGGTGTTGGCCGAATTCTAGCCAGAGCGAAGCCAGAGTTAAGTTACAGAATGAATTAGTGTGAGGCCAGAGTGAAGCCAGAGCGGGACCGGAACCTAGCAAGAGCCAAGCCAGAACGAAGAAAGAGCCAAACCGGAGTTAAGTTAAAGAATGTTAGAGTGAAGCCAGAGCGGGACTGTAGCGGTGACCGGAGTCTAACCCGAGCAGAGCGAGAGCGGAGCGTGAGCGGAGCCAGAGCCAAGCCAGAGCCAAGCCAGAGTGGGACCGGAGTGGTGACGGGGCCTAGCCAGAGCGAAGCCTGAGTGAAGCAAGAGGAAGACCGAAATTGTACCGGAATCTAGCCAGAGCCAAGTTAGAGCGATTTTAGAGTGGAGTTAGAGTGAGGTTAGGGTGAAGCCAGAGAGAAACCAGAGCTCAGCCTGAGTAAAGCCAAAACAAATCCAAAGCAAAGTCAAAATGGAAGCAGAGCAGAACTAGAGTAGAGAAAGAGTAAAATCAGAGCAAAGCCAAAGCGGAGCTAGAGGAAAGCCCGAGCAAAGCTATCCCCCAGGGGCCTACTGCAGTAGGTACGGGAATTGGCGATCCCGGGGTCCCTAGCCCAATCTCTCGATTGGGTGTCCTAGTGGTGAGAGAGCTAATACCAAAAGCCCAAAGAAGGTCTACATCTGTGTTTGACCCTAACCTCCCTGAACACACGTCTAACGGATAACCCAGCGCGGGTTGGCGGGTGGGTAGCGCAGGGGTGACTGGGTAACGCCTAACTCCCAGCTCCTGGTTATCATGTAGGACTGTGTTGGTATCCACTGATAAAGGTCAGTCCGGGGGAGGGGCCATTGCATGAGCTGTAATACTCCTGAAGGCGATTGGGTCCCTCTGTGTATACATTGGGAGCAAGGGTTAGGCTGGGACTTTCACCCAAGCCGGGGTGGCGCCCAGGATGTGAGCACGCCATCGGAGATGTTTGCAATGGTGGAGGATATTTTTGCAATGGGAACTGATAAATTCAACAAAACTGGTAAGAAAATTGGAAAGGAACTAGCTGGGTCTTGTGGTCCTCGCTATTTAGTTATCTTTAGAACTGACGAAGGTCGAACATTTATTACCGTGAACCCGTTTTACATTCAGAAGGGTCTAGAAAGCCGATATGCTTGCGAGCTATCCGGTGCGCTTTGAATTGCATAGGACTCTGAACTCCTGGCGTGGTGTTGGAAACACCAGCGCATTGGACGGTATGTCCAATGAGAAGATTCAGGAAAACCTGGCGGAACAAGGTTTCACTTATGTATATTGAGTTCACCGCAAAGAACGAGGTGAACTAGTGCCCACTCTTACCTTTGATCAGGTAGATTCTCCCGCAAAGGATTAATGCAGGGTATGAAGCTATCGAAGTGAGGCATAATATACCCATCCACTGAGATGTTATAAATGTAAGCGCTTTGGCCACACAATTGACAGTTGTAATGGAGTTGCTACTTGCGTTGACTGTTGGGAAGTCAAACATGATGATGCATGTAATTCACCTAAAAAATGTGTTAACTGCAGTGGTAATCAGTCATCGAACTCCAGAGAATGTCCCCATTTTATGGATGAAAAGACGATCCAAGAGATTCGGGTCAGAGAGAGAGAGAGTATCCTTCTTAGAAGCCCGGAAACTCTTGCGTATTCGTCAGCCTTCAGTCCCTAGGACCGTTATTAAGTGCAGTTGCAGCTGTGCCGGTACCTAGACGTGAAATCTGAACACAAACTAGCGACATAAACGGTGCAGTAATATCCGAAAGAGCAATTACATCCAGATCACAGCCAAAGCAACAGACACCAGCAGAACAACAGTGAGCACTCCTACCAAGTCCAGTCCTATGAAGAACGTTCCAGCCACGTCATGGCAGAAAGCATCTACCTCAAGAATATGTGAACCAGTAATATATAATGCATCGCCCAGAAAGTTCATGGCCTCACATGAAAGAACTGACTTTCTCAGGGAAAATAAGAAGGCTAGAACCAAGCAAAATGAGCGTAAAAGTCCACGACCATCTCCTTCAAGAACATCTTATGAGGAATCATCCGGAGAGGACTCAGATCGGTGGCTCTCATCTTCGCCAATCGCAGTTTCCGATCGTTTCGAGCGACCCGATTTGAAGTTACCTGTAGGAAATCGGTCCTCCTCCATTCAGTGTGTGGAGCCGGAAGGTCCTGCCCTCCCTGCCGAAATGACAGTGAGAAAAGGCAGGATAAACCTACTGAAAATACTAGCCCGGACCTTAACAAAAGGAACAAATTGTTTCCACCATCATTGGGCAGGTAGTTTGTGTTGTCAATGCAAATTAATATTGAAAACGGGTTTTTATGCCTTTTTTGTATTTTATGTTTGATTATACTGTTTTATTGAGTTTATCCTCATTTGGGCTCATTTATTTTGTTTTGATTTTTTATTCTTTTCATTTTGAGTATTTATCTCTATTGTCATGATTTAGTTTCTGTAAGGGCACTGACGACCAAAAGTTGAGCTCTCTTATATATACACGTCATCATCATCATCATCATCATCATCATCATCATCATCATCATCATCATCATCATCATCATCATCATCATCATCATCATCATCACCATCACAGTTTAAGTAATATATCAGTGCTTTCCCAATGCATACTTTGATGATATTTCAAAATGTTCGTGTGGATGTTCCTGGTATAGCATGAAAAATATGCAGTCAGTTTATGGACGTTGTGTAAAACTACAATGAGTCAGAGATGTAGACGCTTTCATAGTGTAGGAGATAAAAGTGATAAATAGTAAACTGATTTCATTCACATATATTATAAGAAATAACTAATTGAAGTCAGCGATAAACTTACAAAATTTGTATCTGTAGATACGTAATTAGGTAATTGGTACAGTGCTGTTAGTTTAAGAATCGACGCCCGCGATAGTTGCCGTGCCGCGTCGGTCACCCGCTTGCTCGTCTATACTCGGAAGTTTTAACTCGCGGAACTAAAATCTACCTAACTTACTGTGCTATATTAATTGCAGAAGTCGGTACTCACCCTGATCACAATAGCTGCTGGTAGTGCTGTCCATTTTGTGCAATACACAAGTCGCACCATCGTAAAAGGCTTGCATTCACTTTCATCAATTCCACCGCACCAATCTTACCAATCTCCCTACGAATGTTTTCATTAAGTCCATCTAAGGTATATCGTGTGGCGAACTGACATATTTTGAAAAATATGCGTATTTTCAGCAGGATAATGCGACCGCGCATACTGCTGGGGCATCGATGACAAAGCTCCGCCGTATCATTGGCAATAAAATTATAAACAGCGGACTATGGCCGGCCTGTTCCCCTGATCACCATTAGATTTTTATTTCTGGGGAGCAGTAAAAGCTAAAGTGTATTCAAATAATCCACATACCTTAGATGGACTTAAAGAAAACATTCGTAGTGAAATTGGTAAGATTGGTGCAGTGGAATTGATGAAAGTGAATGCAAGTTTTTTGGTGTGACTTATGTATAGCACAAAATGGACAGCACTTCCAGCAGCTATTGTGATTAGGGTGAGTCTCGACTTCTGTTAAGACAGACACCCTGCACAACGGAAATACTGGCTGACATTGGCAAACTCTGTGATAGAAAATGACATCAGCTGCAAAGAACGGCTTCTGTGTATGGGAATGTGAGAGTAAACTGAAATGGAATTATCATGAAAAATCTTGTGCATTTAGGAAGGGTATAATATTGTGTAGGCTAAGTAAGGGCATGGACCAGGTCCAGAACTACGGAAAAACTGTGAGGCTAACGGACAAAGGCATACTGTACAACTGCGATGCCCAACGCCTCTCTTACCTGCTGATGACGTCACCTTGTTGCTCTAGCCCACAACCATCATGAAGCACTTCCACTTCACTTATTGTTGCAACCAATTTTGTTTTTCTGTCCTATGAATACACTACAGCCCGCGAAAAGTAGTGGAGTGATGCACATCTTTCCTTCATGTAAGTTCATACTGATAGGTTCTAAAGCAAAGTGTAAAATACATTGAATATTATGTTACACCTATCAAACCTCCTTGATATCCCCAAAAAATAAAAATTTATTTTGGGGGATTATTTAGGTTTCCATTACCTACAGTAAAGAAAATAAAATTACCGCCATTTGATTGCAGGTGCAGAAATACTCAATTGATAAACACGTTTGTATCAACTCTTTCTCTTCCTTTCTTTCTGAAGGAAGGAAATATGAAAAAGGTGAAACATTTACCTTGGTTATTTTCTAAACAATATTTCCTGTTGGTGCTCGATCCAATATATTGGACTCTTTCACAATAGATTTATTTTCTTCTTGAAATGAAGTGGAAAAAGGGGGGATAAACAAGACACAGGATAAAGTAATCAACATTTAAGCTTTGAAGGGATGTTTGGGCACAAAGCACCTAGCGCACAAGGCATGTACAGACCAGCATGTCGATTATTTATATGGTACAAAATTGTGAAGATACGTGCCCATTCTTCAGAGAATCTAGTTTAGCCTTCAGGTTTTGTCTCAGGCTGAGGCTCAAATAAGCTATCATGTAGACTTCATCTAGGGTAAACGTGGAGTTTAGACTAGCATAAGCTCCAGGTATTGCTCACAGAAAATTCACAGATTTAGATGATACAACAAACTAGTAGTTTCAAACGCAACCAAAATCTCTCTCAAAGAATTATTGTTGTTTACGGTAAATATGCGTTTAGGCTAGTCTACGACAAAGCCTAGTCAAACATATCTGTTTAAACGAGAGCGCTTTACTCTGTAAAGCAAGCAGTTGTTTTAACAGGATGAACTAGGCTTCCTCTACTATAGTGCGATCCATATAAACCTGAACCATTCCAATAGGTCATAACTTTTGAACCAATAATAGGACATACGTGCAACTTTGGGAGAATATAATACACAATTGGGAGATTACATTACAGTATTTACATCTCAGAGAGAATTTTGGAAGTGTTTTCCACCAGATTCTACAAATGTTTGCACTCGTCTCACCATATTCTCTGAAGTTTTACGAATAGTATCCTCGCCAATGTTACTTATTTCGGTCCGAATGGGTTCCTTGAGACCATCAGTTGTCCGTGGCCTATTCTTGTACACCCTATTTTTAGATATCCCAACAAGAAAAAATCTGGTGAGGTTAGGTCAGGGGATCTGAGGGACCACAGACGTACTGGATAGCCTGAGATGGACTAGGCTCTAGCCTATACCATCCTAAACCACAACACCTCCGTAAAGAGTGCAAAGGATAGCCTGAGATGGACTAGGCTCTAGCCTATACCAGCCTTAACCACGGCATCTCTGTAAAGAGTGCAGTGGATAGCCTGAGATGGACTAGGCTCTAGCCTATACCATCCTAAACCACAACACCTCCGTAAAGAGTGCAAAGGATAGCCTGAGATGGACTAGGCTCTAGCCTATACCAGCCTTAACCACGACATCTCTGTAAAGAGTGCAGTGGATAGCCTGATATGGACTAGGCTATAGTTTATAACTTCCTTAACCACGACAGCTCTGTAAAGAGTGCAGTGGATAGCCTCATATGGACTAGGCTATAGTTTATAACATCCTTAACCACGGCATCTCTGTAAAGAGTGCAGTGGATAGCCTGAGATGGACTAGGCTCTAGCCTATACCAGCCTTAACCACGGCATCTCTGTAAAGAGTGCAGTGGATAGCCTGATATGCACTAGGCTATAGTTTATAACATCCTTAACCACGGCATCTCTGTAAAGAGTGCAGTGGATAGCCTGAGATGGACTAGGCTATAGTTTATAACATCCTTAACCACGGCATCTCTGTAAAGAGTGCAGTGGATAGCCTAATATGGACTAGGCTATAGTTTATAACTTCCTTAACCACGACATCCCTGTAAAGAGTGCAGTGGAGAGCCTGATATGGACTAGGCTATAGTTTATAACATCCTTAACCACGGCATCTCTGTAAAGAGTGCAGTGGATAGCCTGAGATGGACTAGGCTATAGCCTATACCAGTCTTAACCACGGCATCTCTGTAAAGAGTGCAGTGGATAGCCTGATATGGACTAGGCTATAGTTTATAACATCCTTAACCACGACAGCTCTGTAAAGAGTGCAGTGGATAGCCTGATATGGACTAGGCTACAGTTTATAACATCCTTAACCACGACAGCTCTGTAAAGAGTGCAGTGGAGAGCCTGATATGGACTAGGCTATAGTTTATAACATCCTTAACCACGGCATCTCTGTAAAGAGTGCAGTGGATAGCCTGAGATGGACTAGGCTATAGCCTATACCAGTCTTAACCACGGCATCTCTGTAAAGAGTGCAGTGGATAGCCTGATATGGACTAGGCTATAGTTTATAACATCCTTAACCACGACAGCTCTGTAAAGAGTGCAGTGGATAGCCTGATATGGACTAGGCTATAGTTTATAACATCCTTAACCACGACAGCTCTGTAAAGAGTGCAAAGGATAGCCTGATATGGACTAGGCTATAGTTTATAACATCCTTAACCACGGCATCTCTGTAAAGAGTGCAGTGGATAGCCTGAGATGGACTAGGCTATAGTTTATAACATCCTTAACCACGACAGCTCTGTAAAGAGTGCAAAGGATAGCCTGATATGGACTAGGCTATAGTTTATAACATCCTTAACCACGGCATCTCTGTAAAGAGTGCAGTGGATAGCCTCATATGGACTAGGCTATAGCCTATACCAGTCTTAACCACGGCATCTCTGTAAAGAGTGCAGTGGATAGCCTCATATGGACTAGGCTATAGTTTATAACATCCTTAACCACGACAGCTCTGTAAAGAGTGCAAAGGATAGCCTGATATGGACTAGGCTATAGTTTATAACATCCTTAACCACGACAGCTCTGTAAAGAGTGCAAAGGATAGCCTGAGATGGACTAGGCTCTAGCCTATACCAGCCTTAACCACGGCATCTCTGTAAAGAGTGCAGTGGATAGCCTGATATGGACTAGGCTATAGTTTATAACATCCTTAACCACGACATCTCTGTAAAGAGTGCAAAGGATAGCCTGATATGGAATAGGCTATAGTTTATAACATCCTTAACCACGACATCTCTGTAAAGAGTGCAGTGGATAGCCTGATATGGAATAGGCTATAGATTATAACATCCTTAACCACGACATCTCCGTAAAGAGTGCAAAGGATAGCCTGAGATGGACTAGGCTCTAGTTTATAACATCCTTAACCACGGCATCTCTTTAAAGAGTGCAGTGGATAGCCTGATATGGACTAGGCTATAGTTTATAACACCCTTAACCACGACAGCTCTGTAAAGAGTGCAGTGGATAGCCTGATATGGACTAGGCTATAGTTTATAACATCCTTAACCACGACATCTCTGTAAAGAGTGCAGTGGATAGCCTGATATGGAATAGGCTATAGTTTATAACATCCTTAACCACGACATCTCTGTAAAGAGTGCAAAGGATAGCCTGAGATGGACTAGGCTCTAGTTTATAACATCCTTAACCACGGCATCTCTTTAAAGAGTGCAGTGGATAGCCTGATATGGACTAGGCTATAGTTTATAACATCCTTAACCACGACAGCTCTGTAAAGAGTGCAGTGGATAGCCTGATATGGACTAGGCTATAGTTTATAACATCCTTAACCACCTCATCTCTGTAAAGAGTGCAAAGGATAGCCTGAGATAGACTAGGCTCTAGCCTATACCAGCCTTAACCACGGCATCTCTGTAAAGAGTGCAGTGGATAGCCTGATATGGACTAGGCTATAGTTTATAACATCCTTAACCACGGCATCTCTGTAAAGAGTGCAGTGGATAGCCTGATATGGACTAGGCTATAGTTTATAACATCCTTAACCACGACAGCTCTGTAAAGAGTGCAAAGGATAGCCTGAGATGGACTAGGCTCTAGCCTATACCAGCCTTAACCACGGCATCTCTGTAAAGAGTGCAGTGGATAGCCTGATATGGACTAGGCTATAGTTTATAACATCCTTAACCACGGCATCTCTGTAAAGAGTGCAGTGGATAGCCTGATATGGACTAGGCTATAGTTTATAACATCCTTAACCACGGCATCTCTGTAAAGAGTGCAGTGGATAGCCTGATATGGACTAGGCTATAGTTTATAACATCCTTAACCACGACATCTCTGTAAAGAGTGCAAAGGATAGCCTGATATGGACTAGGCTATAGTTTATAACATCCTTAACCACGGCATCTCTGTAAAGAGTGCAGTGGATAGCCTGAGATAGACTAGGCTCTAGCCTATACCATTCTTAACCACAACAGCTCTGTAAAGAGTGCAGTGGAGGCTAGAGGTAGCCTCGGGCTACACGAGTCTAGGTCACAATCACTACAGGGAGGTGTATGTGCTAGGGCAGTATAAGGTCGATCGTATTCCGTCTTAAGCTCCGGTGCCTTTGTATGCTAATGCAGCATGATCTAGTTCCAGTCTATTCAAGCTTAAGACACTGTACGAGCCGAAGCTGCCGGTTTTCTGTACAGAAGACTGTTGTCTGTTCTGTTTGACTAGGCAGGCTCCAGCTTAAACTGTCCCTATAAAGAAAGCAGGTTTCTTCTATGACGGACTGAGCTACTGGCCATACTAGCTTAAAATTTTGTCCCTCTGTAAAGAAGATTGTTGTTTTGGCTGGGAGGGCCTAAGCTCTTGATTATAATTGCCTAAATTGCATTTGTTTCACTCCATATATGCTGACGGGATTTCGATATTTCTTCTCCACATATTTTTTTTAAATTGACCTATGCTTCACCAATTTAAGCAGTTTTAAATAAATTTTATCTGCGAACCAAAGTGCAGGGCAGTTAAATATTATATTTGGAACGCATTACACTACTAAGAATTGCAATTTACATAGAAAATCTTGCTTTTTACAAAATTGTATTCCACAATTTTTTTTTCCTTGTTCCATTTATACCCCGCCTTTAACTGCTATGGTCATATTGGCGGCCGTTCTCCTTTGGAACATACTGAAGGTGTTAACTCGTTATCTTTGGTTTTTAATCATTATATCACGCACACATTCACACTCTGTCATACCTCCAGACTTGGGGAACATGGGGAATTATCTTGGTCGGAGAAAAATCCCCATCCCACCGCCGGGAATCGAACCCGGGAACCCTAGCACGGCAGGCAGGTGCTCTACCGATCCACAATGTTAGCACAAATTTTAAAATTCCTTTAATGTTCATGAGGATTACTAAGGGTATATGCAGATACATTCAACTGGAAGAATTCAGACCTCAATCTTTCTTGAGGTTGCAACCTCTGGGATACTGGTTAACTTACCTGTTACTGTGTAGCCTCACTGACGTCCCGTTATGTACGCTGCAGCAGAATCTAATCTATGTGAGCAACTAAGTTCACTTTTCCAGAAGTGTAATAATTCCATTTACACAGTTTGACATGACAAGTCTACTTTCCTGAACCTAATGCGGAAGATTTTATATTTCTTTAAAAATTTCGAAAGTTGTGCTGATACCAGAGTCAGCTAAAGACTGTTTGTAAGGACATTTAGTTAGCTGATAACTTCAGTGTCGTGATTTACTTATCTACATACATTTGCTAAATTTCTTCAGCAGAGAAAGTAGTATAGGTTTCGGCAACAATCTTATCAGAGAAAAATGCTGTTTGAAATTCGCAGTGAACTACTTTCTAATCGTTCATATTAAGCACTGGATGCCAGGTTTTCCCTGTCATCCCCTTCTTAAAGTACTCATCAGTTTAATGGTTTCCAGTTAACACCAAGTATTTGGCTATGGTTAGAAGAATGTAAATAGAAAGGCTGAAACTACGTATTTAAGCAGACAAGAGGGCGGTTATTGCTGTAGTCCATTGAACTTACAAAGGCATTTCTTAATGAGCACGGCAAGTGCTACTGCACAACTCTTAGCTCTTAATACACGTTTTGATTCACTATGTATAGACTGTTTCGAAATGACATCGAACTAATGTTAGATCAGTATATAGCGTATGTTTCGAAGACTGGAAGTTATTACTGCTTACTACAAGACCAACATAACTCTGGTCATATGAGCGGAGAACAGTGATTAATTCAAAGGTGGGAAAGGAGGAGCCCGTCTCCCGAGAAATTTATATCTATTAGGAAATTTATGAAACAAAAATAGTCAAAATAACTTACGAACTGATATTTTAGTCTGGGCTGATATTAAGTTTGTTTTGTTTTAACGTGTTTCATTTGTAGCGGCAGTTGTTTTTTTTTTTTACGAAGTTTGGAATCAACAATAGGCAAAATAGCCCACCCCAGTAGCGTAGATGGTAGCCTCACGTTCAAGAGTTCTCGAGTTCGAATCTCGGTCAGGGCGAATTACCTGGATAAGGCTTTTTCCGGGGGTTTTCCCTTATCCTTAAAGACGAATGACGGGTAGCGCTAAGCTCTATGGACCCCGGACTCATTTGAGCATCCTTTCACCCATTTCATTCATCGTCCGATATGACAACGTTGGAGAACGTAAAATTAAAAGGAAAAAAAAAAAAAGACAAATCGTTGTTACATCTCTGCAGTACTAGATTCCAACAAGCCTTCATTGTTATAACAAACCTGATTAAAGTCTGTTTAATTAACGCGTGTGCACGTCGGCCTCTGCCTTTGACGAACCCTTATAATCGTTTTACAACCCCGGACCCTTCTTCTCACAGATCTTTCTGCAAGGTTGCCACCTTTCTCGATACGTCATGGGTGTCGTACGAGGTTTCGTCTAAATAAATTATCTTATGTCTATTACTGCGAAACTTCCTTAGTTTTGACATATGTATCGCCAAGCTACAATTCTATTGGATTCCATAATAACCCTTATCTTGTTCAAAGTGCGATATTTAAAACCCAGCTCCTTTAGGAGACCGCGCAAAGTGTAGTACCCATAAGGAAAATCACAAATTTCTTGCAAATGTGCAAACAATTCCTCTAAGGTGGGCGCTCTCCCTTTTGCATAGAATCTATAAATTTCCCGACGAATTAAATCGCATGTGAAATTATCTACTTTAGAGAAACGTTTTCTTTTGTTTTCACACTTGATCGGCGTCTTTAATATTCCTTTCGTCACAATATTTCTTATTGTATTTCTGTGAATACCCAGAATTTATCATCATTGCATGACCCCTTACCAAGATTATTTTTCAGCACATATTTATGTGTGTTCAAAACAAGCGCTTGAATTTGCTTAGAAACAGTTCCCGTTATAACTTTTTTTTTTATAGGCTTTTCCAGTAATATAACTCGGCCCAGTTATTCACACTGTCTTCACTTTGATTATTTTCACTTGACTGAAAGTTATCTACTACTTCATTTGCATTTACCACTGCATTTCTCTCCCACGGTCTCCACATTGTGACACACAACGAATTGCTGCACATAATGAAACAGATCAACTAGAAGTTGGAACTTTGGCAACAGACTCCACGTGGAGTAGACATGCGACTGTCACTTCGAGAAAATCAGAGTTGCTACTGGTCCTCAATGACAGTGTTCCATTTCTGAAGTGTGGAGATAGATTTATGACGGTCATTAGTGGGCGGGAGGCTCAGGTTCCTTTGATGCCGAACTGCACATGCGTTAACTAAACAGACTTAACCACTATCTTAAGGTTGGTTAGTCAATCGAACAGACATACCATGGAAGGGTGAGGTGATCCAAAATACGGCCTTCGTCAAAATACAAAAATACTGTTTACTTTGTTTTCCAACAAAATGCGGCGTATTACAGATGATAAATGAGTAAGTCTATTGAAAGATGTATTGATGAATTACTTATTGAATCTTTGGTTACGTTTTCTTAGTCTTCGAACGAAGTTTCTACTCTTTCCGACGTCGACGTTCTACACAGTGTTGAAAACGAGGTTAAATATCAGCAAAAATGGGTGTACAGATACAGTCCAATAATCAGGCTTCACTGAGCTGATTACGTCCTTCCTTGGTAGGAGACAGTTCGTTGCTGCCCCACTTCCATCCAGCAGGAATCAATTCATATCTAACTTGAGCCAATTAGAGACATCCGAACAGTGGCGGCTGAAGCATGAATATACTGGCAGTGTCTGTATTATTACGCATTTTTTCGTCTGACTAAACGTAAGGAATTTTTCTTCAAGAAAATATCGATCTACCGTGACATTTACAAATAAATTATCGAATATATTAACTTAAGGTACTCTCACAGCTACTTTAATGTTTATACATGCTGAATTAAATCCACACTTTTTCTTTTGAGTGCATGGAAACCAGAACAAACTATTTTTGTTTTCGCATTTACGGAATCATGTATTTTTCATGTATATGTTCACTTAATTTATGCGCGTCACTTTTTTGTTACATATTTATGTGCAGGTTAGTCAGATCTTCCCATGTACTTCAGTGTTACCTTATCTACTAACGATAATGTAGAAAATGGCAGTACTCATACACTGTCTTATTCCTAGCAGAAGCAAACTGTTTCTTCTAATCGTTAAGTTAATTGGAGAATTTAATGTCAGGACGGCATGTTGGCCATGGTAGCTCAATGGGTAAGAGCAACTGGATGGAAACCAGGAGATCTGTAGTTCAAATCCCGGCCATGGCATTGAATTTTTCAGTTTCACTATTTCTACTAATGTGTTATTGTAGTTAACATAAAGTAACAGTTTATTGAAGAATATGTACAGAAAGCTATGCAAATACATTATTTTGCTACATAATCAATAAATTATATATATTTTTTGTACTAGCAGTTTATTATTACAATCTCGTATTTCTTGCAAAAGCCATCCTTCTGCCTTTCTATGTTTTAATAAGTAACTAAAGTTCAAGTAAGGAAACTATGCCACTAATGTTGAAAAACTGTACTTTAATAATTTCTAGTTTTCTTACTATGTACTGCCTTATTAGTGTACCAGAATCATGAGACATAGATCCAGTATTGCGTTAATCACTGCTGTACATTTCTGAGTGAGAGAGGTAGCAATTATTTGTCTCAGTAGTATACTCTCCTCTTCGTTACATTCTCAGTTTGTAATGTTCTAAGTTTAACATATTCCAGGTTATTTGCAGCCACATACCTCCAGTTGTTTATTCATGTCTGTTCAAGTGGCAGAGAAAAATATCAGCCATTTGAAGACAATTGCCATTTCATTTTGGAGAATCCTATTAAAATGAACATTATCTTGTTCCAATTTCATCTTTTAATCTTTGCCTCATTGGCATTGCTAACTAGGGAATAAAATCCTTATCATGCTTCCCAGATTATGAAAATATGTATTCATTGGGAAACGTTTGATCATTTTGTGCCATTTCTATTTTAAGGGATTTTTTTGTCTCTTACAACATGATTTTGACTTTCTTGTCCTTTTCATCTTCACTTAACCATTTTCTGGCATATACAGATTGTATTACTAACTTTTTTTTTTATATAAGAATTACTTTTCAAACTCCAGAAATTTTTCTAACAGAAATAAGAGAAGGTATGTAGTTGAAAGAGAATGAAAAGTGTTATTCCTCATTTTTCACACACTGGTTTTTCATATTTTATAATATTACTAATACATGTATCATGATGCTCAACACTATGCCTTTAGTAAATTAGATTGAGGGATGGGCATAAAGTTGTACATGTGTTAGATGCCAAAGCAAACGAACGAGGAGAAAATTATAGGAAACGAGAATGATCATTGAAAAAAATTAGTTATGCATATTATGGCAAATAAACAATTTTTAACTCTTGTGATCGTTTGTGTGTGTTAAAATCAAGGAAACAGCTTTTTATAGTAGGCGAAAGGTATCCAGTATTGAACAATTGAGTTTTCTGTTCCATAATGACTTTGGCAATAGGGCATTCAATATTAAAAATTATTTTTGAATACATGTTTTGTATGTGTTTAATTGTACCAAATATGTCATCCGCAGTAAGTACTGACAGGAGAGAACTTTAAATATTTATAAATCTCAGCGTTTCCCCAATTTGAAAACAAGGAACCCTGTATCGGACAGTCTGAATAATATAAAACCACTTCGTTATTTCAATGTATCTTTAAGACAAATGTCACATTTATAATAAAGGGGATCCCCTTCAAGACTTGGCACAGTTTCCATGGAGCCCAAACCTTGCATATGTGGCAGTCTTCATAAAATTTTCCTAACAAATGATGCAGTTGGTTTTTTCATATTCAAAGCTCAGTGGTTTTCTCACTCTTTGTGCGCAAAATCGCTAAAAATATTGCTGTCCAAGTGGTGGATGCCACAACAAGAAAACTCCATTCTGCCCACTTTGGTGCTAATTTATGAAATTCATTTTTGTTTTTACAAAAAATGGCATAAGATGGCTAACATTTTCATTTGGCTGTTCAGTGTATCATCTTCTCTTCCGAAAAAGTGCTTTTATATGTACCAATTCACTTTTATTTCATTTCTTGCAGAAATTAATTTCAGTCTGTTTCCTAATGTGCTTTCAGGAACAGAGAACTACTAATTTGCCTCCCTAATGCTTACTTCCCCCTATTACTTCATCAAACTCTAATTTCATGTTTTCCACCATCCAGTCCCCTCTATTCCTCCCCATATTTGTATGAAACAAATGAAATAAAAGGATTGATAAAAAAAGCTATGAATACATTTGTCCAATACTGTGTTCAAAATTCTTGTTTGAGATTGGGTGCATTACATGTAAAACATGACCAAGTCACTACACCTGGCACATTTAAACAAAAGCAATGCTTTCATCCATATTTTTAGATTAACATACGGTAAATAATTTGCAATGCAAGTATATTTGACTCACAAGTATTGTAGTATCGGGTATACAAAATTATCTTCCTGCAGCAGAAAGCAGGTCAGAAATAAGAAACCTCTTTTACGTGATCAATTGTTTATTCAGTCACACAATGGTCCATTTTCGGCTTGGCTCTAGAATGTTTAACACTAACTGAGCTAAATTTGCTGACACACTGTACCGAAAACCAGAAACTGATACTGTCCGATATAGGGTTCTGTCTGATACTGGATGACTTTCCCCTAATTCCTTTGATTCTTTCTAATGCACTCTAGCTTGAATCACTTTTATTGCTTCAGTACTAGAGCAGTTAGGTATTATGTATCTGCTGTGCATTCATTATGTATCATTTTCAGATCACTGGGAAGTTTTGAGAAGGTTGCTATGATCTGGTCCGATTCGCATCAGTCTAGATGATTTTTTATTTCTGAGAAAAAATATTCTATGGAGTTGTGATCCCAAAAGGAGTGAAGCTTATGCCAAATTATTGTGAGAACTATAATGTATGTGCAGTAGAGAATGAATGAGAGTATCAAATGAGTTGTGAGTACAAAGTATAAAATTGAACAAAGCGTAGAGACGGTGAATCACAACTTAGGACAAAAGTGAATTGAGAAGATATTGACACACTGCTTCACTCACACTGTTTTTTCACAGGACGTTTCAAGAGCTTTCACTCTCATCATCAGCTGGAACTCGAGTTGAGTTCGAAAGCGAAAGCTTTCGCTCTCATCATCAGCTGGAACTCGAGTCGAGTTCGAAAGCGAAAGCTTTCGCTCTCATCATCAGCTGGAACTCGAGTCGAGTTCGAAAGCGAAAGCTTTGGCTCTCATCATCAGCTGGAACTCCAGTCGAGTTCGAAAGCGAAAGCTTTGGCTCTCATCATCAGCTGGAACTCGAGTCGAGTTCGAAAGCGAAAGCTTTGGCTCTCATCATCAGCTGGAACTCGAGTCGAGTTTGAAAGCGAAAGCTTTGGCTCTCATCATCAGCTGGAACTCAAGTCGAGTTCAAAAGCGAAAGCTTTCGCTCTCATCATCAGCTGGAACTCGAGTCGAGTTCGAAAGCGAAAGCTCTTGAAACGTCCTGTGAAAAAACAGTGTGAGTGAAGCAGTGTGTCAATATCTTCTCAATTCACTTTTGTTGAGTTGTGAGTAGCTCGAAGTATGAGAACTGAACAAATGTCACATTAAATGATTTAAGTGTTGACAGTTTACAATAGTGAAATATTAATTTTGAATGATTCCCTTATGAGTTCAGCTTCACTTAGCTGATGAGCTCCTTGAATAAATAGCTTTCACTACAGTTTTCACTACTTGGCTAATTCTGCATCTGCTTTCTCTGCCATTTGGACCCTTGAAGCAGTTTGCACTATGTTGAAATTAAAATTTGAAACCAAAATTTATACAATTTAAATGACTGAAGTTTGCTAATTTAATAATACTCATAACTACACTATATATAAAGGCAAGTCATAATAAAATGACAATAAAATAAACTAATAATCATTACAATAGTACTACATACAGGAATGACTACAGTTAAGTACAACATAGATTGACAATATTTGAAACGAATCCTACATATAAAGGAGTTATACCTTACAATAAACTTCTTAGGAAATTTAGGTTAACATCAATGTAAATACATTTAAAGAGGAATATTTGCTAAATAGGATATTAATAAAATATATTTGACAATTTTTAAATATTTGGTAAATAAGACGTTCTATTCTATTGATGAATTTGTTGGTAATTGATAGTTTTGTAGATGTATTTTTCTACTGTATACAATGTATTGACAATATCTATTGGATTATTGTAATCCTTATAGTCAATAAATTTAATTGAATTGTATTCTTTGTTATTCTGATATGGTAGATCCTATCTGTAGGTACACTATTGTTGTCATAGCTCAAAGGATCTCAGATCACATTCATCAAAGTAATATTTTAACATTTGTAATGAAAATATACAAGTCAATAAATAAAGTACTCCAAATAAAATACTGAAATCTTATACAAAAGTAACCAACTTATTCATAAATATAAATAATATATGCTGTATATAATATGCAGACAGGACCCAGGATTTTTGGGAAGGGTAATATATTTTTAAACATAGCTGACCAATGACCAAAATGCATTGTCAACAATAGACTATATTTACCTTAAATTTTCAATCTTTGTATAAGAGATCCATGGAGCATCCTTTGAATTTAAACTTAAATTTTAATATTAAGAAAGACTTGCTTAAATTACCTGTCTTCTTAACATAACACTTAAGTATTTATGTTAGTAATTTGCTGCAATTGCTTCAGAGTTCAATGTTTACACAAGAAATAGTAATAAATGTAAAGCATCTTAGATTCAGCCTATACGTATATATATCCTATTTTTTGGAGCGGGATGAGATGACTCAATGACTCACTCTATGACTGAACAAACGATGCTAATTTAGTTTATATAAATATAGGGTTGCCGAATGTCCCAGAAAATTGGGGTTGTCCCAGTCCTTTTAGGGTTAGGAAAAGTGTCCTGCTGGATTGGTAAAAAATTCTGAATTTTTATATATATTAATTACTATACAATTTTCATAATTTCCAGAATGAAACATTTGAAAATTCTGCCTTTGTCCCTCATTAAAATGCCAATGTCGCTGTTTGATAGGAAACTTTACTATAATCATTTTGGGAAAAATGTATTGATTAGTGTTGTCTAGTTATCAAATGATGTTCATGCATTCCTAACATGACTAGTGTTAGTTGACCTTGTGTTGGCTGGCTCTGAAAACCGAGGGAGGGAGTAAATACATTACTCTGGTCTTAGCAAAAATCACTAATTGGGAGAAACCATAAAATCTTCTAAAAAGTTATGTATGACGTAGGAAAGTTTCTGCCCATTATGATAAAGCAGGAACCTGTGTGAAATTCTTCAAGTTACACAATGAAAATATAAACATTGCATTAAAATGTGTTTTGTATATCAACTTCAAGTAGTCTCTTAAAATACTGCCATGTATTGTATTAACATCATGCCATCATTAATAAAGTATAACTTATAATAACTTAAGTATTTACCTCTGCCCTGGTTTTAAGCCGAATAGTTATGGCAATACTCTCATGAGTAGGACTATTATACAATGAAGCACAAAATTAATATAATTTTGAGTCAAACTAGTACTCGATGCTCCATATATTGCTAATGTTTACCTAGAAGCTTCTAACAAAATGAATTCTGGGTAAACACTAGCAATATATGGAGCATCGAGTATGTCCAACAAAAAATTATATTAAGGCAACTCTAAGCAAACAGGACAAATCAACACCATTTCTAAAGTATAATAAATGCTATTTTTTCTTTAAATGGATGGTTATGGCCCATTTCAGCCCCTTCTTGGTTCTACCTTTAGGTATGAATAGTAAAAAGTATTTTTAATCATTCTGAGATATGAATATTTGTACAAAAAAATTACCAAGTTTTGGTGTAAAGTGAACAAATTACTATTCATTTATATATAAATTATAAATCTCGTTATGTTTTGTTTAAAATAATAATGCATAATTATCAGTTAATTTCCAGGGAAGTAATAATAGGATTATCTGTAAATACTCAGACTGATAGGCTTTTATTTTCTTAAACAACAAAGTTCATTTTATGTTTACATTGTCCTTCACAAGAACATTACATTAGAGCACAACAGACCCACTACAGAGTATTTATTAACTTATTATGCATTATGGAAAATAGATTTTTTCACTCTTTCCTTAACATGTGACCAGAATGTTCAACATGGCACGATTATGTTATGTGCACATATGCAAATGGTAGAGTAGTATTAATTGGAGTTTTACAATCATTTCATTTTTGTTTTCTAAACTTTTAAAAGAAGTAATTGCATCTTTTGTTAAATTACCATGTATCATGAAGAAAATGTTCCAAAATTATCTTATGCATTTATATAATATCCATTTATGTTATACAGTTGTAACAAAAAGTATCCAATTCTTTCTCCATTTACATACAAATTTGATCACTGTCATTAAAACTGATGTGATTAAAAGCATAATTTGATAGCTGTAACTTGTTGAAAATGTAAGGAAACTAGGAAGGTTAAGAAGTATAATATATTAGCAGTTTTCTATGAACTGGTTCAAATGTTTGCATGATTCTTCAAAATTGATTCATTATTCTTATAACGTATTACTACTTTTCTTCAAAGTAATATTTTACAAAATATTCATTAAGTCTCTTCAATAATCACAAAAATATTAAAAAATGTAACATAGTAGCCAGAAACATGTATCTAAAAGACTCAAAGCTAAGTTTTTTGCCTAGATATTTTAACTGTATCACTGAATTCTATAATGTAAATGGACTCAAGTTATATAGGTCGCTAAGCAATAATCTTCTTGTTTTGAGTGCTAGAAAATCAATTATGTTCCAACACAAAAGTAATCTTTTTTTATTCTGATGTGTCATATTTAGAAAAGATTGAACTGATTTTAAAAATAAAATCTAGTTAATATAGCAACTTGATCACTATCTGAGAAAATTTACCTACAATTTTTGCCTTATTTCCTTATACAAAGCCTTATTTTTCACTGATGGTTGTCGACTCAACCGCTGATGATGTTAGGAAGATCCTAACAAAATGCATTCTAGGTAAATGCTAGCAATAAGTGGAGCATTGAGTACTAGTTCGACTCAAAATTATATTAATGAATTTGTTACTTTAAATCATTGCATCTAAACTGGCTAGTGTTAGTGTGGCTAAATGTGTGATCCCTTTTTGCAAATGGACTGAAGGTAATAAGATACAAACAAACATCAAATAAATTTAAAAATAATCTGCAGTAAATATAAAATATGAATTAATAAATTACAATTGACATTGATTGTAAGTTTTACCAAATTTTAGTTACTATATATTTTATGTATCAGGAATAACAATTGTTTATTAGCATATTAAAACCTCTATTTCACTGTAGAATGGAAAAGTTTCTTAAGTTCTGCAAAGAAATGGGACAGTATATTGCATTATTTAATATCTGTGTAATTACGAACTAGTTAAAAATGATAGCTTACATATTACCACTTTTAACATGAAAATATACTTTTATGTTCATAAATGTATGAAAAGGAATTGTTGATAACCAATATTCTCACTATAAATCCTGTAAACTGTTCTCACTAGATCATTACTCAAGTTTGCACATGCATAAAGTGTAAAAATGTAATCTTTCCAGCTATTAGGTTTGTTCTCACTTCATAAATTAGCATTCTTTATCTGGTCAATTTATATTTTAATTTTAAAAAGTCTCAAAATTTAATATTAACTCAAATTTCCTACATTTGTTTCCAATTTTTAAACTTTTATAGCTGCAAATCTTATGCTGCTTGTTAAGTTATTGAATGACAGAAGATCCAATCTCAGCTTATTAGTCTAAAGGTAAAAGAGCAGAAGAGTTTTATTCTTCATTAAATCAAATTTTTTAGAAGGCGTCAAAATATGCATTTTACAGGTTATCCAGACATTAGCTTGCTTGGTTTAAAACCAAGAAAGCACTTCTCCAGTGCTAACTAGTGCCAAAGCCACATGCTGTTCCCTAAAAAGCTTATTTAAGCCAATTCATTATTTTTTTACAAACGTTTTCTTTGAAGCAGATCAATGAAAATTAACAAAAAATGAATCTTGAGAAACATCAGGCAAACCTGAACACCATCCACTGATAACTTTTGAGAATGTTCAGGTGTATTTTTCCTTCCTACACTTTCTAGTTCCTTTAAATCTTCAAAAACAACATTGGCAACTAAGATTAAGAAGGTGGTCAAAATTAAGTGCTATATGGTTTTTGAAAAGTCTGGCACATAAATACCTTTAGTGACCTGAGTAAGAAGCTGATAAATATTAAAATACTTCTATATTAAATTATATCAAATAGTAACAGAATATACAAGTACATTAATTGAAAGGAATCAATAATCGAGTAAATTTATAAAATGTTTGAGCTACACTTTTTCTCTTGCTATGCAGTTTTATTTACCACCACTTCTTAGTACATGTTTCAAAGACTACTGCCTCATCAGCTGCTATTCTACATGCAAACTTTTATAACATTAAATAAGAGAAAGATCTTATACAGTGAACATTTTATAAATTTATGTCCCAAATTATTTAAACATTTTTGTACACAATTCAAATAAGAAATAAAAAGCATATCATATTGTATGATCTAATAAATCAAGTAGCTGACATGAAATAGAGCTGTTATACATCATAAATATATTTGAAAGTAAGGTGCTTTTGTTCCTCTGAACAGCTAATTACAATACTGTGTGCCTTATGTATAGCAGTCTGAATACTGATTATTATTAATATCTGGTCATTTGATCAGGAAGGGAAAAGGATTCCAAATTAAAAATAAAAATGCTCCTAAAATAAAAGATAGATCTGACGAAGACAGTCTGTTGAACACTGGTCGTTATACCGATTAGGCTGTTCCAAGGTTTCTATATCCGCCTGTCAGTTGTTACCCTCATTCCAGCTTTCTGTAAGGAAAGGTAGCTGAAAAAAAAAATTAAATATGTTAATAATATAAAAAATTTATTTTGTAAAAGCAAAACATGATGGAGCACTTTATCAGTTAATTTCAAAATTTAAATATAACATTAAACAAACATAATAAAATTAACAAAGACTATTTCACTTATTCAATTATTAACTTAAAATCCTAATGTAAAGTGTGCAGGTTCATAACCCAGTGAAGATGGAAGGGAGTGAATAATGAGCTTCTCACCCTGAAGACCATTCATTCTGTACACTAGAGGGCACAGAAAGCTGTTGATGTTATTAGTGCTGTATACTGTATAGTTGGTTACACAAAGGAAAGTTAGAAATGCAAAATCACAATGAAAAGTTGAATGTAATAGACATAAGATTGCCTCAGGATTTACTGGGGAAAATGCAGTCAATTGGGGAGTTTAATGTCATTCTGTTATATGTGTGTATGTATATGTATATGTATGTCTGTGCATGTTTAATGCTCAGAATTTGATGATAAAATCGCTCATCTTCTTGCTTCCCAGTATTCAGACTTAACTCAATTTTTGAGAATTTCACATACAGTTAATATTAGGTGTGTAGGCAAACTTTTGAAAGGTAGAATTAGAACTGAAAAATTCAGTGCCATAACTGAGTTTTGAAACACAGATCTTTCACTACATGCAGCTGCTGTACCAGTGAGCTACCTTGAAAATATGCCAGTATGACTTTAAATTCTTCAACTGATTCCCATTTTTCTAATAGACCACAAAGAAATATCAAATTCAAGATCAAATAGCCCAATTGCAACTTATAATTCTTAAGTATAAAGTCCCACACGTTTTTCTTTTTAAGTTTTTATTATAGTTTCCATTTATAAGAGTAATCAATGATATTGATTGTTCTAATACACAGAACCATGATAGCCCAATAGTATAACAGCCATGCAGATCCTCACTCTGGAATTGATTTTTTTACAGTTCTGATTCTATCTTTAAAAGTTTGCTAAATACATGGTTTGATGTGCTAGAATAAACAATCACTAATTGTCCTTATAAGTAAAAATTATAATGAAACCTTAAAAATAAAAAAGTCTGGGACTCAAGTACTTAGGAACTGTAAGTTGCCACTGGGGCAAGTGAACTTGAATTTCATATTTCCTCATGGTCTACTGGGAAAATGTGAATTAAGCCTGGCTACAAATATAGCGCGGGCCTCCCAGACCCCGCATGACCAACAGTGTTCTGCCTAGGCATGCGCCTAACAGGAGGTTAAGTGAGTGAGTGTGTGGTGTTTTAGGGCCCGTCGACAACAAGGTCATTTGGGCCAACAGAAGGTTAATGTTGTACCAGCAGTTGCCACTCCACATATGGAATAGAAGATCCATGGTACAAATTGTGTCTATGACATTCAATTTTTCAGTTTTCAAAATGTTGTGCATAATTGCCATAGCCCTTTTAAGTTTATACATATAAGCAAACAAGGGTTTTCCTGAACGTTAAATATATGATAACTAGGGCGAGCATTTTTGTTCCTGAACATGTAGCTTATCGAGTAGTTTGCTGTAGTACAGCAGTGATGAAATCGAGACAAGACGGCAGTCTTGCAGGTAGAACATGGTGCTCCCACTGGGATGGTTACATATTTACAACAAGTTAGAAATATATTGAGATTTAACTGTATTGGAACACCACAGTGAAGCGAAAAATTATTAAATTTTAGATGAGTCGTATTTCTTACACATCTGCTTCACTTTCGTACCTATTTTGAGGACATGTTTCGCAAATCTTCGTTTGCATCTACGGCACAAGAGCCGTAGATGCAAAGCAGATGTGTAAGAAATACGACTCATCTAAAATTTAATAAGTTAGAAATAGTTTACATCATTGTGACCTGAGTATATTGCTATGTACGTTATTCAATATATAAAGTTATATGTAATGTACGGTAAATACAATTTTTCAGTATCTTACCACAAACAATTACCTATCTCGAAAAGTCTAACTGTGAAATGTCTGATCTTGACAGGTTCCACAAAGTCTGTTAAACTCTGCTGAGGGAACTGTCACAGATCACATAAAACAAATTTAAAAGTGTGATTCAGAGAATCCTGGCTTTACTGAAATGTGTAAAATGAAACATATTTTAAATTCCACTAAGAACGGTAAAGATAATGAGAAGTATAAGAATATAAAATACTTTAAATTTGCCCCTATGACATCATGTGAGTAGAGAGAACATTTTCTTGGTTTAAACAGGTTTTAAGTGATAATTGTAAATTACATCCTTTTCACAACCTTAGAATGTTTATTTTCATTCAGTGTAATAGGATTGGTTTTATGAAATAGAATGTTTTTGATTTTATGTACCAATCTATGGATATACAAGAAGTTTCATATTGTGTTTTGTTATAAATAGTGTATTTTATATACTATTAATACTATAATATTTTGTCTTATGCTCTGAATGGGAATATTAATGCATTTGTATGTTTAAACATGTATGAACAGATAATTTGAATTTTGTAGCAGTTACATGTATGTCCGTCATGTTCCTTAATACCTTGCATAACTTCGCAAAACATGCACTTAGTGTCAGAGTTTGACCCCGCCTTCCAGGCAGTACTAACTGATAAGCTTCCAAATCCATTCAGAAACAAAACTTCTCAACCCAATGATAACTATTTGACTGCAAATTTATCAGTCAACAAGTTAACTTATTATAGGATTATTATATGCCATTACAGCAATTATTTTAAATATTATGGAGTGATTTAAGATGAGTACAATATAGTTACCCTTCTTAGATTTTCATCACGCTGCCATTTTGCAGAGAGGTAGTATTCAAGTCGACGCCTTCGGGAATCTGCTGATCTTAGCCAAGAGTAGCCACCAAACTTCTTACCCATGTTGAACTGAAATATACATATTTTATTAGTTTCTTATTGTTTAGTATTCAAGTGATCAACACTACAGTGTTGATAAATAAAAACTGTGTCTCAAAGTTATAGAACCAGGAAGCTAATGCATCAATTTCTGGTTTAAGCTGATTAACAACTGAGCTTTTGAGTTAAAAACAAGATGTACCAGAAACGTGTAGCTTTCTAAAGAATTTTCTTGCTGAATCAGATACGTACCTATAGATTAGTGCATGAAATGTCAAACCATATAACTAGCATATTAAAATGTTAATACTGCAGAATCAATATTCAAGCTATCCAAGTGAATTTTGAGGTTTATGGAAATGTCCAAAGATGGCATCACAAGTTATGATACTAATACGCAGATACAAGTTGTGAAATGGCAGAGAAAGACAGTTGACTGTTCAGAAAAGTGTTATATTGGTTTTTGCAGAAACAGAAAGTAATGGATGGAGTACATTTAACTTAGAGGCTGGTTAATGTACCTTTAAACAAGATGGAATATATCAAAGAGTACAATAATATAATACACACTGCAGAATACAATGGATTCAGTGCCGAATTGGTCAAAAAGAAAATTGATAAATTCAAAGACAACAAAGATGCAAACAAGTAACTGCTCTTTCCCCAATCAGCAATGAAACTTCATGCAGAAAATTTACATATCATCCCAGAGCTATACACCTTTTCCAAAAAGTCTTCAAAGAGCACAATATTACTTTGGCCCCACAGAACAAATTTAGTGTACAACACCTTTGGAAATCACATAATACAAAGGAGATACCCACAGACAAAATTCAGGTGTGTACCGGATAAACTACAAAGGCTGTGACAACTTTCACATTGGAAAAACTAAAAGGAACTTGAACATTAGGCTTAAAGAGCATTTTAGGAACATCAGGAACAAAGAAATTGATAAATCGGCGTTAGCATATCAATTTTGGAAGGAGAATCATGATATAAACCGAGATATCCACTTATTAAAAAGTGTCCAAGGTCCAGCTGCATTGACCACGTGGGAAAAAATCTTCATAAAGAAATATGAAAGAAAATTGTTTAATTTCGACACTACGTTTGAAGAAAACTCAAACTTCAAGTTCATCAAGATACCGACAGAGACGCACCTATCACCTCCAATGAGTTCACCAAACCAACATCCATTAGTCGACAACAGCTGATGTTAGGAAGATCCTAACAGAACGCGTTCTAGGTAAATACTAGCAATAAGTGGAGCATTGAGTATTAGTTTGAATTATATTAAGTTAATGTTTATTGTATGTATAGATATTTTGTCAATTTGTATCTTGTGTCTAACCAGGGACACTCTTTGCCTTCTAGTAAGGGTGTAAGATTGTGAAATGGTACAGGCTATAAATGTCAAGTGGAGTGACTTTATCTTTAGTGAATATGATAAGTTTATGATGCATTAGAAATGTTACGTTCTTTACTATTTGGTCAGCAGAGCTTGCACATTTTCATCTATAATGTATATATTTATATGTATTATGTTGCAGGCCTTCCTGACCAGCAACTAACCTAAGTTCCATTTAATATGCTTTAATAATAAAGGTGGTATTAATTTTTAAGATCAGGTGATAGCTTTGTGAAGTACAGCTAGGCATATGTGTATTCAGTTTCATATATCTCATAAGATGACTGCTAAGAAAAATATCCAATAAATTGGATCCAACATTTCTCATAAGTTAATTTAGTTGATTTGATTTATATAAAGATTGAAGTGGGTGTCATGATGGATGCAAAATTTGTGTAAAAGTAAACAAGTGAAACTTTGGAAATTAAACTACCCTTAGAGTGCATTATGGACTATTTGATATTTTTTTTTTAGTAAGCTCACATTAAACACTACTTTTTGCTTTCTTTGCAATGCCTTTGGTGACAGCATTTATGTCAGAAGTACTGAAGTATTATTCTCATGAACTGCAAAATGATTTTATTAATTTTTTGCATGGTTTAAATTTATGCGTTTGGCTCACTACTTGTGGAACACACATACAATAAACTATATTAACAAATTACACAGAAAACATTGGACTGCAGAGACTGGACTGCCCTTTTCTGTTACACTCATGCATTCAATTACAGAAAATTGGAAAATCAGAAAGAAAATCAAGAAAGTGAATATTATTACTTACTGCTCCACAATTCTGCATTATTATGAATAGCATGAAAGCATATATATTAAAATTAGTCATGAAAATCTGGCAATACTTCACAAATCTAAGAAATTATCACTATCATTATTAGAACTACTGATTTTGAAAGTGAATATTATTTACATAAATAATCCAAATTCCATTAAATATTTGACATTTATGACATTTTTAGACCAAAATTTGAGCTGTCTTAAATATTCAAAGTAAATTTAATAACTTTAACATCATTTCTATATAAAAAAACTTACTGTAACATGTTGGAGATTTTTGTATCCATTATAAATCTAGATCTGCCATAAAGCTTCATTGTATGGCCTGTGTAATGACATAACTTTTCATATTGGCTTTCAAAATTTAACAAATTGTATTTAACTTTGTGTATAAATAATCTTTTTGCAGATTAAGAGCACAATGGATTTTAAAGGACTTATTGATAGTTTTAAGATTTCATATGGGTTTTAGATTGATAAAAACATCAATCTGATAAACGTGTTTCAATGTTTTTTATACAGAAGTGAAGAGTGATTAAAAGTACTTTTATTATATCAAAAACCTTCACTGTATTTTCCCAAAAGGAGCATTCCAAATTGGACTTTCTCTAATTTGTAAGCTAGCAAATTTTATATGTAAAGTTATTAGTACAGTGACAGTTTGATGCAGACATAATTGGTATATTAGCCTTTAATTTAATTTATTTATTATCTCATTCAGTCACTGTTTTGATATGATATATCTGGTAAAAGGATACAAAGTTATTAAAGTTAAGAATGATTTAAAACATTCCAGTTTTATACTGCATGCAGATATAAGGCAAATACATGCATAATAACGAATTTGGTGTATGTACAACAAAGCTTTATTCATTATTTCAAGTTTATCCTAAGCAGAACTAGATATATTACACAAACAAACAGACCTAAAGCTAACAATAAAATCAGTCAAAAACCTTTTAAAGCACTTTTTCTCTCCACTTATATCTATTCATTCTGACTAGTTTCTGAGAACCATCTTTCCATCATCAGTTTTGTGGTCAAGTGACATTCACATGCATGGTTTGGTCCTACTTGCCATATCCAGTGAACACAAAACTGATTAAAGAGAAGATACTTTTAATAAAGAATGTAAAAGTGTTATCAACTCGGTTATGAATACTTTATTCTATACCATAATACTTGTCTTTTTTGTATCAAACATAATTACTAGAATGATGGGGAATGGATTAAGTGTTTGTTGCAGATCATTAAATGAATGGGCAATATTTCTGTCATGCATTACGAACACCTACTCTTTCTTTCAGTTAAATTAAGAAATTAAGGTACTCACTCATACCTACAATTCTATACATACATCAACCAAAACCAAATTATTGAAAAACTGAATACTTCATGTAGTAGTGAGATGTATGGGTTTGCCAAAGGACATAAAAGTGTAAAAGCAGCTCAGATTTAAAATATAAACTAAAGACCTTTAATATGAGTGCTTTTATTTACTATAAATCAGTAAATTTTGTAAATATATAAATGATATTTACTTGCACCAAGTTACAAAGCCAGTAATTTTTGAAGATGAATTAGAAACCTTAAACATTACTATCTAAAAATGTGCCTAGAACTTTATAAAGGCATTTTATAAATCAATACACAACTGTTTTTAATACTTCTTACTCAAATGTAAGACAAAGTAGGTTTTGGCTATAAACTAACACTTGTTTTTTACTAACCTAACTATAGAAAATAATAAATGTGATTTGTAGTTCTTAAAATTTAGATGCATATTTTTTAAATTTGTATAAATTCTTCTAAGGACGAAGTTGTAATTTTATCATAAATATTTTTCTATGCCCCATTTATAAATTTGAATATAGGTAGTTATTTATTCCTTTATTTGCTAAGCTGTGCACAGGTGAATATGACTGACGTTTAGCCCTGGCTCTTTACCAATCCTACTCATGTATTTATAATATTTTGGTTTCCTCAACCTAGGTTACTTCTCTATTTCTGTTATGTCTATTTATTAACCACATCCATTTCTTCTTTACTTTATTCAAGAATTGCCCTAGTTTATTACAGTTCTTTCTGGAACATATCTATTAGAGCTATATTTCAATCTATCTTCAACCATTTCCTACTGACATATTTTCTCCACATTTCTGTTCCTTTACATTTAAAAATTATATGCTCCATGTCTTAATTTCCATCATATATGACATTGATTTTGTGTAATACCTTTCAATCTCCATACTCTTCCTCCTCTCATCCATGCAATACTTTCTCTCTCCTCTTTGTCATATGTATGTATTTTTCCCTTCTCCTTGAACTTTTCATGGTATATAGAAAACTAAGTGTCTTTTCAGCAGTCTAACCAATTAGATTTTGTATATCTATGTTTTCAGACTTTTTTCTGCTACCCATTCATATTTTTTTTTGTGTTCCTCTCCTCCTTCCTATCTCTCCTAATCCTCTGCTTTCCAAATTACTTATGAGAATGTATTCTAGACACTGTTTAGCAGGTTCACTATTGTCACCCAGTTATCGGGAAGCACCACAAACAACAGCTGAGAAGGGGCCGGAGGCCACGCCACGCCCACTCATCTGTCTCCTGTCACTAACTGAGGGGTGATTTGCGGTAGTGTCACCGGTCCCTCGTTGTTTCTCTCCCCTTCTCCGGTGGTCTGGAACGTTCGGTGATTAGAGACTTCTAGAAAAACACTGACATTCCTATAAAAAGGGTTTCAGAGAGACAGTTAGTGTTTGACGTGCTAGTGAAGTAGCGCCGTGTACGTGCATCGGAACGATAACGGACGAACTGGTGAATCGTAATTGTGTGCATTACGTAATTTTGTGTAATTGGCAAGTGTTTAACTGTAAGTCGGTGGAAATAAAGAACATTTTTGAGTGGTGAAATTGGACTTTTCATTTCACGAACCCACAAAGTCACACTGGTGTCAGGAAGCGGGAAGATAACATCACCGAACACTACAGCCATGGAATCCGCATTGGAAATGCTTTTGGCGAAGATGAACGAGTTAACAGAGAAAACAGAAGCGGCAAACAACAACCTCACCGCCGAGTTGAAACAAATGAAGACGGCCAACGACAACATCACCGCGGAACTGAAACAAATGAAGACGGCCAACGACAACATCACCGCGGAACTGAAACAAATGAAGACGGCCAACGACAACATCACCGAGAAGATGGAAGAAATGAAGGCCGAGTTAACCACAGAAATGAGAGCAGCGAACGGCAGTCTGGCCACGGAAATGAAGGCGGCGAACGAGGCTCTCGCCGCAAAGTTCGAAGAACAGTTGGCCGGCGTAAAAGAGGACGTCACAGAGTTAGGCGAGCGCGTCGAAGACCTGGCGAGCCGCGTTAATGAGCTGGAAGGAAAAGCCGACAGCAGCGTGAAGTCCCTGAACGCCATGGTGGAGGACGTCGTCGGCAGGAAGCTGAAGGATTTAAAGACCGACGCGCCGGGACGCGACACGACATCTGCGCGCGTCAAACCTCCCAAGTATGACGGCGCGTCAACGTTTGAGGTCTTCCGCCACCAGTTCGACACAGTGGCCAGGCACAACGGATGGTCACTGGAGGAGGAGGCCACACAGTTAATAGCCAGCCTCCAGGGAAGAGCCGCGGAAGTCCTAAACGCGGTGCAGACGACGGCGGCGCCCAAGGACATCTGGGAAGCCCTGGAGAATCGCTTCGGGAACCACCGCTTAGCCGCAGCATACCGCAGCCAGCTAAAGGCAAGGTCACAGCAGCCGGGGGAGACGCTGCAGGAGTTCGCCATTGCGATCGAGCAGCTGGCTAGCAAGGCCTTGGTTGACCTGCCACTGGAGTTCGTATCCCGGGAAGCCGCCTACAATTTTGTCGACGGGGTACGGGACACGGAGATTCGTCAGCGCCTAATGCTCGGGGAATATAAAACCATCCACGAGGCGCTGACAGCGGCATTAAGGATGGAGGCGGCCAAAATAACATCCATCCCGACGTCGAGAACGAGGAGTGTCCGCTACGCCGGAGACAGAAGACCAGCTGAGGGACGCCGGCGAACACCTAGTGGCCTGTGTTGGGGGTGTGGACAGCCCGGACACCTGCAGAGAGACTGCCCACACCAGGAAGAGCAGCCGGAAAACGAGTAAGGGCCGTCGTGGAGAGGGGCACGTCGGCGCCATCACCACCATCCCCTCGAGTGACACTGCGCGCCGTCAGCCGGCGTATGGATGACAGCCTCATCGCGGACGGTTGGATAAGAGGAAAGCCGTGCCGCGTGCTGGTGGACACCGGGGCGGCCGTGACCATCATCAGACCTGACGTGGCGAAGGGTTTGCCGACAAGGAAGCCAAGCCGGCCATACCAGCTTGTCACGGCATCGGGCGACACCTTGCCTGTGGAGAGGGAGGCCCTGCTGGAGCTGAATTTGGGACGGAGTGCCGTGCGTCTGTGGGTGTTCGTCGCGAAGGTGGCTGAGGAGGTGATTCTGGGACTGGATGCCCTCAGGAGCCACGAGGCGACGGTCGACGTCGGCAAGAAGGTCCTGCGGCTTAACGGAGAAGAGGTTATACTCCGTCAACCTGAAGAGCGCCTTGGAATTTGCAGGGTCGTCTTGGACGAAGACGTGGTTGTCCCCGCGAGGAGCGAGGTGGTGGTGACGGCGCGACTGGAGGGCCAGAGAACCAGGAACATGATGCTGGACCAGAAGACGCCTGTAAACGGACTGTGTGTAGCCAGGGCATTGCTGCCGTGCCGAGAGGAGGTGCCCGTGAGACTGCTAAATCCTACGGACGCCGATCACGACGTCCAGGCCGGGACGGAGTTGGGAATGTGCGAGCCCGTGGTGAGCGTAACAGCTATCGACGAGACACAGGAGCCGGCGCCGAAGCAACACCTGGGGCCCCGGCTAGAAGGCTTGGTGGAGAGGGCGACCGACCACCTGACCACAGAACAGCTGGAGAAGGTTCGACAACTGCTAAGGCGGTATCAGCGCGTGTTCAGCCAAGGTGATAGTGACTACGGCCGCACGGACAAAGTGCTTCACCGCATCGACACCGGGGACGCCCGGCCTATTCGGCAACCACATAGACGCGTTCCGCTGGCGAAGCAAGGGGCGGTACGAGACATGCTGGAGGACATGAGATCCAGGGGAGTGATTGAAGAGTCTGACAGCCCTTGGTGTTCCCCTGTAGTCTTGGTGACAAAGAAGAACGGCGAGCTGCGCTTCTGCGTAGACTACAGAAAGTTGAACGCCGTCACCCGGAAGGACTGTTTTCCCTTACCCCGGATTGACGACACCCTGGACACGCTTGCTGGTGCACAGTGGTTCTCGACCCTGGACCTGAAGTCGGGCTACTGGCAGGTAGCTCTAGACCCGAGAGACAAGGAGAAGACTGCATTCTCGACGGGCCAAGGGCTCTGGCAGTTCACGGTTATGCCCTTTGGCCTCTGCAACGCACCAGCTACCTTCCAGCGCCTTATGGAGTCAGTGATGAGAGGGCTGACTTACGATGCCTGCCTGCTATACCTGGACGACATCATCATCGTCGGGAAGACTTTTGAAGATCACCTCGAGAACCTGAGTAAGGTGCTACAGAGACTGCAAGCGACCAACTTGAAGCTGAACGCGAAGAAGTGCCAGCTCTTCCGCAAGGAAGTTAACTACTTGGGCCACATAGTCTCGGCAACCGGAGTGGCCACAGACCCGGAGAAGACACAGGCTGTGAGATTGGCCTCGCCCAAAGGATAGGAAAGAGTTGCGCAGTTTCCTGGGGCTGTGCAGTTATTACCGCCGCTTCATAAAGGGGTTCTCCAACATCGCAAAACCCCTCACCCGCCTGACGGAGGAACACCGGCCTTATGTGTGGACAGAGGACGCCGAAAACGCTTTCCAGCACCTAAAGGAGACCCTGTGCAGTGCTCCAATTTTGGGTTTCCCACAACCGGGTGGCGCCTTCATTGTGGACACCGACGCCAGCGACCATTGCATTGGAGGCGTCCTGTCGCAGATCCAGGACGGCCATGAGCGGGTGATAGCCTATTACAGCAAGACGCTATCCAAGGCAGAGAAGAACTACTGCGTCACCCGACGGGAGTTACTGGCGGTAGTAAAGACATTGGAGCACTTCCACAAGTACCTGTACGGTCAGCCATTCCACCTGAGGACTGACCATTCCGCCCTAACCTGGCTATTGAGCTTTAAGAACCTGGAAGGCCAGACAGCACGTTGGGTCCAGAGGCTACAGGAGTACGACTTCACCTCGGAACATCGTAGAGGGAAGAGCCACGGTAACGCTGACGCCATGTCCCGAAGACCCTGTCCGGAAGAGTGCGGCCAGTGTACAAGAGTGGAGGAGAAGGAGCGTGCCGCAGCAGTCCGAGTAGTCACGGCAGTGCCTGCGGATGGCTGGGATAGCGCAGGCCTGAGGAGGGAGCAGCTGGCGGACGCAGACTTGGGGCCACTCTTGAGGGAAGTGGAGGCAGGGACGAGACCAACCTGGGAGGACATCGCACCGAGGAGCGCCACCTACAAGTCGTATTGGGCCCAATGGGACTCGTTGAAGACCAAAGAGGGCGTGCTGTTCCGGGTATGGGAGTCACCCGATGGGAAGACGCAGAGAGAACAGTTAGTACTTCCCCGGAGTAAGGTCCCGGAAGTCTTGGAGGAAGTGCACGCTGGTACTTCGGGAGGACACCTGGGAGCGAACCGAACGATCGACAAACTTCGGCAGCGATACTACTGGCTGAGACTCCGAGCAGATGCCGAGAGATGGTGCCGTCAGTGTCACGTGTGCGCGGCGAGTCGTGGCCCCCAGACTAGGAGCCGGGGTCGCATGCAGCAGTACAACGTCGGAGCCCCATTCGAACGGATCGCCGTTGACATTGCTGGACCGTTCCCAGTTTCCGACCGAGGCAACAAGTACCTAATGGTGGTCGTGGACTACTTCACCAAGTGGCCGGAGGTGTATGCCATCCCAAACCAATAGGCAAAGACAATCACAGACTGCCTCGTGGAGCAAGTGTTCTGCCGATTTGGGATGCCGTTAGAGCTACACAGTGACCAGGGTACCAACTTTGAGTCCAACCTAATGAAGGAGGCACTACAAAGGCTTGGGGTGAACAAGACCCGCACGACACCTCTACATCCCCAGTCGGATGGCATGGTCGAAAGGTACATCAAGACCTTAGAGGAACACCTGAGAAATGTCGTGGCCAGCCATCAGCGAGACTGGGACGTCAAGGTGCCACTGTTCTTGCTGGCCTACCGCTCATCTACACACGACACAACTGGGATGACGCCAGCCAGCTTAATGTTCGGCCGAGAGTTACGCCTCCCTTGTGACCTGGCTTTTGGAAGCCCTCCGGAAGCGAAACAGCCAGCGATCGAGTATGTGGAGAACTTGGTGGACCATCTCCACGACATGCACGAGATGGCTCGCCAGAACATCCAGAAGGCGAGCGACCGCATGAAGACCAGGTATGACAGGCAAGCCAACAGCCAAGGGTTCCAGCAAGGTGACCTAGTCTGGTTGTACCGTCCTACCCGGACCAAGGGACGGTGCCCGAAGCTCCAGCAGCCATGGCAAGGACCGTACCGGGTGGTGAAGAGGATTAACGACGTGGTCTACCGCATCCAGAAGGTTCCCCGAGAGAAGATGTTGGTGGTACACCTGGATCGTCTAGCCCGCTATGATGGTGCTGTTCGGGACGACCAGCTTTGAGGAGGGAGCAGTGTCACCCAGTTATCGGGAAGCACCACAAACAACAGCTGAGAAGGGGCCGGAGGCCACGCCACGCTCACTCATCTGTCTCCTGTCACTAACTGAGGGGTGATTTGCGGTAGTGTCACCGGTCCCTCGTTGTTTCTCTCCCCTTCTCCGGTGGTCTGGAACGTTCGGTGATTAGAGACTTCTAGAAAAACACTGACATTCCTATAAAAAGGGTTTCAGAGAGACAGTTAGTTAGTGTTTGACGTGCTAGTGAAGTAGCGCCGTGTACGTGCATCGGAACGATAACGGACGAACTGGTGAATCGTAATTGTGTGCATTACGTAATTTTGTGTAATTGGCAAGTGTTTAACTGTAAGTCGGTGGAAATAAAGAACATTTTTGAGTGGTGAAATTGGACTTTTCATTTCACGAACCCACAAAGTCACACTATTATATTAGAAATTCTAACCAAGCGGGATGGCTCTGGTTTTGTCTGTGACACCCATTAGGGAGGTCTGAGTGGGCTCATTTGATAACTGTTTTATCCCATTTCATTAATTAATTATTTACATTATCTGCCAGATTAAAGAACAGACTTCAAGGGAGGGATACCTTCATCCTCGTACCTAGGGCAGGGAATTGGATAGGTAAGGTCACTCACTCCATGTATTTTACTTTGTAAAACATATTACTAATAGAAAGTAGAGAGAAAAATCTTAATATTTGTAAAATAGGTATAAAAATAAATAATAGTGGTTAAAAAGTTATATGATCAGTTCAAAGCAGGTTTTTTTTTTTATTATTATTTTAAATTTCACCATTCCTTTTTGATTGACATGCAATGTTAATTCTATAATAGGGTTTCAGATAATGTTTATATAATGAGTATAAATATTTTACAAAGCATTGCAGTCAAATAAAAAGTATTTACTTACCCGACTGTCCAACTATTAGCCAGAGAAATAAATAAAAAGCACTTTAGTTTTCTTTTATAAAAAATATTTGGAAGGCATACAAATTAAACAGGACTACACTAATCATAAACATGCATATAATGCAAGGAGGAGTCAAATGAAAACCTTAAATATTAAAAAAAAATAAAAAAAAAGTATTATGGAACACAGGTATATCACTTTTCGACATAGTCTCTCTGCAGTTCAACACACTTCCTCCACTGTGCAGGTGCACCTCTTCATCAAAATAAAGTTTCTATTCTCCCATTTGCTGTTTTGAGTGGTCCAAACAGACAGTAATCACTTTGTGCGCAAGAGTGTTGAACCACAGGTCATCTATGGTTGCAATGTTGCACAAGATTATGAGCTAGTATTGTTATGTTCTTTCTTTTGTGTTGGTTTTTACCCAGATTATATCTCCTGTAACAATTCTCACAAAGAAATCATGATTTTCTGCTTCAAAGCACTGTAGAAAAGCCATCAACACATTGCTCTTTCAGTTCTGGAGTGAGCTGCTGTGGTATGCATCTTGCAGAACTTTACAGAACTTAAGTACATGATGATGTGATCTGCCATGTTGAGCCATGACTAATATTCAGATTTGTGATAAAAATGATAAAAATTGGAGTAGAAAACAAAATGTTAAAATGGTTTTATAATTTTCTTATTCAAAGATTCCGTACAACTATCTTTGATAATTCTACATCAAAATCAAAACAAACATATAGGGGAGTACCCCAAGGATCTGTGTCAAGTACTACTTTATTTAATATTATGATAAATGACTTACCACAAAAACTAAACAAAATAGAGAATGTTAAATGTGCCATGTATGCAGACGACATAGTAATCTGGACATCAGTTAGTAACAAAGAACTGAATAAGCTACCACAACAGATGAACAAGGCATTGGAAGAACTATATAACTGGTGTTCAGATAACAAAATGACTGTGAACTTATCCAAAACAAAATACCAAGTTATCAATAATAACTAAACACTAGTAACACAACTTCACTATTTACTTATCTTATTTAAATCCTGGGACTGGATTAGTGGGTGAGTGTCAAGCTGAGTGGCTGAGGATGAAGCAGATGTTTTGCTTTGAAACCGGTCCCAGGATTTAAATAAGATAAGTAGATAGTGAAGTTGTGTTACTAGTGTTTAGTTATTATTGATAACCTAGTTTACTTTAAATACAACCTTGAAGACACAAACAAAATTGAACATCTCCCATTTCCAATCTGCCCTCTATCACAACCTAAAATAAATAGCAGAGTAAACCTTCTGCAAAATATAGAGTCAAAAAGGGATGTAAGTGCAGAAACACTTAAAATGCTAGCTCTAGAAACAATTGAAACTTATTATCCACAAGACTCATGGCTACACATACACACAGACAGCTCCATATTTGACAAAGAAAGTAATGCTGGAGCAGGAATACATAGTAAAATATTCAATTTTTACATCTGTTTGGGCACACTAGCAACCCACTATGATGGAGAATTAGAAGCAATCAACACCTCGCTGAAACAACTCTTCAACCATGTGAACTCTTTCTCTAAAGCAGTGATTCTAAGCGATTCTAAATCAGCACTTCAAGCCCTATCCTCACTGTACCCAAACAACAATAGAATACTTGAAATTTACACTTCATTACAAATACTACAAGGTCTGAAAAAAGAAATACACTTCCAGTGGATTCCATCCCACTGTGGAATTACAGGCAATGAAATAGCAGATTCCTTGGCAAAAATAGGAACACAAATAAAACAAAGCTGCCAACAAAAAACCTCATTCCACACATCAAAACTACATATAAGCAATAGAATCAACTTATTCTGGAAAGAAGAATGCAAAGAAAAAAGTACCAACAAGAAATGGAAAATTCTACAAGGAAGTAAAAATCCCATCCCAGGCTACCCAAGAAGCAGTACTGTTGCCATCTTCCGACTGACTACTGGCCACGACTGTTTGGCCACTCATCTACACAGGATTAATATTTTTGAATCCCCGACCTGCACACTGTGTAGGGACCCTAACTCATTGATGGATGGAGATCATCTGCTCCAGTGTAGTGCCCTGACAAAAACAGATGGAGAACTGACAGCACAACTAGTCACACGTTATTGGGAGGCCAGAAGAAAAATGGAAATTCTCCAACTCCATGAGCATTAGCAGCCAACCAACCATATTCAGATTTGTGGTTATTGCAACCACATCAAATTATAATGGAAAATTGAATAATTTTCCACCACATTGGTTTCAACTGTTGCAATAGACTCTGGTGTCACCTGGGTGACAGCATCTATCACAAAAGTCAGGCCATTTCTTAACTTCCTACTCCACTCATAAGCTTGCTGCTGTGATAGATGTGCATAATTATACTGGACCGTCATTTCAAATGGATTACAAGGGCAGTTCAGTAAGTACCTATATTTCAAAACATATGCTGTTGCTAACAGAGGTTTGTGTTATGTACTGTCATTTGTTACACATCAAAACTTTGGTGCTGATTCGATTCATAGGTTAATTTGGACTTAATGGACATTTCAGTAAGTTCTTGTTTTTGCTAAAATGGAAAAAGTGCAGTATCATTTAATGACTTTTTTCTTTTAGATAGGAAACTTGAAACCAGATAAAAGCAAAATTGGATGCTGTTTATGGAGATCATTTGTCTTCTAGTATAAGGAATTTAATTGTGGTTGAACATCCGTTTTTGACAAGGAGCGCTCAAGATGTCCTGCAGATGTGGTTACCGAGGAAGTCATTGAAAAAGTCCACGATATGATTCTTGCTGACCGTTGAATGAAAGTTCACAAAGTGGTAGGGACCATAGGTGTTTCTACAAGAATGGCAATTTGTATTTTGCACAATAAGTTGCAGATGAGAAAGATGTCAGACTGATGGGTGCTAGTTTGCTCAAAGTGGCCAAGCAGGTGCAACTTTCAACTTCGAAACTGTTTAAGTGAAATCCAAAGGACTTTTTGCATGAGTTGTTACTGTTGATGAGACCTGGATTCATCATACTCTGGAAACCAAGCAACACTCAAAGCAATGGATTGCTTCCAGAGAATCTGCTCCAAAGAAAGCAAAGATGGTCCCATCGGCTGGAAAAGTGATGGTGATAATTTTTTGGGATGCAGAGGATGTCAATACTCATTAACTTCTTGGGAAAAGGAAGAGTGATTACTGGAACGTACTACAGTGAGTTATTGGCCAAATTCGACAAGCAGTTGGAGTCATGGACCCATATGAAGCGCTGTTTTGCCAGAAATTTCTGGCGCAAAATGTCAGTTTTGTTTATACTTAAGTGTTCACTTGACTTCCCCGGGTACCCAGTCTCATAGTTAAGAGTTAGCAAGGCCCAATCCAAAATGTCAAAATGGAGCTTGCACTAAATGTGCAAACATGAATGCAAGAGTTTTTAATTTTATTTATACAGAAATTGCACAAAATTAGATTTAACCATACATACAGAATAAGGTATAGGTAATACTTGATTTCACAAATTTGAATAACAATGGCATAAAATAATGAGCTGTTTGATTTATTATATTTCATGAAAATGTATAATGATAACTTATGGTTATCATAGGATCAACAGGATCAAAACAGATGTTAATGTAGAAACTAAACCATATACTTTAGAAAAAGAAATTGTTCTTGTAAGGGAAACAAACTGAAATTTTTATAAAATTGAAATATGTTATTGTAGTACATTAATAGATATATTAATAAATGTAAAAACAATTTTATAAAGATAACTCAAGTAATAAAAACAGACACTAAAATTTAACTAAGCTATATTTTCTTGACTTTAGGAAAATAACATTACTTATTCAACAATAAAAACATGATTGAACATGATATCTAAAGAATTTATGAATGTTAATAACCTATTTGTATTGATCTCCGACTTTACCATTGTTAATCCGTCACACTCTTTCTTTTCTATTGACTATACAACCAAATCATTTGGATGCTTGAGTCATATAACTTCTAAGGTAGTTTTTGATCAGTTTTAATATAAAAAGTGATCTTTCAGCTTTGGCCATAGTAACTGGAACACATACATCAGATTAGGAAGAAGTCAGTGAACTTGTTCATTGACTTATTCATTCAACAGTAACTTAGTAGGGTGTTTGATCATAGTTTAATCACAAACTGAAAATGATCTAAACAAAGATATGTCATAAGAAATCATTTCTGCACATTTTTCAACCACTATCTGCTGTTGAACATTGTAGAAGAAGTCCAAAAGAAGGACTGTATTATCCTATTTACATTTAGTACTGACTTACGTCCTTGAACCAATTGTAAATTTGGGAGCATATGCATTGTAGTTGGACTGCTGAGTGTGTAAACATACTGATATGAAGGATGCATTTTTAATCCCTTCTCATGTATCGCTCAATGTCCCACCAATATTTTATTTCATTTTTTAAAATAATTCATGTGCAATTGCAGCAACAATGATTATTAATTTTCATTAAATATTTGATACGTAACGTGTTAATGAACCACAGGTATCTTCAAATTATTTTGAAGGTAGGTTGAATATTTATTGGAGAACAGCAACCTAGATATGCTTCGTATAATTCCAAATATAGATAAATATGATCTGTAAATTTAAATTTATATGTGTGAACATTTAAAACACAAAGACTGTAACAAACATGCAAATAAATGAAAATACTTACTCTGCACATCTAATTAGAGGAAGATCCATTAAGATTCAATGAAAGCAGCAAAGAAAGAGAAAAACATACATATTATACCAGAGTTGCTAAAATATGGAAAATTTAATAAACTGATACAATATTAACCATTTAAAATACGAAAAAAAACCCCACAAAAATCACAGTAACTGTACATCAACAAGATTTGGCCAGTATTTCCAATTAGAATGAATAAATAAATTCCTAAAATACAATATTACTACACAGTAAGTGTCCTATTGCTCTCATATGGAAATATTTGTACATAGTATTGTTTATTTTAAATATTTTTGTTTCATAACAGAACAAGTTGCTAGATTATACCTAATGACAATCACTAAAATTATTCTGAAGGATTAAAAGATATATTTTTTGTGACTTTCCAATTCTGCAGTAAAAACAGATGAATGGATGGACAGATTGTATTCTTTGTTATTTTTCCCAGCTGTAAGTGATGTCCCCTTTATAACAAGCAGGCTGAAAAATTCATCTTGTTCTATTTCACAGATTTGTACAACAGTTTAAGAAGCTTGATAACAGTGCCTTTTCTTTCTAGGAGAAAATGACATCTCATGAAAAATAACATTCTGTAGAATAGAATACAAATATTTTCCAATGAGGCCACAAATATGTAATGGAAATATGGGAACAATTATTTCAACTTCTTGGTAACAGTATTTAATGACTGCTAAAATCAAAACACATTTGTTTAAACTGAATTAAACAATAAAATAAAGTACATGTATTAATTTACTTGTTTTGATATAATGTGAAAACCAATTGGTGGAGTAATTTACAACTATAAAATACACTCATAAAATTAAAAACTGTCACTCGCTAGAAAGGAACAAGTAATTCTCACCCATCTAAGAATTGGTCACTCCAGCTTCACTCATTCATATCTCCTCTCAGAACAGCCGCAGCCTACGTGTAACGTATGTTATAAAGACCTTACCATCTACCACCTTCTCAGAGAATGCAATAAATATGAAAGAAACAGAAAACATGGAATCCCACAGGACATCTCCACACTGCTAAACAACTTCAAACTGCGCTGCAAGCTTTTTACTCACCTAAAGGATATTGACATTTGGAAATTCATATAAATATATGGAAACTATACTCTATTCAATTGTAATCCATAATCAACACAATGGTGTAAAAGTAATGATAATTCTTCTTCCAAAATACTGTTAATCTCTGAGTGTGTTCTTGTCTTGTTTTCAGTAATCTGTATTTAATGTAAATTGTTTTTCCTAATTAATGTAACTAATATTTAATGTTATATGTTTGATTGTAAACCTGTGTATTTAATGTAATTTTTTATAAATGTTACTAACTGTACCTACTATATTGTTACGATGGTCACGATATGACCTAGGAAGTTTAAGCGACTTTAAATAATAATAATAATAATAATAAAAAAAAAGAATTAAAAACAAAAGAAAGAAGTTGACTTAGTGACTGTTTTTTTTTTTGTTTGTTTGTTTTTGTTTTCACTGAATGCTTCAATTGCTGTTTTATTCAACACAAACACAAGCGAACAGTATTACAAAGGAAAAAAAATCACAATATACAGCTTTGCAAAACTGAAATGAGAATATATTTTAATAATGAGGACAAACAAAAGCTGAATGCATACAAAGCAACAGTTTTTTTTAGGACATGCAGCTGAAAGAACGTGGAATTCCGGCATTTCAAACTGTTCAGATATACTTAGGCCTACAAGTATAACAAACAGCTATTAGGAATAAATGACCTCTCTGAGATGAGATGTCTACCTTGAGCCGAAGAACCCCTTCTATCAGTGACGTGGCGTTAATGTTGCCTCTGTTGCCACCGCATATTGAAGAAAGTGTATCTAAATTTTATATTATGTTTTGTTCAAAGAATAATGGAAAGTTTTGCAATTTCACTTTCAGATTTCAATTGCGTTCAATTGCGACCGATCAGCCAGGACTGGTTCAGCTTGAAGAATGATATTTCTGCCCTACTTAAATTAATGGCAGAAGATGAGGATGAAAGGGATACTGAAACAAGAGTTTATGGGTCGGGCTACGAGCAGGATCTACACAGGCAGCCGTCGCTGATCTCCCTCTTGTACCAGGGAGTTACCGAGCTGTCGCCGAAGGGCGCCCGGCGCCTCCGTGGGACTTTCCAGTACGGCAAGACCTAAAGATTAACAACCCCCCCCCCCATGTGGTCCGAAAACACAAAACGGGTGGAAGTGGATACGCCACTTACGCGCGCCAACCCCAAAAGGAGAAGGCTATCGATTAACCTCGGTAGGACCGCCTGGTGATCTAGTACACCTTCTAATAGCTATGCTGGCAAGTACGCGGATTCTGGCTTTTCTCAACCCCGTCCGGAGACGTACCTGTTCTCCCACGGGTATAGGGAACCACTGCCCCCTCGAGTCCAACCCATTCCGAGCAACTCCCCTACGGGAGGGGCATCCCCTACGGGGATGCGTCGGGCTGCTACCAGAACCTCCTAAGCTTGGATTTCGAATTATTACTTTTGGTTTAAGTTAATTGATGGAAATTAATCATTTCTTCGCACTAGCCTATGTACGCTAACGTTTCTGATAGATCCGTGGTTCAAATCCCGGCCGTGGCATTGAATTTTTCATGTTGACACTATTGCTTTTGGTTTTTTCACTTGTACTTCCTAAGTTCGATTCTTTATTAATGTTCTTCAGAAAAATATGTTATTACTTTCTGCAAAGAAAAAACCAATGACTTCAAAAACAGTATGAAAGACTTGTGTGACAGTTTGACGAATTAATTTGGTCAAGGTTAGAATCTGCTCAAGATTGCTATGGAACACATATACTTCAAAAACGTCGAGTCTGGATAAAGGAGAAAATGACAGTAAAATCATCGCATTCACGAATATTTTATGAGATTATAGATACGATACTTTGCCAAATAACTAGCAGATTGTCGGACATAGACCAAACACAGCTATTATCGTTGGACAGTGCTTCATACGCGGAATACGGCAAGACTTTTCCCAGAGTGCGTTTAAGACTCTTCTTACTTATTATGGACAGTACTTCAAGATAATGCGATTAAGAAACGAACTGTCATTTGTACTCTTCCCTGAATTTCGAAACAAAGCAGTCAGCAGGAGTTCTGAAGCTTTGTCACAGGTGCAGAAACTTCATGAATTAATTTGGACTATTACTGCCACCAGTGCATCAGCAGAACGATCTTTTTCAGCTCTTCACAGAACACAGATTTATCTAAGAAACGCTCATTTATCTCTGTCGTCAGTGAAAAGGGGTTGCTAAATAAACTTAGAAAGCAACAGCAAGCAACATTTGAAAACTCTGTCATTGATGGTTTTTTGGAGAAGAATCGGCGCATTGGACTGAAGTACAAATACACACTGTAAATTGGTGAAGTATAAATACATTTTAAAAGAAGTACTTATGCCGCTGTAACTTTTATGTATATATTAGTTTGTGTTTTATGTTATACAATTACATACAAACTATATAATATTAACCTGGAAACCCTTGGAATTCGTGACTGGCAACACTTATGAATCACCCACGCCACGCCACTACCTTCTAGAAACAGGGAGAGGCATTAACTTTGCGTTTCCATTAGGCCAATATAGTCTTTATAGACCTTAAGATAATGACTTTACCGTCAATGTATATATACACCAATATCATACACGTTAAAGAAAATCAAAACTTATTTATAAATCGTTCCTCGGTACACAGTTATGACACTCGATGCAAACATAATTTAGATACACCCCACAACCGATTGAGCAAGACCATAAATAGCCACTGTTATCAACAGTTAAAATTATTCAATAAGCTTGCTCTGGAAATAAAAGAACTGCCACAAAACAATTTCTTATTGATTAAAAAATTGGTTTAAACAAAAAAAAATTATACTGTACAAGAATACTTAGAATATAACATACATACTAGTGAATTTATGTAAAACTATTGTAAATTATAGTAGTAGGTACCTAACTGTTTAATTTTATTATTACTATAGTAAAGTTATTAACTTACGATAATTACTAGCTTAAAGCATGCAAATAATCTGATTTCACCTAGAATTTTATATGCATTAATTTGTAAACCTTCGGTACTTGTAAATACATTGTAAATACTTTTTATAACTGACGAAACCTATTGCTTCATGTAAGCTTAATGGTGAATAAAGGATTATGATTATTACTGATTGATTGGTTTAAAAGGCGTCTTGCCCGTTTTCGCAGAGATGAAAGTATATACGCCACTTACGTTCGTCATTCCAATACCTAAAGGGTAAGACTATCGCAAACCTTGGTAGAGCCAGTCTGCTAACACCAGAGAAAACTAACACTAACACTCACTAACACTCGCAATTGTGTATGGATTACACAATCTCCCGTGAGTATCAGGAACCACCGACTCGTCTAAGCCAACTCAATCCGAGGGGCTCAGAGATACCGAGTGCCAAAATGCACCATGGCTGAAATGGTCGGGCCCTCTTTTCTCTCTCTCTCCCTTTCTCTCTCTCTCATGTTTGCTATGGAGAGAACTTTTTGGTGGAGAATTTGATGGTCAAACTTTGGCCAAACAGTACACAGTAGTAAGACCTTTCAGTATAGGGATAATGCACCCGTGCTGCTGCCACCTGTATAGTATCCTGACATACCTGCTTTAATATTCCAAGGTGCTGGATATCGAAGTAGTGACATATATTTATGTATGTTGTCAGGCTTATCTCTGCTTGTGATTTATTAACCTAATGTATCTTTGTGCACTTGCCATACCCTAAATCCGCGCCATTTTATTATTTGAAAGATATGACAAAACATTCCTGGGGAACCTGATTGGTATAGAAAGCAGTATTCCCACAACTTGAGAACAGTTGCGAATCTACGGTCAGTTTAATCGTCAACAGCTGCGACCATACGTCACCACTGCATTCAGTGATGCTTGAGATCGGCTCTCGGTCCGTTGGCCTAAATCGGAACGCTGTCACGTTGCTAGTATGTAAATAACTTTCGTCAGCCAACTTTAATACTCTCATTTAAACCAATATCTGGGCACCAGAGCTAGTCACAATTGCACTCAGTTTATAAATATCGAACTGTTTACATTCTTTCGCACTCTTTTTCTGGCGAGCTCCTAAAGATAATAGGGTATTTCAAACGTTTTTATTATTAAAGATACAACATAAAGAAATATTTTGTTAACGACGCTGTTAATTGCCAGGATCATATGAGTGCTTTCGGTGTACCGGAATTTCTTTCCCCAGAAGTTCTTTTACATGCCAGTAAATCTGTTGATATGCGACTATCTCTTTTTAACACACTTAAAAAAACATCGGTCTGGGCCGGGTTTGAACTTGTAACCTTAAGATAAGGCCAGCACCTAACCAACTGAGCTACTTTTTTTTTATTTTTTATTTTTTTATTTTACATCCTGATATTTACATTTGTTTCACATTCTGATATTTACATTTTTGGACAAGAACAAATGAGAGAACAATTTTGTTTGACAATGAAACAAAATTACTAAACACTAAATAGCTACAGAAACAATTACCTTCGTTCAAAAGCTACTCAGACTGGCATCAAAGGAACAAGTGAACCAACATATTTTTTCTTTCTTTAACATCTTCAATAGCAGTGTCGCTCATTTTTATACAATTTTACTGCTTTATAATAACCATTAAAATTGAAAGATTCAATTAGGCTACATATACAAATAACTTAACAACCAAGACGTGTTACTTCAATTCATTTATTAACAAAAGAATGGATAAGTAGGCTCTGAGCATATAATTTAAATGTCGCTTTTTATTTGTTCTATTTACATCTCAGAGAAAATGTTAGAAGTGTCCTCCACCAGCATCTATCCATGTTTGTGCTCGTCTTATCATGTTCTCTGAAGTTTTATGGAGAGTATCCTTTAGTTATTTCGGTTCGAATGGATTCCTTGAGAACATCAATTGACCCTGGCCTATTCTTGTACACTATTTTTAGATACCCCCCCCCACAAGAAAAAAAAAAACCTGTGAGGTTAGGTCAGGGGAGCTCGGGTGGCTCAGACCTTCTGAGATTATTTGATTATCAAAGAAAATGGTTACAAGTTCCATGGCGTCATTAGATGTATGGCACATTGCTCCATCTTGCTGGAAATAACCTTATCTCAGTTCGAAACCATCTCCGTAAAATTTCAGAGAATATGGTGAGATGAGTGCAAACATGTATAGATGCTGGTGGAGGATACTTCCAACATTTTCTCTGAGATGTAAATTGTGTAATGTAATCCCCCAATTATGTATTATATTCTCCCAAAGTTGCACGTATTTCCTATTATTGCTTCAAAACTTATGGCCTATTGAAATTGTTCAGGTTTATATGGATCGTATATTTTCTTAATGTCCAATACAATATGAAAAAGCAATTTTTATTCATTATTGCTTTTTACGTTTGTTTAAGTATTGCAAAAAGTAACTGGTTAACCATGGATTGCAAGTTACTTATCAGATCTCGAATGCTTGGGAATCCTCGACCTCATAAATATCACTTACAGTTCTTAGTATGCAATGCACATTTGCCCTCCATTTATACCCCGCCTTTAAGTGCAATGGTCATATCGGCGGCCGTTCTCCTTTTGGAACATGTCGATGCTGTTAACTCGTATTATTTTTTTTGTGGGTAATTTACGTCCTCCAACGTTAAGTCATATCGGACGATGAATAGAAAAGTCGCTAAAAGTCACTAGAAAAGTCACTAGAATTCATTTCAAAAGTCGCTAAATGAATTGGGTGAAATGATGCTCAAATGAGTCCAGGGTCCATGGGGCTTAAGAGTTAGCCGACATTCTTTTTCAGGATAAGGGAAACCCCCGGGAAAAAAAACCTTATCCAGGTAACTCACCCTGACCGAGATTCGAACTCGGGACCTCTTGAATGTGAGGCAGACATGCTACCATCTACGCTTCCGAGACGGGCACCGTACTCGTTGGGGTTTTAATCATTAGATCAGGCTCAAATTCGCATTCTCATTCATACTTCCTGACTCTGAGGAAGATGGAAAATCATCTTGGTAGGAGAAAAATCCCCACCCCAATCCGGGAATCGAACCCGGGGCCACTCGCACAGAAGCAGGTGCTCCACCGACTGAGCTACGAGACCAGCCAATGCACTACTGTACAGCCTTATAAACTATTAAAATACTGAAACAGATATGACTTAAAGGGAACGGCTTCCTAGCTAAACTGATATAATTAATTACAGAGAAGGTGGTTCTTAATATTGTAGCATACACAGAAGGCATCAAGTGTTTCTTCCAGCTTAGCACAAATTATATCATAGCGAATTTCTATAACCCACTTCCACTGCAGTGCCAACAAAACATACAATCATGAAAATGTATATGAAACTGCATAAAATCGCTCTTGTAAAGTTTGTAGTGGTTCATCAGTATATTCAACGTTCCGTGTTTGATACATGCGTAAAATAAATGTTATCTTGTTATTTCACTACTCGCTAGACCGACTTTTCTGAATGTAAATCCAATTTATATAAAATTTACTTACCAGCTGTTATCCCCAGGTTAGCATGACAAAAGAGAAAAACAAAACAAAACACATTAGTTACATGTATATGTACAGTCAGAGCATAAAAACATATGTTTTATTCAGTTAGGGAAACCAATAGTCACAACTGACTCAAACAGCAATAAACCTGTGATATATTCCATCCACATGAACGCAAATGATAAAACAAACTCAAAACCCAAGTGCAAATGTGAGAAGTAAAATATAAAGGAGAGCATCTAAACTGGTTTAATGTGGATAGGGCTTAGAAGTTCAGTATTTGAGAAGTTCTAAATATGGAGCAGACGTTCTATTAATGATTGCTACAGTTATTGCAAACGAAAAATGTTTTCGTAAATACATTCGATTAAGAGATAAATTATTCAATTTAACATTCTTCCCCCTCCAAAAAATAGCAAACGCTATTAAACGAACTAGTAGGATTGTTCAATAAAGAATGATTACAATTTGTTTTGACAACGTACCTTTACTCATCCTCATAATTTTGATGGTCCTTCTCAAAATAGTCTCTCCTGAATGCGATGCACTTGTCCCAGCATTTCTGCCAGTCTTCAAAGACATGCTAGAAACAATTTTTGAGAGATCCTTCAAAATCGCCTCCGCAGCCTTCACCACTTCTTCTGATGATGGATAATGCCTCCCACGAAGGCGTTTCTTCAAGTTATGGAATAGAAAAGTCACATGGGACTAAATGCGGACTATAGGGAGGGATATACTTCACGTTGATTTTTGCAAGATATTCAGCAACAACATTGGCAGTATGCGACCGCGCATTATCGTGGTGCAGCATCCAGCCTGCTTCACGGAAATGTGATATGGACCTTTCAAAATTCAATCTTATTATATTCTATTAGCTTAATGTGAAACAAACATGTCGTAGTAGTTTGATTGTTGGTACTCCTGGTTCCCGCCTGTAAGAACCAGGCAAGTTCAGACATATTCAGCATCTCCTACCGCTTCAGTGGAGGTAACATGCAAGGAACATTATGCGACTTTGAAATTCTGCCTTCGTCTCAACAAATCTTCAGTTGAGGCCTATACAATGTTACAGGAGGCCTATGGAGCGTCTGTTCTTTCTTACAGCACAGCTCGAAGGTGGTTTAAAATGTTTAAAGTGGGGAGACAATCAATTTCAAAGGAAGGTGGACCCTGTGGTCCAGTTTCTGCTCTTACGGAAGAAAACATCAACACCGCTGTTGCCATTGTGAGAGAGGATCGACGAATTACATTAAGATCACTTTCTGAAATAGTGAACATTTCATTGGGTGTCACCCACACGTCAGTAACAGAAACATTATTCATGAGACGTGTTTGTGCACGATGGGTTCCAAGACTGTTGATTCCCGAACAAAAGGACATTCGCATGCAGCTCTGCATGCAGTTAAAGTTGATGTTAGAGGAAGATCCGAAACGTCATCACTGCTGATGAAACTTGGCTACATCATTTTGATCCTGAGAGCAAACAGCAAAGCTCAGTGTGGAAATCCCCTTCGTCACCAACCCCCCAAAAAGCAAAAGTGGTTGCTTCTGCTGGGAAAGTTATGGTCATCTCATTCTTTGATATTCATGAAATGGTTTATCAGCACATTGTACCTGTACACACATCAGTAATACAGGGATGTCCTGAAAACATTGCAAGTCCATATCAGGCGCAAAAGATCACATTTCCGTGAAGCAGGCTGGATGCTGCACCACGATAATGCGCGATCGCATATTGCCAATGTTGTTGCTCTTGCAAAAATCAACGTGAAGTACATCCCTCACCCTCCGTATAGTCCGGATTTAGCCCCATATGACTTTTCTCTATTCCCTAACTTGAAGAAATGCCTTCGTGGGAGGCATTATCTATCATCAGAAGCAGTGGTGAAGGCTGCGGAAGCGATTTTGAAGGATCTCTCAAAAATAGTTTCCAGCATGTCTTTGAAGACTGGCAGAAACGCTGGGACAAGTGCATCGCATTCATGGGAGACATTTTTGAGAAGGACCATCAAAATTATGAGGGTGAATAAAGGTACGTTGTCAAAAAAAATTGTAATCATTATTTATTGAACAGCCCAGCATTCGTGTAGTAACCGGGAAAACTCCTCGGCCACGTAAATCGAACCCACGACCCTCGAATGCCGGCCATGTGTGCTACTACCTCAGCCATCTCGCTCGGTAAATCCAGTATAACTTAAAAGCAACCAGTTAAGCACATTAACTAGACTTAAAATTACACGCTATATATAGATTTACTACAAACTTAGTTATACGTTCTAATAATAACAATAATAATCTTTAATCCCTATAGGGCGACGCCCTATTCTAAGATGAAAGTAACTGAGTCCTTAGCTTTGCACTATCGCTATCATTTGAATATTTTTAGAACTGGTTACAAAAGT